>VWZT01013261.1:1345137-1360087 GCA_013397055.1 Pachycephala philippinensis
ACACCAAAAAAAAACACCTCTCTCTTTTCCTCCTGGGAAATTAATGCCAAAAGTACTAACATGGTTTTCCTTCCTGCACTTCTATGATCCAGTCTATCTCTTTTCAGAAGTAAGACCTGATTCATCTCACCTATATTTGGATTTTTAGCTGAAATTCTAAGTGCATGGTGGTGTATAGGCACCAAAATGCTTCTGTATTCAACAAAGAGAGGTATTTGCAAAGGTTGACCCAGAACTTCAGTAGGCATTTCACTCTGTGTGGATTATAAAGGGATGTGCAAACACTTGGCTTCTGGCCTAGATAATTCAGTTAAGTCTAACATTAGGTGGAAAGAATCCTTGATGGAATCTTAAACTTGTAGTGGTGGAGGCACATGGCAGTTTTCCGGCTCAAAAGGTATTAGTGAGAACAGTTAGCAAAGCATGCAATGGAGAAGTGAAATCGGAGTATTAGAGGTCCTCCTTTAACTGTTCTCTCAATTCCCTATATTACCTGCAAAAACTAAAATCAAACACTGTAGGTTTGGTGGTTTTTTGCATTCACTGGGGAAAAATCTTAAATTTGCATTTGCCTGTTTCTCAACTGCATTTCTCTGGTTACCTACAGTTTTGATTTTGCTACACTCTGGAAGGGAGTAAGACCAGGAAACCTTAACTTGGCATTAGCAATAATTCTTGCCACTGAATACAGAAATCACATACAAAAAAAAGGACGATATAATTTTTTTGAAATGTAATTTTTTCTGGAAGTAGTGAAGAAGTGAAAAGGTAACCACACTCAGAAAATACATAAAAGTGTAAATACAGGGTATAGCTGAAGTAGCTGAAGTTGTTCCACGAGGTTCTGGCTTGGTGAAACAGGAAAGCTGTAGAAAATGAACATGACTGAACAGTGAGAACAAATAAATCAAAGAGTGAGAGCAAATACATGATGAATAGATCATTAAAAAGGTAGTGCAGGTTTCATTGTGAGTAATTTCAAATGGTACTAAGAAGTATGTGATGGGTGCTGTAGGAAACAATTTCATGATATCAGACATAGTCCTGTTAACCTGACTATTCAGAGTTGTGTGCAGCCATGGAGAGGTCAGAATGCTTTACTTCTCTAAAATCCAGATTGCCTGCTTCACGTCAGAGTAATCTGTTCTAGTTTTAGCAACCAAGCTAACTAATTTAGATGCCTAAGTCAGAATTGGTAAGAGCAGATGTTCTCCATAGCTAACAAACGGAAATAGGTGTCTTCAGTGAACAGATCATCTCATCCTGAAGCATCTAAGCATCCTTGACAATTAATGACCTGGATGATGCGGCACAGCGTACTCTTAGCGAGACTGCACTACACAGAGCTGGGAGAAGTCGCTGACGCACCGTCCAGACCACCACCAGCTTGTGCTGCCATCCAGGGACACACCAAAAGGCTGGAGAAATGGGCTGACAGGGACCTCATGTTGCTCATCAGTGAGAAGTGCAAAGCCCTGCAGGAATCCCAGGAGGCACAATCCTAGGCACCAGAACAAGCTGGCATCCACCTGGCTGAAAAGTAGCATTGCATTAAAGGTCTCAGGGATCCAGGCGGACACCAAGCTGGACATGAACGAGCAATGTGCCCTTGTGGCAAATGTGAATGGTATTCTGGGCTGCATTAGAAGTAATGTTGCCATCAGGTTGAGCGAAGTGATCCTTTCCTGCGCCTCAGCACTGGTGAGGCCACACCTGGAGTGCTGTGTCTGGTTGTCGGCTCCTCAGTATAACAGAGATATGAACATACTGGAGAAACTCCAACAAAGGACCACAAGGACAGCTAAGGGACTGAATCAACTGAAATGAAAAAAGGCTGAGATAGCTAGGACTGTTCAACCAGGACAATAAAAAGATCAGGGGGGAATTTTATTAATGTATATAAATGCATGAAGGGATGGAGTAAAAAAAAATGGAACCAAACCCTATTTGGTGCTGCCCAGTGACTGGATCAGAGGCAATGGGCAAAAAACAAACACAGGAAATTTCCTTTGAATATGAGGAAATATTTTTTCACTGTGAGAGTGATGGACCACCAGCAGAGGTTGTCCAACAAGGTTGTGGAGCCTCCCTTCTTGGAGATGTTCAAAAGCCATTTGGACATGATCCTGGGAAACCAGTTCTAAGTGGCCTGGCTTGAGCAGAGGGGTTGGACCATATTATTTCCAGAGGTCCCTTCCAAACTCAGACATTCCGTGATTCTAAATTTGCATATTCTGTGATTCTAAATTTGCATATTCCACACTCAACAAAAGCTTATTTCTCTCACTTGATTATGAACAGAAAAGATGGTGAATAGCCAGGTCTCAGAGGTTCAGGTTCCAGACATACGAAGTTAAGTTAGATGGCTTTAATGATTTTCACCCACAGTTACCCAAATACAGATTTAATTTCTTACTTAGACAGCATTTGGCATAGGCAAGCCCTTAAGATTACTTCCGCTTTTCTTAAAATTTAACTTTCACCAGTTCAGTAAACTGTGAACAAGGTCCAAACTAGAATGTGGAGATTATAAAACTTCTTAATGCACAAATAGCCATTCAGATATATTTACTGATTTGAGTTATTATTTTTCTTATGAAAATGAATTCACAGGGGAAGAAAAACAAAATTGCACAGTGTAAGCACAGAAATTACAGCATAATTGTTGTCAACAAAAGCTACCACACAATTGTAACATTGTCTTTCAAAACTTTTGACCTTTGCCTTACTCTTAGTAAGTGTTATTCAGTAGGTAATTCAGTTTCTAAGTGGAAATTTTGCAAATTTCCTTTAAGTAGCTTTAAAACAGTCAAAAGTACACAGAAGTTAGTCAACATAAAGTGTAATTCTGGATTCTCTTCCTAAGGTATGAATATACCAAAGTATTTATTTGAAACCACTCACTAAACTGACATTACTTAAAGTTTTGTAATTATCAAACTAAGGTAAAATTACTGTATATGTAAGTCTCCTGAATTTTTAAAATACTTCCTCATTTTGTTCATGCAGATAGGATCAGACAGTGTAAAGAATTGTAATTCCTCAGCAGAAAGTTACTATTCCCATTTATCACCCTCCTCAGCTGAAATCCAGTCCCTGTCATTGAGACAAAGAATCATTCAGGCTGGCAGTGATCCTGGAAGGTCTTAAGTCCAACCTTCTGTTCAAAGCAGAGTCAACAGTGAATTCAGAGCAAGTTGTTCAGGGATTTGCCCACAGCAAACCCATGCTGACTGTTATGAATTACTTCATTTTTCTCTGTGCACCCAGGAGTGGCTTTCAAGCAGACTTGTTTAATGATTTTCTTAGGGAATAGACTGAAGTTCACTGTATTGTGCTTCTTTCTAGTTTTGAGTACAGTACATTTGCTTTTCTTCAGTCATCAGGAGCCTCCCTGCCCCAATCTCTGTGGCCATTCAAAGATGATAAAGCTACCATCCTCTGCATCCTTGAAGATGTCCTGTTTTTTCCCCCAGATTTTGATGGGTCAAGATGTCTAAGGATCAATTCTTTTCCACTACTGTTATTTCCTCTCCTCCTTAAACTCTGACCCTAGGCACAAAGGTACAAACTAAGGCCCCAGCAATTAACATTTCCCAGCTGTGCACACAGTAACTGGAAATTAACTGCCTAACTTGAAGGCAGGCTTTATAAGCAACTCCTACATCATCATCATAAGACATCCAACTATGTAATAGAGATGGGGCTCTTAGGCAGGTGTTTTCAGAAACTTATACTGAGAGTGATATAATTTTATTCAGGTATCTAAAATTCAACTCTATAAAAATGTAGTCATGACAATTTGAACAATCTCATCACACGATGTGGAATGTAGAATAAAAAGGAAGGAAAATTCAGCTAAGAACAGCCAGAAATGTACACCTCTCATTCAGACTAAGCTGAGAGGCCTGCTGAACGCCAGCACCCTTGGACAGTTTTACCACCCATGGTACAGACACCTGCAATAAACAAGCCATAACTCTAACCCAGAACCAACAAATATACTTCTGGGTGTTCTTGCTGACTCCAGAAACAGCATGATGGTAACTGTCATTGGATGAATGTTGATTTCAACAGCAGTTTCAGCTTAAAAACAGTCATAAGTGGCCCACAAACAGATGTCCAAGTGTACAGTATGGAAGGTAAAGCATACACAAAAGCTAGGACCTATTTCAGACAGCATTTCCAGCCAAATAAATGTGTGTCAGACTTGATAAGACTTAGATACCTAAAGTCTGACCAGACAGATCCCATCTATTTTGGGCAGACAAGGTAACCCTGGAAGTTCTTGTGTAAAATATGTGAAGCTCTATTAAGAAAAAAAGACACATCACTAATGTTTTCTGATTTTATTTACAACTTATGTATAGATAATAAACTTGTGAGAAGGTTCTATAGCTAATGGTAAGTGATTTTCAAATACAGATTTAGGAAGTTAGAACCAAAGATATAAGCATTCCCAGGCATGCTCCAAATATATAATTATGGGATAATACCTGAAGACTCATATCTTTTGGATAAGAATTTTGGCTTAAATAATTTTCTTGTTTTTCTATTTTCACTTTGTGGGAAATTCATCATTCAATTCGGCAATTTTTTTTCTAAATCTAACATTATGGAGGCTTTGTTTGGATGAAATTAATATTTATTCTTGGTGGAATAAATAAGAAGTATTTTTAAAAAGTATTAGTTCATGAATAAATATTTCAAGTATGTTGAGTTTTCTTTATAAGCAATTCCTAGCTTGCCATATATGGTAGAAAAACATTTCCACTCTGCTAGATGTGCTGAAGTTGCTTAATGATTCACTAAATAAATGCATTCATTACTTATTTAGTATAGTACCAGATGAAAAGAAATCAGCCAGTGTCACCCACAGATTTTCCACTTTGTTAAAAATTATCACGATAGTATCAACACAGAAAAGCAAGCAAGATATATTTCTGGAGTTTGCAAAGTGAAGAGGTGAATTTTTGCATTGCTCCTTGTGCTGCAGCTGTTGATGATGGAATTTTGTTCCTGTCATAAATGATCTGGCCTGAGAATTTCCACTCTAGTGTCAGTCACAGAAATGTTAAGGACTTTTCTTTTTTTGTGTCAGTGTGCTGCCTAAGTTCAAGGCACTGTCTTGGAAAAGGTGTATGCTCATAAATTAAATCAGCAGGTGATCAATGTTTAATATTTACACTGCAAACACCTCAAGATACTTTAACACCGAATTACATTCGTATTATCAGATTACTGTAGAAAATCTCTTGGACCAGCTTCTTATCCACAGCAATACATTTTATGACCTTGATTTCAGCGGTGACCCATTGAAATGAAAACTTTAATGAATTAAGAATCTAGCTTTTAATGGAAGAGAGGTAAAGGTTGGGCAGGGGTAACAGCAGAAGGATGCTCTTTTGACATTTTTATCAGACTTTATTTGTTTTTTTAAGATGGGTTACAGAAGAGGAAAACCTTCAAAGGTTTGTATTAACCTCACACATGTGTGGCCTTTTATACTACAAAGAGTTGCAGCATCACTACTAGCAATAAATAAGAATATTTAGGTAACAAACCTAAATATTGTTTGTAAATATTGCTAGGCACAGCACAACCACTCAGTTTCCATTAGGATGAGGCTGTATGGATGCTTTATTGCACAATTTCCAACATAAAATCTAAAAACATGGGTTCATATGTTTTAATTTTCCTCTACACCTTCAATTTTAATATAAGAAAATAACTGTGATAATACAGCAGAAATTCTCAGTCACATAAGCAAGTCTTTCCTTTTCTGTTTTATTCTGGATACATTAAGAGTGGTATTCCCACAGCAGGCATCAGAAATATGATAAGAAATCCTCTTTTCCCATAGGACTACTTGTCTCATTATACCAGTGCACCACTTATTTTACAGTTTGACTAAAAATAAGTGTTTAAAAACTGGCATTAGCTATTTCAAAGTACTAAAAAACTGTAGGTTAAATCAGGCTTCTATTGCATCTAATTTATTCAAATAAGTGAAAATAATAACATTTTCCTGGCTATCCTAAAACCTGGTCAAAGAACAAAAATTATAATCAGACACTATGAACACTGAAAACAAGAGGAAAAAAAAAGGGTAAATGGTAAAATATAATGTAGCCATATGAACAGTTTGAGTGGTTCAGAATCATATTTATAAAATGATTATTTTTATAAATACAACAGACATCAGTAAAGTATGTGAAACTTTTTTGTTGCAATGTGTATAAAAGCCACAAAATGAGACACATTTGTGCAAATTACATTAACATTTGGATTATGTGATAAACTAGAGACATAAATCTGAAAAAAAAAAATCACAGGAATAAATATATACAAGCCAAACAGAAGTTGAAAATGCATACAGTTATTTTTATTCCAGGAAGAATTTTTAGCAGTTTGATGGCAATGAAGACCTCTTCATATTCTGATGAAAATTATTACATATGATGGATTTTTATGTTTTTCTTCAAGTTCCTTCCTCAGTTGTGTTGTGCCTAGACAAGTAACTCACATAAATCGGTATCACAAATAATTGTCTCAAACATACGCAATACTTAAAAATATCTCCTTAAATTTATTTCTGATAGCTATGTAGAGAATACTATCTATTTAGATATGCATAGCAATGTTTGGAAAGGCAAGTTATTGTTCACCTTGCAGTAACCAGCTCTGTGGGATACAGGATTTACAAAGATTCCATTTTCTCGTGCATCTGTATCCCAGGTATGAGAAATGTAATTCTTTCCTAATACACTAGTAAAAGGCATGACAATTTTATGAGCTTCCCATTTTGCTCATAATAAAGACACCTCATTGTCAGGAATCCAAATTTGTCAAGACAGAACACACGCTTGAGAAACTTAGCTTCAATAATATGAATAGCATTCTTTCTTTTTTTTATATGGTAGAAACTTGGTGAATTGCACAGAAGTGCCTTATTTGTGGAGATAAATAAGAAGCCTACTGTAATATCAACAGAAAGAGCTATCTATCAAATCTTTTGTGTCTAAGTAAAGTATTACACAATAGCACAATGTGGTATCAAACTACAGATTGAACTCAACAGCAGACATTATGTGAGTTCACTCTGTAGAAATTGGCACACATTCTAGATATTCTTCGTTATTAAAATGAGTTATGTTCATTTGCCATTTGAAACCCTGTCAAACTCTTGTAAGCTACCCACTTTTCTGAAAATGTTGAAAACATTTCAGTGGAAATTTAATTGTTGGCCTATTCCAGACCTCTCCAGGAATAAGAAAATGAGTATAAATATATCCAGAATGCAAATCTGTGCATTGGCTTGAGAAGGAGGTCTAGGAAAATAAATGTAGAAGGGGATACAATAATTTCAAGGTAAATAAGTTCAGTGGAGAACCTGAATTGAATGCTTTCAAAGAAACTTGTCCAGAAGAAGCCAGGATGAGCCCAGGAATTATTTTACTTTCTAATAAGTAAGTTATAAACAAAGAAATCTTCAAGCAAAAATGAAAAACAAAACAGGTACTGAGAATCTACTAAACCAGGAACTTAGCATGTAGCATGAGAACATGAATAGAAATTTTCTCCCTCAAGTAGCCTTGATAAATAGACCTTGACCTATTACAGAGTGAAAGGTATTGCTCTACCTCTTGGTGTAGAGCATGCACACCAGTGCTGGTAAAAATTGTTCTTATTCTACAGTGTAAGGATGGGACAGTTAGAAAGCAGAGGACCAGTCCAAAGGATTAAAAGATAAGACAGAAATACTGAATTCATGTTGTAAAATCACATCACGAATATTATTTCCAAAGAAAAAAAAATTTAAAAGCCGCAATATTTGGATTATCTAGGACAACAAGCAGCTGGGACTTTTATATTTGTCAAGTTCCTATATTGTGAGACTGATTAATATTTTCAACTGTGCTTCTTTCTTCTTAAAGAACAAAGGTTATTTGTAGTCTCTACAAGATACTATATGGCAGCTCTATTTTATACACCCTTACATAAACGAAGCAGGGACCATTCTCTGGTTCTGAGGTGGACATTTCAGCTTCAGATGCTGTCCATCTAAACTTCATATTGAAGGTTATAGAACTCTACAGTACACAAGATATCACCATCAAAACACCTAATTGAGTTGAATATATGAGGTGGTACACTCACGACTGCATCCGTCACTAACAGGTAAGACTGAGCTCATTTTACATCAGAGATCAAAGAGGATACAGTAGAAACTGCTTTTTATATCCTATGCAGACAGTTATGTTGGCACTACTCAGTTTTCTCCTAGTAATCTACTTAACAGTATGTGTAATCTCTTAATCTGAGTGGTTTTGAACCTTTGGTTGCCAGGTGCAAGGATACTGCCCCAGCCACTATACTGGAATGATAATGTGTCGCTGTTGTACCGAGGACGGGAAGGAATCACGACACAAAGTCCAAGTTCAGGAGCAAAATGGAAGTTCTTTAATAACATTTGGATAGGTTTTTATATGTTAGTTTGCTAGAAGTGTGTTGAATGGCATAAGGTAATTGGTCCTTTGGCCACCCACCTCTCAGGATGATTGGCTGGGCCCTACAACACCCATTTCAAAATATTTCTCTAGTCAGTACCATAACAACACTACATAACAACTTGCAGGTGCAGATAGTTTACAAAACCATAGCACTGTTTCTAATAGTTTGCATGGGAAAGACAGGGCTCTCACCGAATGCTGCAGAAAGCTGGAAAATTTCTCAGCTAAAGCTTTTTACCACCCATAATAATGTGGTGGGACAGTTGGACCTTTAAGAAGAAAGAGGTGCAAAATTGATGGAAAGTTATAAATCAAAAGAAATTGACTTTCCAGTTGAAAGATTAGAAAGCTCCTAAGGAAGGCAGAGCCCCAAAGGTGCTGAAGAGAACTTCATGGTGAACTTCATGGAGATGCTTACTGTGCAGTCTTGATTTAAGTTCTTATTCAATCATACCCTCTTAGTCACTGTTTCACTGGTCAGCTCTATGCTGTTCTTCACCCAGGATATGAGAACACTTGCCACTGCTGGAGGAAAATATATATGGGGGTAGTTGCTTCAAAGAAAAACAGAGAAAAAGAAGTACCTCATTTATATCTTCCAAGGCAGAGTTTGTTAGGGGACATCTTTTCTCTACAGAGACAGAGCCCACAGATAAGCCAAACCACACTGCTGTAATCACTAGGCTTAATAGCAGATAGAGAATAACACAAAGTCTGGCCGGTCAACCAGACCATTTCTGTGAACACACAGAGAAAAAAAAGATAACTAGTCAGAAGTATCTCTCCCTCCACACAGTATTTGTGCTGAGAATGCAAACAGATGCAGATACAAAATTATATTGTGGGAGGGCACGTATCTGAGAGCAGAGGGCAGAACAAACAGAAATATTTATCAGAGTGTCTTGGATCACCAGCAAGTCCAAATAGGATTTTATCAGTTTTTCTAAAGAAACATTTAGCCAGAAATTTATAAGGTAATGTCTCTCTTTTTGTTTTCAAATGAAAGAATGAAAGTCCAATCAATAGCACAAACCATTCACAAAATGAACTATGTCTGAAAAGAAAGCCTTAGGCTGAGCTTAATAAGACTTCAAGAGGTTAAAAATAACTCCAAATGAACCTACCCAGAATATGAGCAAGCACATTATTCTGTAGTAAGTAGGGAACAGAGAGTATCTAAACTTTTAAAGCATCACAAAACAAAACAAAACAAAACAAAACAAAACAAAACAAAACAAAACAAAACAAAACAAAACAAAACAAAACAAAACAATAATTCGGGAAAAAAATGAGGTATGAGGAAGATATCTTACTTATAATTTTGCTTCCCTCTGCTTCAAATATAAAGGTACAGCTTAGCCAGCCCAGCCCACTTATCAGGATAACAGCTCTCACAGATAGTGTTGGGTGCAAAGAAAACTGTCATGAATAGGGAAAATATGAAGAATCTTTAAAGATTAAAAAAGAAATGAAAGCACAAATATGATACTGTAGTAAGATCTGTTGAGCTCTTCTGTTAAATGGTGGAGAAAAACTCCATGAAAGAAGAAATTATCTATGTAAACTTCATCTATACCCAACACTGAAGATAAAAGCTAAAGTCAAGACTATCCTGCTTCCTCACATCTACATCAAACCCAAACACCTTGAAAGCTATCCACAAAGAAATTAAATATAGCATTGATGTGTCTACCTCAAGTTGGAAACTGCAAGTAATTGAACTGTGCAGAGGTTAAAAAAAACCCACAATGGGTATCCAAGGAAATGAGTCAAAGCTGTGAGTCTTGATGAGCCTTTTTTTTAAACATGCAAACCTTTGGGATGGAATGTGTACATGGCACAGTGAGACTGACAGTTCTGATCAAATATAACATAAGCACTGTTCAAACATTGTAATTTAGTTATTACTCACTAGGTCTGTATAACCTGTAGAGAAAATAGCCTGATGCTATACTACATCGTATTACCATAAACAGGAAGAGATTCAAGTTATTTCAATGTAAGAAAAAAAAGAAAATAAAGCGAAGTTGAGGAAGCTCTATGAAAAATATATTGTATTAATGCATTCTTAAAAGCCAATTTCTATTTACTTTGTGAAAATAAAGAAGTTGTAGAATGGACAAACTTACAGCCCAGAAATGCCAAAGTTGAGTTTTCCTATGCAATTATAGCTGGTCCCTTGTGCCTAAATGTTATGACAATGTAATTGCTTGATCATCTACTAATTTCCAATGATACATTAGAAAATCTTGCAATAACTTTTACAGCTCTTATGAGGGACATTTTGGAAGGAATGCTTTTACTGGGGACATGCCCTAATTCACCAGGTATCTTGGTATAAAAAGATTATTCATGGACTTTCCCATACAAAAACCTGTGCATTTATAGAAAGATGTCTGAAAAAAATGTATTATATAATTTTATCACAAAAGTTATATGTAAATGTGAAGACAAATTTGTCACACTACAGAAGTCTGCAAATAGCTTCAGTGAAGCTCAGTATTCATTAACAACCTCCCACCCCCTTTCTCTCTCTAACTGTCTTCTTTATTGCTGTCCTAGGAAGATGGACTAAAGATTGATAATACCAACCAAATCCATTCCGTAATTTCAGCTGGGGATGCACCTGCTGAAGAAGTTTTCAGAATTTCTTCCTATAAAATACCTGTTTTATGGACAAATGTAAAACACCCTAAAGTTGTGGGGTTTTTTCCCTTAACCTATATGTAGAAGTAATTTCAAAGAATGAGTTATCATTCATACAGTGAAGGTATCATGGCCAGCAGCCAAAAAACAATATTAGAAGTTGCCTGCTAGGCAGGTAATCTAGTGTGTGTGTGGGAGGGAAACAGCGTTGTGCTGAGCTTCTTATTTAACCAACTCCTAGGGAGTGCCACTGACCAGGAACGCCACAAATTATATGGAAAAAGGAACTCTGTAGTCAGTGAAGCAATTCAACTTAGAGGAAAAAAACAAAGGAGCTTGCTGTCCTTTTCTGAGACAGCACAGGTCTGCAAGAGTCAGCACAATGATGGTGTTGGCATTCCACAACACGTGGTCCCCAGAAGAAGCCAGACTGACTGCTCCTGGTGCAGAAGTCTTGACAGAGATGAAGCCCCTGGAAGGGGTCTTAATCATCCAGGTCTCAGGCTGCAGAAAGAGACTGCTTCTTCTCTCCAAGACTCCACTGGAAGTGATGGGGTCCTCAGCTGTATGTGGTGTGCTCTGCTCAGATCACTGAAATACTAGGTGAAGCTGCCAAGACTGCATAATGCTGGAGAGAGTGAATGGGACGAAGTCTACAAGTTCATCATGAAGATTTGTCAGAGGTCATCCAGAAGTTACATTTGAGTGGGTGGCGGCTGGAAACACGTGACTTCCACCAACAGAAAGAAAGCTCTTTCTATTACTGTGCATGTGGAACTGAAGGACACTTGCCACCGGTGAACAGGAACATCAGGCCATGCAACAGGATTATAGGGAAGCTTTAATAAGCATCTATTATATAATGCCTCAACAAGAATAGGACTTGAGAAAGAAGCCTCATGATTGCAGGGACAGATTTTTGGTGGGGGGGAGGGGAGGGCAGGCTTTAATCTCTCCAAGATCTGCTGCAGGGGTAGCACGGTGGTGTGCAAGCAGTCCAGGAGTTTTCTGGAATGTAAGAGGACAGTCTTTCAACACAGGGGATACATGAGATTAGCTACAAAGGTAATCTGCTAAATCTTCTGCTAACAAGTAAGGAAAAACTGATCAGTGACATAAATATCAATGGTAACTTGGGCTGCAGTGAACACGTGGTGATGGGAATTCAAGATGCTGAGAGAATCAATGAAGGCAAGGATCAGCATAGAGACCTTTGATCTCAGAGCAGATTTTGACCTGTTCAGGGATTTGCCTGGGAAGAATTCATCAGAGGCTGCCCTGAAGAACAAAAAGAGACCAGGAAAGCTGACTGATCTTCAAAGACATCTTCCTTAAAATGCAAGAACCTCTCCATTATGGTGTTCTAGAACTTAAGCAGATACAGTAGGGTCAGTCTGAGTTAACGGAGAACTCCTGATTGATCTCAAATACAAAATAGCAAGGGTACAGAAGGTGGAATTAAAGACAAGGTATCTGGAGTAGGACAAGCTATACAATAGGATTACAGAGACACTACTGCAGGGAAGAAACTGAGAAAGCAAAAGCTCAGTTGGGATTCAAATTGGCAAAGGACCTGAAGGGGGACCAGTGCTTTTAAAGGGAAAACAAAAGCAAGAGTAAGTAATATGTGGACTCATTGCTGAATAACTTGAGGGCAAAGTGACAAAGCATATAGAAAATGCTTAAGTACTGAGTACTTTCTTTGTCTCAGATTTTATTGGCAATATGCACTCCCAGTCCCTGGTCTCTCCCAGATCCCTGGGCCCAGTTGCAGAGTTTAAGGATTAAGAAGGTACAAGATCAGGCACAGATGTAGATGCTACACAACAGGAAGGTAGCACAGGCAGGGTACAGCAATACACCCTCTGCTGAAAAGCAGTTCCCAAGGGAATGGAGGGGCATGCCCTCATTTCTGTCTTGCTTTGCAACAGCTCTTACAATGAGGGAGCTGACCTCAGACTGAGCCAGCTACACTCCTTAGCTCAGCCAATTACTAGAAGGTGAAAATGTGCTCAGGAACCTGGCAGCATCTCATGAAATTCAGCAAAGGCAAATGCAAAATCTTGCATCTGGGATATAATATTGTAATGGCACAGGCTGACTATCTAGAATGCAGATTTGTAGAAAGGAACCTAGGTTTAGGATGATGAGCGTGAATAAAGCAGGGCAGTTCTGCAGCAATGCAAGCTTAAACACAAATAGGGTTGCATTAGTAAGAATATAACCAGCAGATTAGTTGAAGTGCTTGTTCTCCTCTCCCTGGCACTTGTAAGATTACATTTGGAGAGTTGTGTCAAGTTTGGGTGTCCGCAGTATAACAAACATTGACAAACTGGCAGAGTCCATCATAGGCCATCAAGATAGTTAGGAAATGAGAGCACATGACATGCAAATAGAGGTTGAGAGTGCTGGGCTTGTTCATTTGTAATAAAAGAAGGCTGGGTGACAGCTAATTGCTGTCTTAAACTATGCAGTAGCTGGAAACAGAGTAGATGGAGCCAGGCTGCTTGGATATACACAGTGAAAATAGGAGAGGAAATGAACAAAAATTGCAGGAGAGCAAATTCCTGACAAGTGCAAGGGGAAAAAAGTCACCATGAGTATGGCCTAATGCTGGAAGAAGATTCTCAGAGAAACTTCAACTCTGAAGATATACAAAACTTGACTGGAAAAAAATTCTTCAGCAACCTAAGTTACTCACAGTATTGAGGATTGGAGAGGTCAGAGAAGGGAGATTTAGATCAGGTCAACTTCCAAGGACACTGACAGCCTAAATCTATTGCATGCACCTCATTTTCAACTCAGATTCTAAGAATGTCTTAGAATGTATTTTGAAAACAAGACTTGGAATCATGGTCTGTACGTAATTTTTTATTATAAGGTTATAACAAGCCTGTAAATACTGTTCACTATAATGAAGAATAGATATCGATGTCTCACTGTCCACATGGAAAATGGTGCCATGTGTGCTTCTGCAGGGGTGACCAAGGTTTGATACTACATAATAATGTCATTAATGATCTGGATGATGGAATGCAGTGTGTGCTTATTAAATCTGCAAACAATACTAGGCTGGAAGCAACTGTGTACATTGGAGGACAAGATTAGAATTCAAAATGATCCTGACAAACTGTAGGAATGGTCTGAGAAAAACAAGATGTTATTGAATAGACCCAAGTGTGGGGCATTACCTTTAGCAGACATACCAAATCGCACAAATACAGGATGTGGCGCACACAGCTTGTTTGTACTTTTGCAGAACATGATTCAGGGGCAACAGAGGATCACAAGCTGAGTAAGAGTCAACAATGTCATGTTGCAGCAATAAAAGCAAACAACACTGGCATTTTTTTCTTTAAAAGTTGTAATCTGCAAGACATGGCAAATAATCTTTCCCCTCTACACGGTACTGCAAGGTCTCAGCCAGTCCAGCTTTAAGCACTACCTCAGGAAAGATGCTGAACAATTAACGCAAGATCATGACTTTAAGCCCTATTGGGATTCTAATGACAGGGTAATAATTATGACTTCTTACTTTCTTGGTGAAACTGTAAACATCCAGAAATGCATCCTTTTCCCAGGTATCACATCCCTTCTTTTACAGTCATAGATGGAAGTCATTAAACCATTATCAATAAAATATCCAGAAAGGTAATCCTAAAGCAAGGAAAAATAAATAATGCTTGGAAATTGAGGAAGAAGTGTTTCATAGCTGTTTCTTTTGTAGGTGATAGATGGCTTTTTTTGGGTGGTGGTGGTTTTTGGTTTGTTTTTTTTTTTTTTTTTTTTTA
>VWZT01013261.1:1368248-1404833 GCA_013397055.1 Pachycephala philippinensis
GGTGTCGGGGCCGGACCCGCAGCCCGCGGGACTCATCTCCGTCGGGGCCGGCGGTGGAGGCGGCGGCGGCGGAGGCGGCAGCGGCAGCAGCGTCGCGGTGATGGGGGAGCTCAGGGCGTCGGGCTCCGGGTCCGTGGTGCTTCCCGCGGGGATGATTAACCCGTCGGTGCCGATCCGCAATATCCGGATGAAATTCGCCGTCCTTATCGGACTCATCCAGGTTGGGGAGGTCAGCAACCGGGACATCGTGGAGACGGTGCTGAACCTGGTAAGCGGCCGGGCACCCCGCCCCGGTGACGCCCCGGCGGGCACCGGCCCGCGCAGCCCATCTCCTCCCGGGGCTGCCCCCGCGCCCCTCTGCCCCTGTGCCACCCGACAGGGACCTGCATCCTCCCAGCCCCCGTGTCCCTCCTACACGTACGGCCCTTCTCCAACCATCCTCCCTTCCCAAACTCCTCTTGTGCCTCTCTCTCCTCGTTAATGCCGCGACCTGCTCATCTCGTCGTGCGTGTGACAGAAGCCCCCTCAGCGCTCCCTAAACTCCACGCAGGACCCTGCCTAGTACTGACAGGCCACTCTTCCCCTTCCCAGTGCCTCGTCCCGGCCGCCTCCTGCAGAATGTAGTGTGTGCAATTTACAGTGTGAAAAATAAGGAGATGAAGTAATTCGCAATTTCTTGTTATGGACGCTGCCCTTTAACCTAGTAGCTTCCTCTTGGGAAGAAGAGTGGCATGAATGTAGTATCTGTTTTTAATTGAAAAACGTTAAAAACCTCCCAGCCTGAGCTGGTATCTTTTCTTGGTGGCTGAAACGTGAAGGGTTTAACCCTGTTAGATCAGAGCTAGTTGAGCATTTTATGTGGAGGAAGGGGGAGGAGGGAGATTTTTGCAAGGATTTAATACGCTTTAATATCTGTAATAAAGAGTTAGTTGTATTGCAGTATTGTGTTGGGTTGCCCATGTCTTAATAACCTGCCATGCTTTCCAAAACACGTTCTTATCTGCAAAGTAAGTGTTGTTGCTACTTTGGTCCGAGGTCTGTGCGTTGCAAAATACTATTGTAGAGGAGTAATTAGCTGCAACAAGGAGAAAATGTTAAAATGTAGCTCCTTAGTCAGCTGCTTACTTCATGGAGTGAAAGAGTTACTGCAGGACTGTATGACTTAATGTTTTTGCGCTACCTACACCAAAGCCTGAGGAACCTACAGAAGCCAAGCGAGTGCATCTAAAAATGAATCACTTTCAATTATGTGCAATTTGGTGCTGTTCCTGAATGCAAGATTTGCTGCAGCAAAGCTTTTGAAGCAGTTCAGTCAATGAAATACCCTCAAATTTTGCACATAGAATAAGAGAGAAAAATGACTGCTCAAAACTGAATGGCAGTTAATTGAAACTGCCTTTGTTTCAAATGAGTTTAATGCTTCTAACCTCCAATCATTTTATACAAAGTCATGTAAAGAATATATTTTGTTTCAAACACTTTAAAAAGATGTATTCTTCTGTTTGACAGTTATTTGCATTTGACCTAGCACAGACTGAATGGAAAAGCTGCAGCATGCAGGGAAGGACGTAATTTGGTCAGATCATTTTAATATTTATGGTTTATCTGAACACACAGGGTTAAAACTGATAGTTTTGTGAATATGTCAAAACAGTAATCTGGTATATTTCCCATTCCTCTCTAGAAGCTGTTTGACAGCTTGAAATGTGACTTGTAAATTTTATTTTTGTTCTTTGTGCAAGTGTGGTACAAGTCATCATAACTTCATTGGTTGATTACTCATTTCTTTAAAAGTAGCACTCAAAATAAGTGAATGACATGCAGTTATTTTATTAACTGGCTTTGTGTAGATCATGACAGATACAAAGATGTTTAATCCTTTTCTGGTTTTCTTTTTTCTTTCATTCTTAATGATATTTAAGCTCATTTTAATTCTGGCTGTTAGTGTACCAGCAACTGGATTAACATTGGCTTGTCTTTGGTGGAGAGGTTAAGAGTATCTTTTGGTATCTGTGTGGAGGACATCCATTGCTTGCGTATAAGATAGACCTACTAATTTGTTCATGTTGCTGAAAACAGTGTTTATATTTTAAAATAAATACAAGAGTGTTTAACAGTTCTCTGCACTGGGAGACATATATGAATGTGAAAGTGCTTGTGAGTCTGCTGCAGCAGCGATGCATCCTGGATCAGTCATTACTTAACAGATGGACTCTAATATACAACAGTCAGTATTCCCAAAGCAGAGAGAGGTTATATTGTGTCTGTAATTTTTTTCTTCTCAGGGCAATAAATGTTTCAAAATTATGGTTTTATATTTTAAACTTAATTTACTCACGTGTGAAACTAACAGGGGATATGGCAGATACAAAGTAAAGCTGGTGGCATATGCCTAAACTACTAAACATTGTCTGATTCTGTATTAAGGATTTTAGTAGCAACTTGAAATAAAGTGCAGTTTTCTATTTTAGCATTCTTCAGGGGTTGGCTGGGGGCAGAGAGAGCTGTTTAGTTTGGTGTTTTTGTTGTTTTGTTTTTCTTCAGTCTCTACCTGTACTACTCCTGAATGACTTTTGATGCAAGTGTGATAATGATTGAACAGTGCTAAAGAGCTGATCTTGTTTTGATATGTCAGTTGTTATGTTAAGTCTCTGAGAGAAATATAACCTATACTATGCCATATTGGGTTGCTGTAAGCCATTTGGTTATAGCTTTTTAGTATTAGAATTCTGCATAGCTGCGATGTTTTATTATCAGAGAGAATCAGAAGTTAAAGATGGAGGTACATTTTAAATTTTCTTATCTGAGATTATTACTGTCTTTTTTGTAAAGCTTAAATAAGTCTATTCATTCTTCCTGAATCTGCGTAGAAGCAGCAGTAAATGTCCGAGACAAAACTTTGTTTTGGTGTGCCCTTGTCGTGGAGGCTGTCACTCTTCTTTCGTGTTAAGTTGTGCTTTTAGGGTTTCTCTTGAAGAGTTTTTACCTTTAAATGGTTGTTTTGGTGGCCACACACTGTGATCTCTATTACTGCATTTTGGACTTAATCGTGTAGTGCCTTCTGATATTGATGGACATAGTGATTTATTTTATCTGTGAGGTGAGGAAGTGTATTTGTTGCAGTGCTGAAAGTATTTCTGGTCTAATATCATGTTGGATTTTCAGCTTTGTGATCAGCTCAGACAGTATTTTGTTCTTGGGCATGCCTCCATTGTTTATGAGATTGGTTGTTTCTCTTGGTAATTTTCTTAGTGTTTCCTCAGAACTTGCTGTGTTCGAAGTTCTGTTAAACTGGTGAACTTGTTTAACAGAGCATTGTAGAATATCTAGTATTGCTTGTATTATTTTTCATTGTTTAACATTATAGTGAAAGACATAATGGAGAGAGGGTTCAGCCTTTTATATGCCAATGCCTATGAAGGACTCGGTTATCCTTAGAAAGACCTGCTGGTGTTAGTACTGTGAAGGTCAGAAGATCTTAAGAATCTATGAGCTGAATGCTTTTTTAGAATGATTTTGTAGAATATTGTATTCTTTTTACATTTCTGCCTTGCTGTATCACGTGCATTCTTCTGTGATGGTGCTTATTTTGGTTTTGGTCCATGGGTTTAATATGAATTCCCAGGCTCAGCATGCTGTATCTGAGATGTGTGTTCACTGACCCTTGTGTACTGCAAAGCACCAAACTAGAAAGGGCTTTCCTTAAAAACAGTTTAATCCTCTAATTGCTCTAAGGGATTTCTCTTTGGGGATATTTTGACACCAGTTCTGTGCTTCCATTGATGAGGAGGCCTTTCTCCTTTGAAAAGCTCTATTAGTTTTCTTAGGGTGCTGTCAAGGGTGTTGTTATTGCATGGTAGATGTGCTTGTTGCTGTTAGACTGATGTTTAAAATAAAGTTCTATACCATGTGCTCCAGGAAATGTGATATTAAAGTGGAAGTGGGTCAGTCTGTCTACCCTTATTCTACGTTGTCTACTTTTTTTTGGTCTTATTTCCTAGTGCAAATTTCCACACATGGCTTTAATTAGTTTTCTTTAATATACCTGGACTGGTCTTTCCTTCCATTGTTTTACTGATTTGCTTTCTCAGTTCTCTGCATCTCCAGTATTTTAGTGGTCTTGGGAATTTTTTCTTCCCTGTATATTTCAACTGACTCTTGTTTGGCCATCTTTGGTCAAACACAACTATGTGACTTGCGTTGTTTCTTAACTTTTAGGAGCCTTTCTCTGTTCCAGTTTGAATTTCCTACATTTTTGATTTTGAGTTTTGTAGTGCTGATTCTATGGCAGTGCACAATAAGCAAGGTGAACAGGAAGCTGAATGATACTAAAACGTTGTGACTGGTGCTGAAACATGCTGCTCATTTTGCCTGTGCAACTTGAACAGATGATGTGATGCAGATTTGAACAGATTTCAATCTGATACAGGTGTAGCTGACCAGGGTTCTCCTTGTGCAATCTGGAAAGCTTTTATATATGTTTTGTCAGGCTAGAGAGTGCTTGTAAGAAGTAGGTCAAACACCAAGCTTAGTTCAAAAAGTCTTTTTCTGTTCTTGTTGACTGCAGCCCACGCTTCTGCCTAGCTCTTCTCGTTTTCTTGGCTGTTCCATCCTACTTCAATGTTAGTCACCCATCACAAGAGGTAAGCCATTTTTTAGTGCTCTGTCACATTGTGTACTCGTAGGAGTGGCATTTGCAGCTTCAGAGCAAATAGGCTGAATTATGTGAGAGATCTACAGGCTTTCTGTAGTAGTGGGCATAAGGAAAAGTGTAAAGAGAGGCCTGTGTAAGAAAGATGGTTTTTGGGTGTTTTTGGTTTTTCTTCCTTTGGTACTTTTTTTCTTCAGAGGTTGGTTGAGGGTCTTCTTAAGCTGTGGTTGGCTTTGGTATTTGAGTTCTTTGAATCTATATACAGTTTTGATTGCTGCACTGTCCCATGGCACAGTTCTACTTTTATGTGGGGAGGAAGAAACATTTTTGTTCATTGGATGCTGTTGTAGTCTGAGAAAGCGTGGGCCTCCTGAGTTGTAGCCTCCATCATATGACTTCTGTTTTTCTTGTGGAACTAGCTTTGCAGGCTTGAGAATCTTACTCCATTTTCTTGGTGAAAGCCTTCTCATTTTGAGTATAATTCTCTGCTGATAGATGGTACTAATCAAAGCTTGGGGAAATTTTGTAGTTGGGATTTGTTGGGGGTTTTGTTTGTTTGCTTTTTGTTTAGGTGATACTTAACTGAAGGTGGCAGTCCTTGTCCAAGTTACTGTCTGTCCCACTGGTCTGTTGGTATCCTGCTCATCTATCCAACTAATCTGTGTTTGGACATTACTGCACAAGCTACCAGAGCTGAATGAAAAGAGAGTATCTAATGTGAGAGTTTGTCATAACATTCCATGGGCAGCTCCTTTAGAGTACCGTAGCTGTTGTCATCATTTAATGCTTCTGTGGAAAACTTAGTTTTGGTTACAGAAAATCTTTGAATGACTAAATGTTCATTTAATTATTTTAGTATAACTGATTTTTGGGGGGCTTTTTGAGCTAATCTTTGGCAGCAAGTGTTTATGGCTGAGAAATTTTTTCAATCCTTGTATCAGTCATAAAGCACTAATGGTATCTCAGCAGGTGGCTTGGAATCTGCTGGGGTTCTGTTATGAGGGGTTGATACATTTCTATAGGCGATAACTTTTAAAAATCTGTCACATTGAGCATATAACTGAGTGTTCCTTAATGCTTAACTCTGAATAGCTATTTTCTTCTTAGCTTTACATCTTACTTAACTTTATTTCTCACTTGTCTTTACAGGATTCAGTTCATGGATTATAAGGGAGGTGAATACTTAGAGACTTTTTTTATCTTTGTCACACTGAAGTAATAAAGTTGTGAGACTTGTATTGAAAAAACACCTGCAATCCTTGGCCTTTCCCCCTGCTCCCTCCTGAGACCCTACCTGTGTTTTATCCCTTTGCATCAAGCAAAGGGTTAGCACCTTTCTCTGTCAAGATGCTGTTTTTACAAAATTGTGACCTGATTCCCCATTTAAGCCATGTGTTTTACAAGACTAAGTGTTTAGCTGTGTACTCGGTTATACACTAATCTTTCTCTCTACGCTCCATGTTTTCTCCCGTCTCTGCTTTCAGATGAGCACTCAGAGGGGTAGAACTTGGGGGCATGGCTCATAACATTGACAACGCTGAGGTGTTAAGAGGCTGTGGTGCAATTTTTTCTTTCATGTTAATGCTTTTCAGTGTCTTCACTCATACATCTTAAATATATGAAAAACTGTCTATATTGCATCCTTAAAAAAACCCAACCAACACCTGAAACCAGCATAGTCATCTCTGAATTCCTACCAAAGTGTTTGTTCCTGTTTTGCACTGTATTGAATTTAGTCAAAGTGGAATGAAATCTGTGATTGGGTTAGTACCAAAACTAAATCTTTTCTGATAAATGCTGTGCACCATATTGACAGAATGTTAACTTAATAAGCTATCTGAGCTATTTTAGATCAACCTCTTAATCTTACCTGTTCATTACTTGGTTCTGCACCTTTTCCATTTTGTATTTTAGCCTGTCTCAGTAAATCTATTTCAGATCAATTTGTGTTGCTCCTCCATTAGTGTACAGTGTTTTACTGTACTTTGCACAGAACAGTATCATTGCAGCTACCTTGTTATATATTCAATGTGCCTGGTGGCCAGAGGGTCACTGTAGTAGTGTGTGTTCATGCTGATTAAGTTCTATTTATTTTTCAGTGAAATTTGGTCATTAATTACCATTTGTTTTTATGGAAGTACCCATTGTGGAGTTTTACTAATTCTTGCATGGACAGAACATTTAAGCTTTCTTTAAGTCTGAATCAAATTTAGAACTTGCTTTTATAATCAGAGGCAGCAGATCTTTTGAAACATCAGTTTTGAATTTGATGACCTACCTCCCACATCTGTCTTGCAAGAGTTTGGTGTAGATGTACCATAATGATACAGTATCCGATATATGATGGAAAGCCTAAAGAAAGCATAAAGATAATGAACAGTTAAAAAATATTTTATTTGTGGAGAGTCACATATTGCTTCCTTAATGATAGAAACATCCACTTCAACTATAGGATTGAGATGGATTTGAGCGATTTGAACTGTAATTTTGTAACTTCCAATTAAAGAAGATTGTTAATGACATTAATATATAAGAGAAGGATTATCTGTTATTTCCAGTAGAGAAGCACCTCAACTTCTGATCAGCCTACTGATTGTCCACTAAAATTGCTTTCTGGTAATTTTTACAGTTTAGCATTTTTTGTACTTTTGACATAGATGGAAAATAATAACCTTTGGTAAATAAGTAAGTCTAAGTAGTTTTGGTGTTACTAAGGCTTATACCAGCAATGTCAATTTATTTATTATAACACAACCCTATAATGTGGCCACCCTGCTTTGCTTTAAAATCGGGTTGCATCACTGAAATTGTTCCAACATGACAATTCCCTGAAAGCTTGTATAAATGCGAGTACTGCTAATGCTGTTCAACAGCTTACAAATGCTTGGCATCTGTCTTTGCAAAATGATGTTTCTTTCACTGCCCTTTTGTTTAACAGTTGAAAGCCTTCCTTAACTATGCAGAATAAGTATTAAGTTTTGGAATTAGCTGAAAGTGAGATAGGGCAAAATATTCACTATCAAGTGAAGTTGTTATTCATATCATGCTTTTTGTTACCTCATGGCTTTTGTAGTACTGGGACAGTGTAGACAGGAGGATGGAAATAATCATTCTTTGAGCAGATTCTTCAAAACCAATGAGGCATTGTAATCAGTTTTATGTGATCTCACTTCATTTTTTGCTTTATAAGTCTTCATATTCTGTGATAAATATTAAATTACACGACGTTTTCCAACTTTTATTGAATTTTGATTGCTTGCTTTAAGGGCCACTATAGCAGTTTTGGGTTTTTTAAATTTTGTTTCCTAAAAAGAAAATTGTTTGAATATTTATAAACACAAACATGAATTAGAAAACCTGTCCTTTGATTGAGAAAGGATCCCATACAAACCTGTTGCAATAGACTGCTGCTACAGAGTTACAGAAAACAATAAAATATGCTTTCATTAAATATAGAATAGTAGCCATGAAATACACACTCAAGCTAGTAATAAACCAGCTGAAGCCAATCCGTTTTGTATTCTCATGCCTGGCCAGTCAGAGTTTGCTCTTAATCTTCAGCAATAATTAGTGTAGCTCACTGCATAAAAAAATGTTTCTTGATTTAACTGAGAGCAAAAAATCTCGCTATGTTACTGTTAATGTTAAAAACCTTTAATTAAAAAAAAAAGGGGGAAAAGAGATTTAAAATCAGGGGTGCATTCCTGCTTGAAGTCGAATGTATGTTTTTGTAGCTGGCAGAACAGGAAAGCTGCCTGCCCCTTCCAATAGGACACACACATCAGAACGGACCTACAGAGCTGTATCAGCTCCAGTTGCATAGCATCTTCATAATGGGAGCAAACATCAACTTGTAGATACGAGAGTGCAAGGAGAATGAGCTTCCCAGGGGTCTGGAGAATGGACTTGGGGAATCAGCATCTTTGCTAAAGGATATTAACTGCATCTGTTTAATTGCAGGAGTTGGAATGTTGAGAGAATGGGTAAAGAGTTTTCGCCTGATAAGAGAAGAAAGCCTATTTTATAGGAAAAAAAAATCAGCTTCATCCCTCTTCAAATCATAATTTTAATGAGGGGCCTCTGAAAGCTGCATTTTTAGCTATGTTAAGTTGTGGAATAAGGAAGGAGGTAAAGAACCTTGCTAAGTGGTGTGTTATACTTTCAAAGCTGGTGGCTTTTGCTGTTTTCTTTTGAGGTTGAGAGCTCCAGTAAAAGCTCAGCACCCCCTCTTTTCCTGCTGTTGTTCCAGCGAAATAAATTATCTGTTTTTGTAAATGGCAAGGTGTGTGCAGTATTTATGAGTCATATCTGTGACTGATGGCTTCTTGGCTGTTAATATTCATCTACTGAATAGCTGAAACTTACGGAAACGTTGGTGTAAGACTGT
This sequence comes from Pachycephala philippinensis, assembly GCA_013397055.1. Taxonomy (NCBI): domain Eukaryota; kingdom Metazoa; phylum Chordata; class Aves; order Passeriformes; genus Pachycephala; species Pachycephala philippinensis. Next base: position 1,377,287 of record VWZT01013261.1, read on the forward strand.
ATTGGATTGAATAAGGTCTTCCAAGCAATATGCTCAGGAGATGGGAGCTATTTCATTCTTCTGTTTCCCCTCAAGAGAGTTGTGGAGCCCTTGCCCTGTGTTTTAGTCTCTGGGGTTCCAAAAATCTTTACTGCTGCTGCTTCTGTATCTTCAGCTATGGCATATATATCTTCAAAGCACCTGCAGAAGTCTGGTTTTGTTTGTTTTGTTTTATGTAGCCTATTAGGTGATTTGAAAGACTTATCCACTCTGTTTTTCATGGAAATGTTGCAGTGTCCATAGCATCTTTTGATACCTTAGAGAACACTGTGTGAATGCAGAAATAGACTCACAAGAAGACCTTGTTAGAGTTGAGTCTACTATCCAAGGCTGAAGTGAATTGAGTCCATCTGAAAGGAAACTTTGTCATACTATGCTGGGCTCATCCACACCACTGAGAAGAGTCTGGCTCTCTTGTGTCTACTCCCTGCCCACCCTACCCCCCCTACAAATGCACATTTATAAGATCTCTTCAAACCTTCTCTTCTTAAGGCTAAATAATCCCGGCTCTCTTCAGCCTTTCTTTGTATGTCAGATGTTCCAGTCCCTTAATCGTTCACACATTTAGATCTCTATTCTCCTTGTGCAGATAGCAAAAAGTGGGAGGTGGAGTCTGGGAAGCCTTTTAATTATAGCAATCCTCTTCCTCATCTCACAGTATGAGCTGCAATATCTACCACAAATAATCCAATGTAGCAATGCCTAACTCAGCAAAGGACAATTTGCACCACGTGCAGCCAAGAAAGAAAACAGACCTTGGTGAGCCACAGCAGTGAGCATTTGCTTTTCATCCATTGTGCCTGCTTGTTAGTAGATAGTCTTGGATGAAACACAAACCCGGGACTGACTGTCAGTTCTGCAAATCACAGTTATGGTTGTATTTAAGCTTTATTTCTTGGATTTCAGAAATATAAAATGTAGCTACATTTGATATTTTGCTGAGAAAGTACAAAGTTAATGGCATAATACTGAGTTAATGAAACTTTGTGGCTCCTTACATATACTATAAATACTACCTTATTCAACAAATTAGCATGAAATTAAATTAAATTAGAAGAGCTGTTAGTGTAGTTTTCAAAGCTGTGGATGCTTGATATTAGAAGGAAAGATAAAAATATAAAATTCAGTACAGAACCAAGGTTGTTGAAATTCTACATTGGCTTTGTCAAAAATAATAGATTCAGGACTTTATATATAGTTTCATATTTATAGATTAAATATTCAGTAGAACTTTATGTGCATATAACTGTATGCAACTTAGAAACTGTAATATATGAAACAAAGATGATTGTGTAACAAACTTTTTATAGTTCATGTTTCATGAACAGAAAAGCATTTATTCAAAGTAACTTATAATGTACAGTAATAAACACATTGTAACTAGAACAACAGTGTAGGCTTAGTTGCTGAGAGGTAGTCAGTCTTTCACAGTTTATACAGTACAGTATTTGACATTATTTAAACATAGTGCTCACTGAATGGAAGCTGATACGGTCTTTAAAATGGATGGTTCTTCAGTGAAGTTGATAATTACAGGTATTTTCTAAAATCCAAAAGCAGGTTATTTCCAGTGCTCACAGTTGTGATCATTTGCCTTATTATTAGTATAAGGGTTTTTTATACTTTCAAGGGCAGGTTGGATGGGGCTTTGAGCAACCTGGTCTAGTGGAAGGTGTCCCTGCCCGTGGTAGGGCAATTGGAATTAGATGATCTTCAAGGTCCCTTCAAATCCAAGCTGTTCTATGGTTCTGTGATGATTCTATAACAAGGGAAAATGAACTAGAGTGAAATAGTTTGTGTTCGTTTGCATTTTTTTTCCTTAATAAAGTGTGATTAAATTCTATTTAAGAACAAATTTGGATATACTCACTTATTTTCATGTCTTGTCTCAGTTAAAAGAATAGTTTTCAAGTCTGTATTCCGCTTTGTCACTTGAAGTTGTAATTTAAACTTTCCTTTTTTCAGAAAACCAACAGCTCAAACTAATGCAAACACATTTATAATGTATTAAGAGCCTGTAGTATACCTAAGCACAATCAAGAGGGATGGGAAAGGGGGGAAGCAGAAGTTTCAACTGAGTGAGGCTGATAACTTTTAGACTGTTGAAGCTGTTATTTTTCCAGCTGAGTCTTTTTTTTTTTTTTGACAGTACCAGAAATACATCAAAATTACCCAAATTGTTAATTGTTTAGATGAAGTTTAGCTATTGAGAAATGGTACCGTTGAAAGGAAGCTTTACATTAAACAATAAAAACCTAACAGCATGAGTGGAAAATCCTGAGTACAACAGGTTATCTTCTTTCAGTGATGCAGTGTCCGCCTGGATTTACAGAGACCTTGAAATGGCTTGTTACATGATTTTTTATTAATCTTTGAGGTGTCTGAGGGAATTATCACCATCTGTTAATACCAGAGTCTAAGCTGACATGGGTTTCAAAGTGCTTTGTGTTTAAATTTAAGTAAGAACTCCTTCTCTTAAAACTAAATGCAGTTAAGAGGTTTCAGAGTGTAAATAGAAAATACCTTTTATAGTCCAGATTTAAGCTCTTGGATCATTCGTCACAGCTTTGGTTTGTGGTCCTAACCTGTCCTCTGAAGTTAGGATGGCTGCAAGTTCTTGCAGTGGAGCTTTCCTCATGCAGGAGTTACACATAACTGGCTTTTCCGCTCGCTTTAAGGCAGCGGAGCTCTGTTTTAGCCAGAAATTACTTCACTCTGAAAAGAAAGCAGCACATATAACGTATTTTATTCTGGCCGAGATCAATCCTGAATATGTCTTGTACCAAAAATCTGGTATTCTCCTGAAGTGCAGAAAAAAACAGTAGAAGTCTTGAAGTGTCATTACAATCTAAATCCTTTCTGAAAGTCAGAGAAATTTTGGGAGCACCTCGTTTAAATAATTACTTCAAAATTCCTCTCATATGCTCCTTATGGAGTTATAGTAGATTTTAGGCCTTCCTTGGTAAGAAGCTGATGAAGCAACCTGAACATTTTTGAGGATGAGCATTGGGTTGTTTTTGCTTAAGCAGTACATCTGAACTTGCCGTATATGTTTGTTACATTAGTTTTTGAAAAATCATAGGTTTAGTAATTCTTTTATGTTTACATTCTGTAGAGCATGAATGGTTGAGGAGACCACATACTTCATAGTACAAGCAAGACATGGCACAGCTGCAGCTGACAGTACAGCCAACATGAATTTTAATTTAAAATTCCTTTTAGAAATCCTGAAAATTGCCTGGGAGATAGGGAGATTTGTGGTCTAAAAGCAATCCTAACTTAAGAAAAACTCTTTGGCATTTCTATTTATTTAGAAAATGGAAATCCAACTAAATAGTCTATACTTAGTGTAGCAAAATGAGATCTTTAAATTGCTGTAATGAAAGGCTACTCGGGCATTATTAAAAATTAATACAGCCAAGAGAGTTATTGAGAAGAGTAGCATTTAGCAGTAATTGTTAATACCTTTTGGTATTGCTATATGGTAAGTAGCTTCCAGCTTCATAGTCTGTGTTCTGTTTCCCCTGTAATATTTTTCATTATTTTTCAATGGTCTTTTTTTTCTCATTTATTTTTAAGTTAAGAATAACCATTTTAGGTCAATAGGTTTGTGCTGTGACTGAAAACAAAGAGTTGCTGCAAGTCTTTTATTGTATAAGCATCAAAATAAGCTGTAGAAGAAAAATACTTTAAGTAATAAAACTGATCTTTGGGGAGTAGAATGTCATCTAAAAACTGTATTATGATGCTTCGTGGGGATAGTGTCTGGGATAATGCTCAGTTTTTGAAGGTGTGGGGTTTGGGGATTGGAGTGGTATAATCTGGGTCTCAGAGGATGCAGTGGGTTTATATGTCCATGCTTTGGTAGTGGGGGGCTACAGGGGTGGTTTCTGTGAGAACCTGCCAGAAGCTTCTCCTATGTCTGTTAGATCCAGCGCCAGCCAGCTCCAAGGCAGACCCACTGCTGGCCATCAGCGATGGTGGCAGTGACTGTGGGCAACAGATTTAAGAAGTTACTGCACAGCAGCGATTGCAGCTGGAGAGAGGAGTGAGGATATGTGAGCAGAACAGCCCAGTACACAGCAAGGTCAGTGAATGAAGAGGAGGAGGTGTTCCAGGTGCTGGAGCAGAGGTTCAGAGAGCAGCCCATGGTGCAGACCATGGTGTGGCCGCTGTTCCTCTGCAGGCCATGGAGGTCCATGAGGGAGCAGAGATCCACCTGCAGCCTGTGGAGGACCAGGAAGTAGAGGGATGCCCAAAGGAGGCAGTGGCCCCATGGAGAGCCTGGGTTGGAGCAAGTTTTCTGGCAGGACTTGTGACCTCATGGAGGTCCTGTGCTGGAGCAGCCTGTTCCTGAAGGACTGCACCCCATGGAAGGGACCCATGCTGGAGTGGTTTGTGTAAGAACTGTAACTCGTGGAAAGGACCCATGTTGGAGAAGATCATGGAGGAATGTGTTCCATGGGAGGGACGCTATGCTGGAACATCGGGGGAGAACAAGGAGGAAGAAGTGATGGAGACAATGTGAAATGGACAAATGACAGCCTCCATTCCTCATCCCTCTTCATCATTTGGGGGTAGGAGGGAGAGAATTTGGCAGTGAAGTTGAGCTTGGAAAAAAGGGAGAGGGATGGAGGGAGTGTCTTTTAAGGTTTCATTTTATTTATAATTGCCTTCTCTTGATTTTCAATAAATTTGTTTCCTCAAGTCATGCCTGTTTTTCTCATGATAGTAATTGCTAAGTGATCTCTTCTCTGTTTGGGCTCTTATCTTGGCCCATGAGCCTTTTGCTGTAATTTTTTCCCTCTGTCCAGACAAGGAAGGCAGTAATAGAGTAGCTTGGTTATGGATGCTAAAAAGCTTTAGCGGAGAAGTTTTCAGCTCTCAGCAGCAGTTTGTGAGAGCTCTGTTCTTTCTCATGCGAAACTATGCAAAACATGATAAGGTTTTCTGTAAACAGACTTTGCTAATCTTGCACCTGCGTTTATAATTAGAATTGTTGTGATACTGACTAGAGAAATGAATGATGTGTGAATTGACCAATTACCCTGATAGGTAGTTAGTTAGAGGTCCAATACCTCTTGCCTTTTAGGAAAACACTAAAAGAACTAAACACATAAAAACCCGTCTTTTATTAAATAAATAAATCAATCAACCCATTCCTTTCTGCTGATCACTCGCGTGTCTGAGTCCTAATTGCCTCTTGGCACCGCCGTAGCAACACTTGGTGGGCACCATGTGTAAGGAGATACAGTAAACCTATAGCTTAAATACTTTCATTTGTAGTTGTAAACAGAATTAGAGTTCTATGCAGGGATTGATCGTTATACACTACTATTAATTTGTCTGTATTTCAACGAACAACTGCTTTTCAGCTTTTGAAATGTGGACTTTCTTAATTGCATTGATGTTTGCAGTGGTGAGGTATAATTAAAAAAAGGTGATTGATACTTTTGAGTGATGAATAACACTTAGCTATGCGTAGTGGCAGTCCTAGGTGCATTGCCATTTGTGATACCCAATAGATTTTGACTAGTTATGAGAACTGGCAGTGGCACGCAGCTCTTCAGTAACTCCACTGCTACCTCTGGAAAGTCTTGTTTGACAGAGGGGAATCAGCTTGTTCTCGTATGCAGGTTGCTGATGTCTCTCTTCATATATGTGAAGCTATTCAAAGACTTATTGGAGGACAGTGATACCAGTAAACAATTTGTATGAAATTTTTTGTGTTATTAATTCCACATTCCACTCCATGTGATGTGGATGAAAGTGCTTATGTTTGATGGCATAGCATTTATTTATCCATTTTGGGATTATTTCCTACTAACTAGCACCTCTGTTATGACACATCTGCTGGAAATGCAAGCCCAGCTTTCACACAGAAGGCTCAGAACTTGTGGCTTGTAGGATTTGTATCCTATAGCTACATTGTGCCTTTAAAGCCCTTCGCTGAACAGAAAGAAGACTGTATCTGTTCTCGTTGTGACAAGTTCATAATGGGTGACATGTTTTACCCTGGCTTGTAATATTACAATTAAGTGTGTTAAAGAGGAAATTAAATGTTTTCAGGTCTTACCAGACAGTAACTGCTATTTAAAACTCTCTTTTTAGAAAACTGTCAGTTATTTGTTATGGTGGTAAACTGCTAAGTTACAATTTAAATTTAATGAACGAACAGGAATTTTGTAAGTTTGTCAGTTCTGGGTATATTCAAAATGCATCCAACTAATTTTTAAGTTAAGCATTACACTGCCATGGCACAGTTACTGGGGGACTTCTATTTTAAAGAGGAAGGCTGGAAGTTTTTTCTTTTTTCATGGAAGAAAAGCTTTGGGTCATGTTTGAATGCCTCCTTCTTATCACTGTCAAATAGTATTTTTTGTTTTGGCTGACTGCCAGAGTCTAGTATATATGTGTGTGTTCCACCTGGAAACATTGGATTGTCTTTATCTGTATTTGGTAGTTATACCATGGATGCTTACATGAGATTTTCTTTTTGTAGGTGAGATTAACATTGTTTAATTTTGTGTGCTTCTAAAATTGCAGAGCCATTCCTTTTGCCTTGTACAGGACCAGTTAAGACTTTCACAGATGTCTGGCACGTTTAATTGCAAACTACCTTTTAACTGCACACACACTGTTTAGTTGGATTGTATTTTCTACTTTAAAAATTAATGGCAAAAATGAAAGAAAATGGAATGTCTAGTGAGCATCAGTAAATTATAAATGTAAATATAAGTATTAAGAGGCATGTCTATAGTAGGAAAAAAGTATTAATGTAGATGTTGTTATCCAGTTTTGAATTACAGGATTCTGAAGTCTTAAGAGATTAACTATGAGCATTGGTTAAAATGATAAAAAAAATAGCCTTGGATCAATTACAGAATGTTGAATCATGACTCACAGAACAGTTTAAAATGGAAGGCCTCCTATTGTTAGTGGTCAAAACTGGGGAAGCATGTATTCAGCTGTAGGCTCTGGGGGAGGGCATGATGGAACACATGCAGGTCTAAATTTTAATACCTTCCGAGTACTGTGGTTTTCTTTTGGTTTTTTGTTCACATACTTAAAAATATATGCGTTTACTTTCAAAAATGTGAAGAGGTTGCTTGTTTTTAAAAAATGTGGCATTATTGGATTTCTTGTTCTCAACAAATAGTTATTCTTGTTGGTGACACATTACTTACAGGTGAAGAAAATTTGCTCCTGTGAGACGAAGGGGCTCTACAGAACTGTTTATAGTCAAAAAGTAACTAAAGAAGCTACATATCTGTCTTAAATAAGATAAAACTGGATTAAAAAAGGGACATATCTATTTAGTGAGGTACTGTTAGTTGTTCTGGACATTTACTGGCCAGTGGTTTCTTTATCATTGTTCACCTCGTTGGGCTTTACTTTCTTCAGAATGGAAATTTGAAATAGCTCACTTTTTAAGTACTTTTCCATCGTCTCTGTTTAAATAAGATAGCATTTTTAAGGTTTCCTTTTGATCTTCGATAGTAATATTTGGTATAATCCTTGTCGTAAGTATTTCAAACAGTGGTTTATGGCTTTGCTTTCAAATTAAGTAAAATTTGAATTTTCATGAAAAAAAAAGTATTGAAGATGCATATCAGGGACTCTCTGTGAAATATAGGGTAGATATTATTAGCAGAGGAAACAGAAACTAAGTATCTGATGCAAGCTTTCAGTCTTTTTTTTGTCTTTGTAGACCCATTCAGCTCAGTTTCCAGAGCTTCACTATTACAGTTTATCAGTAGTTAAAATGATTTTTTATTTTTTTTCAAAATTCTAATTTTAAATCATCTTCAAAGTCAATATCATTGCTTATTGAATGAAAGTAAGGCTACTGTAGTGTTTTATCCTGAGTAAACAGTACATTTTCCTGTACTTAAATTTTCATGAGCATCAAAGCTGTATCTGTTCTAACATGATTTTGGGATAATTGTTTGGTTGGATTTTTTTATTAATGAATTTCAAATGAAAAATATACATACGTTTCTAACTCTGCATCCCTTTAAACAGAAACCATACTTTTCAAACAATCTTGGTAATATTAGAAACATTAAGTCTTTCTTCTGACTGGAGTATTTCAGCAAAATATTCTTTCATAAAAATCTTTGATGTGCTTACATTAATTTTACTGAACTACTTTTCATATAGAACAGTGAAAAACAGTTTCAGGATTGTGGGGTGATCTTTCTCTTTGTTTGGTTTTTGTTTTAATTTCCTTAAAATAGATATTTTTATGAAAATAATAATGACAAACTGAAACACCCCCAAAAACACAAACCCAAATATGTAATGAAACAATCTCACTTGACTGGAAATCAAGTATTTCTTTTTTAAACTTCTTTTTAAATAACTTTATCTGAACTAAAATTTTAAGCTAGTTATTGGTGCAATAGGTTACTAAGGGGGTATCAGGAATCTCAACTCTGGTTATGGTCTGTGGAAGTTTTCTTTCCATATTGCTTTGTGATAGGCTTTTAAAGGAGGAAGAGGATTTGGGGGTGTTGGTGGACAAGAAGCTTGCTATGACCTGGCAAAGTGCCCTTGCAGTCCAGAGCAACCATATCCTGGGCTACGCTACAAGGAGTGTGGCCAGCAGGTCGAGGGAGGCGATTCTCCCCCTCTACTCTACTCCCATGAGACCCCTCCTGAAGTACTGGAGCCTCCAGCATACGGAAGATGGCAACCTCTTGGAGAAAGACCACAAGAGGGACATGAAGATGATCGGGGGCTGTGAGGGCAGGCTGAGAGAACTGGGGTTGTTCAGCCAGGAGAAGAGAAGGCTCCAGGGAGATCTTACTGCAGCCTTCCTGACAGTAAAAGGGGCTTACAAGACAGCTGAAGAGAGACTTCTTAAAAGGACATATAGTGGTAAGACCAGGGGCAATGATTTAATTAGATATTATGCAGAAAGTCTTTACTGTGGTGTTAATGAGGCACTGAAACAGGTTGCCCAGAGAAGCTGTGGATGCCACATCACTGGAAGAGTTCCAGGCCAGGCTGGGTGGGCCTTTGAGCAGCCTGGTTTAGTGGAAGACGTCCTTGCTTATGGCACACAGGGGTTGAACTTGATCATCTTTTAAGATATATTCCAATCCAAACCATTCTGTGTTTATATGAGCACTCTCTGGAGATGAGAAATGGGTATTTAATTGGCTTAGAGGATATAAATAGAAGCTGCAGTCTGTCCTTCATGTCCCTCTTGAGAATCTGTTTCTCTGGGATCAGTTTTTTTTTGTTGAGGGCTCAGATGGAGCATGCAGTCTGTCTACTCAAGGTCCTTACTCAGTGATCTCTGCTGTATTTTTCCTAATTCCTTGGTCAGTGAGATTTAAATGAAGTGGGTAGTGGAGGAGAGGAGTGCTTGTGACCCTATGTAGGACTGTGTGGGGAAGTTTTTCCAGTCACTTAAGCCTATTAGCTGGGATTCGCTAATCTGCTGTGTTTCTGAAATACCTGCTCAGTCAGAAGATGAAGGGGGTATCTCTCATCTGAGCCTCATATTTCTTGTGAAATGGAGTTTATGTGCTAGCTACCTTTCTTTTCTAAACTTGCTCAAAACCTGGCATGTGCCGCATGGGTTCCAGATTCAAGCATGAGTTGTGTTCATGAGTGGTGGTTGTCATCAGATGGAGATGCTTCTCAGGCTGTGAACTGCATTAAGGTTGGCTGTGTTGAAGCTTTCCAACATGAGCTCTTCCTTGATCTGCTGTGTTCTATTTCCCCACATTCCTTCCATGCTGGGATAGTAAATTACTTACATTTCCACGTAGGTTGTAATTCCATGGGATCTGAACTTGACAGTCAGTAGATTATTGACAATCCATTTGTTGTTTCACCTTTTCAGAGAACTACTATCTCCACTGGAAGAATTCCTAGCTTTAGTAGCAGGTTACCGTTAGGCTGGCTTTTTCTTCAGTAGAAATGGAATATCAGATCACTCATTCACCATGAGGGTCATGACTGAATTTCTCCCCAGATGAGTTTAATTTATTTCTGTTTCGTTCACTGCCTGTCAGAGGCATTAATCTGTATTCTGGACCCAAGGAAACTACCTTCTTGCTGCGACAAACCAAGGTGTTGAAATTACCATGTGTTTTTAAAGATGCAGCTATATTTGTCAAGAAGATATCAAAATTGTGTTCTGTTGTGTCAAGACTTAAAGGCATGAAAATGGATTTTGTTCGAAGTTATAAAATTTTCCATGTTGGACATCAAAAGGTCGCTACCTGGAGGTTTTTTATCATTTCTGTCATGCTATGTGCAGTCAAAAAATACCTGATAACAATGCTTTTTTGACAGAGCAGTTTTACAATAACTTTTCACATGCATTCTGAGAGATACTTCCAGTAAAATCATAAGATACTGACCAAGGATTGCTATTGGAACAAGTGTTGTTTATGCCTCACAGATTTAAAAATAAATAATTAAGGCTTACAAGAAGTTGTTGAGTATCTTAGTATATGGGTGTCATGTTGGGAAATTCAGAATTCCTTCTATGAAACCTCCAACATGACAGGATCCAAGATATTTTGCTGAATTAATTTTAGTTGTTAATATTTTTAATTCTACTGAATTAACTTAGTCCTTTTGCTGATGCAGATGAGCTATTGGAAACCCAGTGATGTGATAGTATTAGTGGAAGAGTGCTGATGTCAGAATCCTACAAGTCTTTGTTCATACTTAGCTGTGGCTACGCTTTGATGGTTTCTTTGGAACACAGTTGTCTTGTTTTTCAGATAACCTCAATCAGAAAGAGAAAAGGTCCCACATTAGCTATCAGTGCTGGCACCAGGGACTCAGAAGACCACCACAAGTGTCCACATGATATGCATTTTAGAGGAAGTTACTTCTGATTAATTTTAGCCTGGTCCTGTTGGCAACTAAAACATATTTTATTGTTGAAGATCTGGAGTTCCTCAGGTTGATTTTTGTGACTATTCCTGGAGTGCATCTTTTATTTGAGTCTTCTAAAATATGATTTGTGCACTCCAAGTTCACATTGTGATATGAAGATGAAGGCAGCTTAATAAAGCAAAGACTGCATGTGGAAGGAAAGGAAAATAGAAAATTTATTCTCTACTTCCCATCAGCAGGCAGTGTCCTGCCGCTTCCTGGGAAGCAGCACATGTACCAGCTGCTCTGGAAGGCCAACATCATTATAACAGAGGCCCCCCTCCTCCTTTCTCGTAGCTTTTATTGCTGACCTGTTATATGGTATGGAATATTCCTTTGGACAGCTTGGATCAGCTGTCCTGACTGTGTCCTCTCCCAAGATCTTGCCTACACCCAGCCCACTAGCGCTTGGGTGGTGAGGGGGGAAAATGTTGGGAGAGACAACCTTGATGCTGTGCCAGCTCTTCCCAGCAGTAGCCAAAACACTGGCATATTATCAGCACCTTTGTAGCTACAAATACTGAGTGCAGCAGTGTGAGGGCTGCTGAGGGTAAAATTAACTTCCTCTCAGCCAGACCCAACACATCATTTTATATCATAGAATGCTTAATGTTGGAAGAGACCACTGGAGGTCATCTCATCTAGCCCCTCAGCTCTGGCAGGGTCCCCTAGAGCATGTTACTCAGGATTGTGTCCTGCTTTCTGCAGTCTTCCTCAGGAAGTGCTGACTGAGACACCTATCTGAAGTAAGGTTCTGTTTGTGTGAGTCTGAGTGTGCTTTGCTATGCATTTGAACCCATGCATTAGAGTCTGCTACAAGAAAATAAATGGTAGGAAATTGGTGCTCCCTTTACCAAATGAAATTTGTCTATGCTCTGGAAAACTAAGTAGCCCGAGTCCATCAGTACAACTGTTAATTCCTCAACAGAGTGCCTCTTTTCACTGCAAATCTTATTTTGGTATTTCGAGACCGTGAGCATCTCCTTTCACAGGACAATCTTGATTTTTTCATTAAAAAATATTGAACTCATTGTTTACGCCAAATTGCAGTAAAAACCCATCTAGCCCACTGCACTATTTTTCAAGAGTGGATATGTTGATAAGAGTTAAAGAGCAGCAAGGGCTTGAAATAAAGACATTTCCTAATGCTGCTCTAGCCACTAGCAAAACATGGCTCTGAGACTTTTTATTGGCCACCTTTGTACAGGCATTAGTTGATGCATTTCTTCCTTCCTTCATTGAAATTTTTTGCTGNGAAGTTGTTGAGTATCTTAGTATATGGGTGTCATGTTGGGAAATTCAGAATTCCTTCTATGAAACCTCCAACATGACAGGATCCAAGATATTTTGCTGAATTAATTTTAGTTGTTAATATTTTTAATTCTACTGAATTAACTTAGTCCTTTTGCTGATGCAGATGAGCTATTGGAAACCCAGTGATGTGATAGTATTAGTGGAAGAGTGCTGATGTCAGAATCCTACAAGTCTTTGTTCATACTTAGCTGTGGCTACGCTTTGATGGTTTCTTTGGAACACAGTTGTCTTGTTTTTCAGATAACCTCAATCAGAAAGAGAAAAGGTCCCACATTAGCTATCAGTGCTGGCACCAGGGACTCAGAAGACCACCACAAGTGTCCACATGATATGCATTTTAGAGGAAGTTACTTCTGATTAATTTTAGCCTGGTCCTGTTGGCAACTAAAACATATTTTATTGTTGAAGATCTGGAGTTCCTCAGGTTGATTTTTGTGACTATTCCTGGAGTGCATCTTTTATTTGAGTCTTCTAAAATATGATTTGTGCACTCCAAGTTCACATTGTGATATGAAGATGAAGGCAGCTTAATAAAGCAAAGACTGCATGTGGAAGGAAAGGAAAATAGAAAATTTATTCTCTACTTCCCATCAGCAGGCAGTGTCCTGCCGCTTCCTGGGAAGCAGCACATGTACCAGCTGCTCTGGAAGGCCAACATCATTATAACAGAGGCCCCCCTCCTCCTTTCTCGTAGCTTTTATTGCTGACCTGTTATATGGTATGGAATATTCCTTTGGACAGCTTGGATCAGCTGTCCTGACTGTGTCCTCTCCCAAGATCTTGCCTACACCCAGCCCACTAGCGCTTGGGTGGTGAGGGGGGAAAATGTTGGGAGAGACAACCTTGATGCTGTGCCAGCTCTTCCCAGCAGTAGCCAAAACACTGGCATATTATCAGCACCTTTGTAGCTACAAATACTGAGTGCAGCAGTGTGAGGGCTGCTGAGGGTAAAATTAACTTCCTCTCAGCCAGACCCAACACATCATTTTATATCATAGAATGCTTAATGTTGGAAGAGACCACTGGAGGTCATCTCATCTAGCCCCTCAGCTCTGGCAGGGTCCCCTAGAGCATGTTACTCAGGATTGTGTCCAGATGGCGTTTGAATACCTCCAGGGAAGGAGACTCCACAACCTCTCTGTGCAGCCTGTTACTGCCACCCTCACAGTAAAGACGTTCTTCCTCGTGTTCAGGTAGAACTCCATGTATTTCAGTTTTTTAGTCTGTTGCCTCTCATTGCACACGTGTAACTTCATGTGCGTGGCTTTCTGCAGTCTTCCTCAGGAAGTGCTGACTGAGACACCTCTCTGAAGTAAGGTTCTGTTTGTGTGAGTCTGAGTGTGCTTTGCTATGCATTTGAACCCATGCATTAGAGTCTGCTACAAGAAAATAAATGGTAGGAAATTGGTGCTCCCTTTACCAAATGAAATTTGTCTATGCTCTGGAAAACTAAGTAGCCCGAGTCCATCAGTACAACTGTTAATTCCTCAACAGAGTGCCTCTTTTCACTGCAAATCTTATTTTGGTATTTCGAGACCGTGAGCATCTCCTTTCACAGGACAATCTTGATTTTTTCATTAAAAAATATTGAACTCATTGTTTACGCCAAATTGCAGTAAAAACCCATCTAGCCCACTGCACTATTTTTCAAGAGTGGATATGTTGATAAGAGTTAAAGAGCAGCAAGGGCTTGAAATAAAGACATTTCCTAATGCTGCTCTAGCCACTAGCAAAACATGGCTCTGAGACTTTTTATTGGCCACCTTTGTACAGGCATTAGTTGATGCATTTCTTCCTTCCTTCATTGAAATTTTTTGCTGCTTTAGAACATATATAAAATGTGTTTTAGCCTGTATAAAATATGTTTAGCATGTTTTTGGCGGGAAGGAATTAAAAACGTTCTTGTGTAGCATTTCTTTTAAAACCTACCTTCTCCACTTTAATGTGATATGCCTTATCTCTTATGTTTCAAGAGCTGTTGATTTTTGACTGGACCACCCATTATTTAAGGGTCTTTCATTTTCTTTTCCTCAGATGCCTTCTTCAAGCCAAGGAGTCCTGATTTACTTAGTTCTTATAGCAGACTACTCCATATTTTAACAGAAAAACAATAGAAGTGGTGAATTGAAAAATGTTTTACATCCAGCATTTAAGTTCTTAACTGGAGTGAAACGTGTTTTCTAGAATTATACCTTTCAATCTTAGCTACAGTTTGGGTTTTGGGTTTCTTATTCATGAGCTTTCTGGAACAGATTGAAGTCATAATCCTCTAGTTTTAAATCCCCTAGTTTTGGAAACATTCTGTTTGGTCCTGTGCATTGTGCTTCCCCCACTGCTTCCTGCTTAAGTGTGTGATACATGAAACAAATCCTTATTTGTTTGGTTTACTTTCTCCTTCTGCCTTACTGGGCCTTGCAGCCCTGCTGACACTGGATAGATCTTTTTGTCACAAATGATTGCAATAATAATGTACGGATGCAAGAGAGAGTATTTTACTAGAACTAAATTTTATGACTGTTCATTTTTTCAGTGGAAAGAGAATACTGCGGAAATTTGCAAAGGCCATTACTAAAATTAGATTGGAAGATTTACACAAGCCTAATGTAGATTACATTGGTTACTTACAGGTAGCTAAGATTGTTGTTACAGTGACATCCCCAGAATCTAGTAATGGTACTACATTAATTCTTTGGCTGGATTTAGCTACCTGTAACTTTGTTAGTGTGACATTGTTTATCAGATGATACTGAACTTCGGTAATTTATCAGAAGTTTTCATTTAAGTGGAATTGTTTTCCTGATGTTTGTATAGCGATCACTATTAGAAAGTAAGATAAAACTCCTTTCTTGGCCTCGTACAGGGCATAAGGATCTATATATTCAATTAGCACTTCACAAGAGGCTTATTTATTTTTATTCTAAAATGTTAAAATACTTTAAATGTCAGATTGCCTGTTCTTTTCTATGACTCTGTTGTAAAGACACTTGGAAGCACAGAGGTACTAGCATGTTGTTTCTGGTCTTTTTAAACAACATCTCAAGGTGCTGCTGTTTTTTCATATTCCCTTGGTTCCTGACAGGAGACTTTAAAAGAAGGTTGGCATTTGTTAGATCTTTAGTATTTCTCATAGCAGCTTCTTCTTTTTTTTTTTTTTAATTTTTTTTTTTTAATTTTTTTTTTTCTTTTTGCAAAGTAATTTACACTGATGAAGGAAAGATATGGCTTTTTTTGCCTAGCTATGTCAAATTTCCAGGTTTTAATGGTTCGGTCTTGAGTATAGACAAAATGTGGCCGTTTTTCAGTGCCTTTAGTTTGCAAGTAGATCTGGTCAGATAATTGTATAACTCTTCACTAGTTTAGCTTCTCCTAATTTGGGGCACTTTTTTCAGTCTTGTTGGTTTAATTGTTTGTCATAGCCTAACCTGCTTTTATGAATCACTTGCAAAATTTACTGTGTTTTTTCACACTTTTAGATGAATCCTGCTACTAAGCAGTGTGTTAACATAGGTATTAGCTCATCAATGCTCACAATGATGTCACCAATTAAGATGTATTTAGATTGCACTTACCATGTAACAGAATGGGGAAATACCATAGTTTTCTATATTTCAGCAAAACCTAAACGAAGCAAAGTAAAAAACAAAACTACCATCCTGTAAAAGAGAAGATGGTGTCTCTTGTGATCAAAGCCCTCTCTGCTGAAGGGTTGTGGAATGAGTAATTAAAGATACTGTGGAGTAGCTCGTCTTTTCCTGGAGTTGAGTCATACACCTGTTACCAGATTGTGAGATGGTGTAGTTTGAAGCATATCAAGCACTACATCATGGATTCTCTGACAGACCTTTTACTGAGACTCTGATAACTTGTGAATGTGTCGTCAGGGGTGGATAAAATGAAGTTGGAGAGTTGGTGACGATTAGAGTATGTAATAGGTACCACATCTGAGGCTGTCATCTCTACAGATGTACTTTATAGCCTTTCAAAGAAGGGAAGAGAGGGAGGACTCTTACATAGATGGGAAAATGCCTGAGTTAGAATCTATCTTTCAGTTCACCTTAGAAAAGCTTATTTTTCCATTTCCCTTGTTACAAGAGATTAGTCATTCATTTAGGAACCAAATTAGATCTCTCAAATTTGGTGATGCACATATTTTCCTAATCAGCTAGTGATTAATTTTCAGTTAATCTGAGATCCATTGTTGCATAGTCAACATCGCCTCTCTTCTTGTGTTATAGTTAGTGGTACTGACAAATTCAAATCAAATCTGGGATTTGAACTTCGTTGTTTTCTTCTTAGAGCTTTACAACAGTTCTGGATTTTTTTAAGCCAGACTTTTCTATTGAAGTCTATTTTTGATTGGCTATGCAAACTGTACTGATTTTCCTGAGCAATTTTGTTATACTTGATATAAAACGTATCTTTAATTTGCTAATAGAAAAGCTATGAATATATATGATTTCAGACTCTGTTTAGAATAAAATCAGTGGAATGTCAAGTTCGTTATTTTGCCTCTTTAGGCATTGTGCATATTTTTGCATTGTGCATCTGTCTGCTGGGTATTCTTCCTTCTTACAGGACAGTTGCCTAGTTAAAATCAGTGGGTTTATTCTCGGATTATTTTTGGACCAAGATGCAGTCATTTATGAGTGGGTGGGTTTTTCTTGGTTGGTTGGTTTTTTAGCTTTGCTTAAGAAATAAAGCTTTTATTGCAAAATAATTCTGTTTAGGCAAAAAGCAGGTTTGTCCTCTTATTTTTATGAGGTTTCAAGCCCAGAGTTACTAGCAGTGATATCCTTCTTTAGAGACTGAAGACTATCAATTGGAAGTCAGTTTCATTTATTACATTATCCTTAGAAGTCATAATGCTTTTAAAAAGATATAAGTAATAGTCTGTTCTTGCATCTTTTAAAAAACTGCCATTTGCTATGTGTGAATCTGAGTAATGGCTTTTGAGCATGAGTAATGGATTTGTACAGTTAAGTGTTGTCAAAGCTGTATCTTGTACAGCTTTATAAAATAACTTTGGGTACCAAAAGCCAAAAATAAGTAGGATATGCAATGTATTCTTATGATAGTTTTATCGGAAAAACACACTCTCTTTTTAAACAACAACAAAAAGTTTTAAATCCTTTCTTTAATTGTTTGTCTGTTCTGCACTGAATACCTAGCCTGAGGCTTGTATTTTGTTCTCTGCTTCAGTGATGTTATAATTGAGCATGTCTAAGGAGACTGATGGAGATATTAATTAGGAGTGATTCCTAAAAGAAAGTGTTGAACACTGGAGGGCAACATTACTGTTTGCTGGAAGCAGTGAACCTCTGCATTTAGGAGAAGCTGTGCTCACACTCAGTGCTCTATGCTGGCTACCTTTTCTATTCCTTGCCTTGTTTTAGAATTTTTCACATGTAAGTTAGAATTAATGTGACTGTTGGAGCTGATTGCTAATGTGGCCTTTGCTTTGCCGTTTCCTGCAGCATAGTGATTTAATGAAATTGAGTACTCAATTTTAGTCAGACTTTAAAATTACGTCCAGAAGTGTAATCTTTTAATATGTCATTTATGTCTGCTCGATAATCGAAAAGTTATTTTCCATTCCATATAAGCTATGGGGTTTTATCATTGATTCAATGAGTATTTTCAAAATGCATATCAAAAGTATAAATTCCTTTATTAGACAGCTGAAATGTGTGTCAGACTGAATTTGGATGACAATTGGGTTTTGCTCATATAGATGAAATAGCATTTTAACAAGTTTTATAAGTAATATTGCTCGTTTTATGAAATTTTAAAAATATTTACGAGTCATATGCTCAATAGTTTAGTATTTTTCAACATACTGATTGGAGATCTGAAAAATTAATGAGGTCAGTGTTTCAAAACAGTTTACACATACCTGTAGTATCAGTTAGATAGCCAGGTGCCTCTGAAACTGGCTCCGTATCTCCTAAAGATTTTTTTTTAATGTGTATGTCATGTATAAACTTAATGTCTTATAAACTGTTTTTTTGGAACACAAGTTTTGTGTTATTTGAAAGTAGTTCAGATAAAATATTCTGCTTTCCATTTAATAGGGCAAGCCATTATCTCTTTGCCTCCTTTAAAAACATAATGCTTAGCTTGTGTTGTAGCTTCTGTCTCTGCTTGCTTTGACATGGGACTTGACTTTTAATTCCTAAATTCTAATTCCTGATGCAAAAATGTTTTTGCAAAGATGCTGCCAAATGACATTTTATTACTGACATCTCTTTAAGGTTATCTGTTTCTTCATGTACCTACTTCAGCATAGCCAAAATTATCTTTTTCAGGTAGAGAATTGTTTGTTTCTTTACCTGAAGTCATGTGGGATCTCTTCATTTTTATGTTTAGATTTGGTGTAAAATCCGGTTTACATACACCATATTTTTACAGCATATCAGTATATGTGTAGTTATTGAAATCAGTGAGGGGTTTGCATTCAAATTTTTTGAACAGGTGTGTATGAGTTACAGCTGTGGAATTGCTTTGCAAAAGTTAGATGTCGAGGTCTTCAGCTGAAACAGTTGTCTGACCTAAAGTTTCAGTCTCTGTGATTAAAGGAGAATGCCAGGAGTAATTCAGTTCTGAGATGGATTCATTTTCTGACATAAAACTCTATTGGCAGTGTAAGGAGTGTGCTTTTTAGATGTTGCCCATTGAAAGTGCATTGTGGTATATTAGTAGGATGAGATTCGCTTTGCCCAAATTTAAGGATTGTCAGGAATAATCTGCCAAATTCTTCTGCTACCATAAATATTTAAAATACTCTGATGTTCCTATCACTTCATAAATATATTCTAATAACATTGTATTGAAGGTTTGGGGAAAAGGCATTGTGTGAAGTATGAATGAGGAATGGATGGGTAAAAAAAAATTAGCTATTTTTAGGGTAGAAGAGAGGAAAAAGAGAGCAAAGAGAAATAAGGTGACATTTGAGTGACAGTGCAAAGAAAGGATTTGGAATACAGGAGATTCAAGAGGCATCATTTCATCAAAAGGAAAGATTAATATGCTTGGAAACATGGAAGATATGCAATATATTATATAAACCACAAAAACAACAAAGAATAAAAATAAGGATAGTCCTAAAATTTGAGGAGTGCGAGGAGGAAAGACGAGAAATGCAGATAAATAAGGAAGGAGCAGTTAAACACTAAGCTTTGATTATGACTGAAAAAATGCTATCTTGAACAGTTTATTTGGTCTGAGGATATGTCTTGACGCTCTATTTTAATATCCTTGATTTACAGTTTCATTTTATGCATGTAATTCTGAAAAATAACAGAGGAATCTGGGTAGAGTGTGGTTAGTTGTGAAAGGTATTTCAGGCTACTTGCATTTCCTTTCCTTAGATCAGTGATCCACTTAAATTGGAATCATGCTGTGAGTTCTTCCACTGTTGTCCAGTGTTCAATAGGAGGGAAGGAAGCTGTTGTGTTTTCTACACATCTACTCAGGTTTGACTCCACGTACTTCCCTCCACTCTGTCAAATGCTCAGTGCGCTTCTGGAGTCACCTTTTCCTTTCTTCCTGAAGCCCTGCGTGGGCTACCCCATGCAACCCAACTGAGAACGTTTGCCTATTTGGCTCCACTGTGCATTGTGACCTACTGCCATTATGTCATGATAAAAAGTGAGATTGTTCCAAAACCAGGGAATACAGCATTTAAACAGGAGGTAGCTTTTTGTATTTGCAAGCTGATATGTCTTAATCTTCTACTTGGTATTTGCATCTTGAAAAATAACATCTATCTTGTGAAGTGTAATACTTTTGAAAGCAGTATGTGTGCAAGTTATTGAACAACTTGGAACTAAATATATTGTTCTGCAACATACAGATTACAGTTTTATGTGTGGATCTTTGCCTAACTAAATATTTTATTTTAGGATTCCTTTAATTGTCATGTAGCCCATATGATTTATGGTATCTAGATTTCATAGGACAAAATAAATCATGGAGGGGTTCTCAGAAAGCTGGATTGATATCTGTGCTTTACTGTATCTCACCATTTGGAAGTGTGGTTTTAATGTGTTCGGAAATTCCATAATTTGCCTTAACATCCAATTTCTCTGAAGGTTGAACTGTAAAAATTGTATCTCTAGTATCTTATATGCATAATTATGCATCTAAAAACTGGTTGAAGGAAAATACAGTTTTTTGTGGTTTTGCCGATTTGTATAGATTTGAGAAACAATGCTTATACTTTTAATGGTTATCTTCTTATTTTTTTAATACGCTTTCCTGATTTAACACCTGCAAACAGTGGCTTCTTTAGAGATTAGCTGGAGTTTACCTTATTCCTGCAAGAATAAAATAGGGTTAGGAATGTTTGTTTTACAGAAGTAATTTAAATGACACACACTTCATTTATATAGTGTAATTATATACCTTCAAAAACCTCAGTCACATAATTAAAAGACTGATAAATTTGTAAAGGTCACAAACTTACCTTTAATTATTCTTATCCAATGTTTTTTTAACAGGTAAGCTTTTTTCTCCAGGGATTTAGTTCCCTAAAAGTAAGTGTATGAAAACCCTAACGGTGTTTTTACTTCAAATGACAGTGCAAATGCTTGCATTTTAGCAAGGTATGCTCAACATAGATGCTGAAAGCTATGTACAAGCTCAGTTAGTTGCCAGTTAAGAAATTTGAGTTGTTGACCTGGTATTTCATTTTAAATGTCCTACTTGTCCATTTTCTTTTGGAACATTTCAGAAATGTTTCTCAAGGCTTTTCTCAAAGAATACTATTACTTTTGACTGGAGTCTTAAGAACCGTTTTAAAGAACAATGAAACTAGAATGTACTTTAGGAGTTTTTGTACAGTCTCACATGTATGGGATAAAGAAGCTTGTGTCATTAACTTCAGAAACTTGTTCCTCTGAAAGAGTCAATGCATCTCCTCACACAGAGTTTAGAAGCAAGGAAGACTGTCTTTTTTTATTCTTTCTAACTCCTAGGGTTGTTGTAAACTTTCATTACCTTCAGAGTTTGAATTGCTTTCTTTTGCTATTTCTGTGATACTTTCATATAAGGGAAGAAAAAGGTTATGTGCCACCTGCAGGGTACATACCTTATCTCTGTCAGCAAAGGTGGAAGCATTGCCTTTGGCTGTTCTTAAGGAGCAGTCAGCCGGGATCAAAATCCAACCACAGTTACAGCGGTGGAGCTTTAAGAGCTTGTAACACTGGATGATCACATTGTATTTCTGTTACAGCATCACCGTTATGTCCTACTTTGTCCGTCATGTTTTTTGCGTCTTTCTTCAACCATATATCATTGTACAGCACATGGCCACCTTCTGCCACTGCAGCCTGGTGAGCTGCAGGGCTTTGTTTACATAATGATAACTGAAGAAACTTTTTTCAACTTAAAAAAAGTTGAAAACAAACTGAAAAAAATCACTATACTGCTAGATTTTAGAAAATGCACTTTACTTAGTAAATTTAAAAATTATTAAGATGAGGAGGAGCTAGATATGGCCACTGATGAACAGGTCTTTGTACTGAACAAATTGGTATCTTATATCTAAATGTTGAACACTTCAAAAGTAAAAAGATATTTGGGGGGCAGGGGGCTGGGAGGGGTGGGGAGGGAGCAGGGCAGGGAAAGTTTGTCATTGGTTTGTGATACCACTAGAATGCACCAAGGACTGCTTAAATCATTTAGAAAGACCAGGAAAAATACTCAAAATGTCTAGAATCTTACTCTGTATCACTTATTACACTAAGGATTGCCTAATTTCTAAAGTTACATTGTAAAGATAAAGTAGCCACAAAAAAGTTTCTACTTCTTCACTGGACATGAATGACTGTAAATTAAATGTGAAATTTCATTTGCTTGGGAATAAGGTGTTTAAAGAAGGATTTTAATTTACTGATAAGATTATTAAAGATTTTCTGTTGGAAATGAGATTAACCTGCAGTTGGAGGCTGTGGGGATTATTTACATATATTCAGCTTCTGCAGAAAGAACACTGTTTTGCCCATACTCCTTTCTTTTCAGATTTTATTTTACCATAATTTTTTTCTCATCAGCTAGCTACTGAGTAATAAAAGTGTCAATGAAAGTCTATGTAAATAGGGAATGAAGGGTTTCTCAGCTAGAAGACAGAACAGGTGTAGGTGGTGTAAGATTAGAAAGGTAAGTGAAAATAGTCCTGAGGAAGTGTGCCAAAGTAGTTTTGCATCAGTGTAGTAGCTTTGTTGTAATGAACATAAAAGTTGGAATATCCAGAGTCATCTAAATTTTAAAAGATTATGATGCTTCAGAACATGACAACTGCATCTAAAAATTTCCCTGAGAGAACATATTTAGTATTATTCTTATTGTAATGTTATGAAGCTGAAAGAATCAGACATGTCTCTATAAAGTTGCAGTTGAAAAGTCTGCTTGAGGCTTAATTCTACCTACTTCAGGTGATAAGATTTGACCAAGGTCGCTCTGGGTATTGGCATTTATGAGGAAGGCATGATCTTATTTGACTAGCAGTGAAGAACAATTACTTATAGGAATTTATGTTCAGAAAGCATATGATTTATACATTTCTGAGTGCTGCAATTTACAGTTCATGAAATTGTGTTAAAGTTTATATGGAAAGTTATAAATAGTAAGCCAACTGTGTTCAAGTACTCAATACAGTGACTGTTAAAAGGTGCCTAAAAACAAAAAGTTTGTTTTCACGTACATGTTCTGAAGGTTGCTGTCCAAGGAGATTGATGTTCAAAGTCTTGAGAAATATCAGATTCTATTTGATCCCTTTTTCTTCACTTTAATGTTAGAATATGTAAAGTGATTTTTAAATAATAATTTAAAAAATACTGCTCCCATATGTGAAGTTCTTATTCTCGCTCTAAAGGGATTTAATGCTGGATTTTTCAGAGTCAGAGGTTGATTAAATAAAAACTGAAAAGCTTTATGAATTTAATACAGACCCCAGCTGATGTGGTACTAGGACTTGGTAATTCTTCAACAACAGTCTGGTGTTTCAGTATTGCCTGCAGTCTGCTCAATACAGTATGATGTCACAAAATCAGATTGGAAATACTCCAAACAGAGCCTATAATGTCCTTCTCTACGGTAACTAGTGACAGATAAAATCATCAGTCTGTTGTTTCCACTTGCTGATAAATGAGTGCAACATCTGTTACTTAATGAGTGTCTTAGGGAGCAGAGAAAAAGAGGGAATGTTAAAGACAATTTTTTCTCAACCCACATTGACTTGCATATTAACCTAGTATGCTTCCTTTAATTTTTATCAAGGGAATGTGTAGTTTTATTTGGGTAGATTGGTGTCTGCGCTTGGATTTTTTCTAAATAAAGTAGGACATGTCCTAGAACATGTAGAATTTTTATTGTTGGGAGGTGTGCGTGCAAACAAAATTATGGACCTGATTCCATGTCTGATTCCATAGCTGTTGTCTGACTTTTGAGTGAGCCATTTGTTATATCACCCTCCTCTCTTGCAGAGGACTGCTTGGCACATAGCGTGGATTGACCTTCCCGCAGTGCCTCAACTGTGACAGATGTGAGGTGTGTGCATTTTCTCCCAGGCATAAATAACTGAATCAGAGCAGAATCCCTCATTTGAACTAGTACCTTAAAAATTAACAAATAAAGAAATTCCTTGACCCTAAACTATTATCTTGAGGTCTTTGTTGTTCCCAAGTTTGAGATTCACAGCATTATTCCAATTTCAGGGTGATTCCATTAAAGGTGAGTGTGTGTTACTGAAGACCCACCGGCTGTTGGGCTGCATGAGTCAGCTGGGATTTGCAGCACAGCGTTCCTTGCTGCGTGAGTGAGTCAGCAGCGTGCTCAGCAGCACGAGACCTTTCTTTCTTCAGCATTTGCCTGTTGTGCTGCTTGCTTGATCCCAGTCTGCTGGCCCTAGCAGGAAGTGTACATGTCATTCCCTTAGCAGCAACTAATAAGTACAAGTCATCTTCACCAGCCTTTCTGAGTTCGAATATGAAGAAATGCATTTATAGTATATAATAATGAATATGGTTCTGAGAACATCAGTGGAGGTGCAGGTCTGTATATCTGGTACATATACTGGCAAGCAGCTAGAAATCGCAGTTCAAAATAAGACAGCATCTGGGTGAACTCTGAAAACATTTCAACATGTTTTAAGAAGCAGCATTTTCTGAAGGAAACTGTGTATGAACACTTAATATCATCCAAAGGTTTTGGCTAGTTTTTTTACCAGAGGCTCCTAAAAGAATATGAGCTACCATGATATAATGAGAAAATTTACATGTGTAAAAAACTGCTTGAAATGTACAATGAAAAGTACAAAAATAAGTGCCCTGATTTCATACTGAAGGGAGGTCATCAATGGAATCCCATAAGGATCTGAACTGAGGCCTGTGTTCTTAATATATTCATACATTATTTAGAAGAATGAATAATGAGGTGTCAAAGTTTGCAGATACTACAGAATAATTGAGGATAAGTCAAAAAAATCCAACTGGTAAAATGCAGTTCAATGTAAATAAGTATGTATATGGAGAGAGAATAATCCTAATGTTAGATATTGATCTAATGTCCTTCAGTTGATTGTTACTACTCAGGGAAGGAAACCTTGTAATTGAGAGAAATTAAAGAAAATGTTAGTTCAATCCTCAGTCACAAAAAGGGAAGTTTAAGGAATCATTACAAATGTGATTGAAAGAAAAATATCAGAACAGCATGCCAGTAGGGTAGAGTTCTGCTGAAATAATGATACAGAGAGCTGAACAGATTTGCTGTTGCTTCTAACTAGGAGTTATGTTAATCTAACAAGTAAAGAACATTCAAAATTCAAGATGCTTTTTAACAACTTGCTATGGGCTTTTGCAGCAGAAGCCATCACGTATAAATATATACCCACTAGCTCAAGAAGTTTCAAGAAAATACTGGAGGTTCTGGAGAGGAAATTAGGCCAAGTGATGTATATGCTTACCCTATGCTTATATTTTTTCCATGGTATCTTTTGATGTCTTGTTAATAAATAGGTATTTTTCTAGATAGATGTGTTTTTGTCTGACCTAGTATAGCAGTTTTTATGAACTCTTTCAGTATGAAAACCCTTATTTGGCCTCAGGCTTTAATTAAACCTCTAATTAAATTTCTCTCAGGAGGGAGAGGTGAGAGGGAAGACAGAAGTAATATCTTTGATACCTCTTCTCCTATGTGGTGGTATTAATGTACGTTTCTCTTCTACTCCTGCTGACACTGGCGATCTGACATTACCTCTGATATTCTTTTTGTCATATAGCTCTATGTAGGTGGGAAGTGTTGTGTTTGCTTTCCTGTTAATATGCTAATCCTTTTCTCCCACTATTGCACTACAGTTCTAGCATGCATAGTACTTCTTTAATTCTTCAGCTCCTTTTATCAGATTTAAGAAGCTGAAGGGGAGCTGTAAGGGTCTGGTAGAAATAGATGTTTGCTTCCGACTTTGCTGTGGAGCAGGACAAAAGGCTTGAAGCTGTACTTCTTTTAAGGTCTATCTAATATATAAATTAGCCTATTTATAAGTATTATTCCCCCTCCTCTCTCTAATCCAAATTAGAGCAGGATAACTAAACTGGTTAATGAAACATTATTATCCTAAATGGGAACTTCAGCTAGGAGAACTTAACTGTAGCTGTTCCTGAACCAAAGAAGGAAGCTGTTCTGTGCCATGGCTCATTAGCTTTGGAGACAATATCTGTGAGGTTGGGGTTATTTGGGGCTTGCTAA
Source organism: Pachycephala philippinensis (assembly GCA_013397055.1). Classification (NCBI taxonomy): domain Eukaryota; kingdom Metazoa; phylum Chordata; class Aves; order Passeriformes; genus Pachycephala; species Pachycephala philippinensis. The sequence continues at coordinate 1,403,291 of VWZT01013261.1, forward strand.
GAAACAGTTTGGTGTTAAATAAGATTAAGTCAGAGACATGCCTTGTGTGAAAATTGGGGAGATTTTTGATGATCCTTGGTTTGGATGACATTCATTCGTTTTGACCTGACTCTTCTAGACATACGTCTGCAATACGTACAGTAAGAGAAAGGCTTCATTTTTATGCTTCAAAAATTGTTGGCTGCAACTTTAAACACAAAATTGTAGGCAATCCTTTTAAAATGAAAAAAGAAGAAAAAGAAACCCTAGAACATCACTAATATAAATAATACATCTTTAATTTTGAGTGTAGTATTGTAAGAAACAGCACCAGAAGTGGAAGGTCAGACACGATGTGCTCATAGCATTTTTGTTCTAAGGCACTGAAGAATGTGCCCTGACATGTTCTTCTGCTGTTGTGTAGCCAGACAAAGGCAAGTTATCACGTGTTTAGATAGATTTACTCTATTATCTGAATTTGAGATACTGTAAAGAGTAATTTTAAAGTACAGACTGAATTTTCCTTTTTTCAGCCATTTAGGATTTCAGCATAGACTGAAAACCCTTCACAATCCTTTTCTCCTTCTGTGAGACAAACTCCTATGTTAGCAGAAGACGACTTTTTGTACTTCCTGATCGGTTCTGGAAAATTTGACTTAATTATCATGATGTATTCATAAATACGTTAATAACAAAAGGAGGTCTTAGGACAATCTCCATGCTTTCTTGGATAGTGGCAAAGGATGGGGAAGAGGTTGAGGTACTTAATGCCATCTTTGACTCAACCTTTAGTAGTAAGACTGGTTGTCCTCAGGATACTCAGACCCCTGAGCTGGATGACAGGGAGCAGAATGAGTGATCCAAGGAGAAATGGTCAGCAACCTGCTACAACACTCAGACACATATAAGTCTATGGAACTGTATAGGATCCATCCTAAAGATACTGAGGGAGCTGACAAAGGTGCTCACTGGGCTACTTTCCATCATTTACCAGCAGCTCTGGCTAACTGGGCAGGTCCCAGTTGACTAGAGGTTAGCCAATGTGATACCAATTTACAAGAAGGGCTGGAAAAAGAATCTGGGTAACTGCAGGCCTGTCTACCTGACTTTGGTGCCTTAGGGAAGGTCATGGAATAGATCATGTTGAGTACTGTCACAAGGCATGTGCAGGGCAAGCAGGGCATCAGGCTCAGCCAGCAGGGGTTTGTGAAAGACAAATCCTGCTTGACCAACCTGATCTCCTTCTGTGACAGGGTGACCCACGTAGTGGATGAGGGAAAAGCTGTGGATGGTGTATGTCTAGTCTTCAGTAAAGCTTTTCACATTGTTTCTCACAGCATTATCCTGGAGAAACCGGCTGATCATGGCTTGGACAAGTGCACTCTTTGCTGGGTAGAAAACTGACTAGATAGCCAGGCCCAGAGAGTGGTGGAGAATGGGGTTACACCCATCTGGTGGCTGGACATCAGTGGTATTCCCCAGGGCTCAGTACTGGGGCCAGCCCTGTTTAATGTCTTTATCGATGACCTGAACAAGGGGATCGAGTGTACCCTCAGTCAGTTTG
>VWZT01013261.1:1404928-1494076 GCA_013397055.1 Pachycephala philippinensis
GGGCTGAGGCCAGTTGTATGAGGTTAAACAAGGAGGTGTGCAGTGTCTTGCACTTGGGTCACAACAACCCAATGCAGTACTTCAGACTGGGGTCAGAGTGGCTGAAAGCTGCCTGATGGAAAAGGACCTGGGGATGCTGGTCAACAGCAGCTGGACATGATCCAGCCCAAGTTCTTGGCCAGTGTCATCCTGGCCTGTATCAGCAATGGTGTGGCCAGCAGGACCAGGGCAGTGATTGTACCCCTGTACTCGGCCTTGGTGAGGCCACACCTCAAATCCGGTGTCCAGTTCTGAGCCCCTCACTACAAGAAGGACACTGAGGTGCTGGAGCATGTCCAGAGGAGGGCAATGGAGCTGGGGAAGGGTCTGGAGCACAAGTCCTATGAGGAGCAGCTGAGGAAGCTGGGGGTGTTTAGCCTGGAGAAAAGGAGGCTCAGGAGGGACCTTACCATTCTCTACAACCACCTGAAAGGAGGGCTTAGTCTCTTCTCCCAGGTAACAAGTGATAGGATTGAGAGAAAGCATCCTTAAGTTGCACCAGAGGAGGTTTAGACTGGATAGTACGAAAAATTTCTTTACAGAAAACATTGTCAGACATTGGAACATGCTGCTGAGGAAAATGGTTGAGTCTCTGTCCTTGGAGGTATTTAAAAGATATGTAGATGTGGCACTGCAGGATATGGTTTAGTGGTGGACTTGGCAGTACTGGGTTAACAGATGAACTTTGTGAAAGGTCTTTCACAACCTAAGTGATTCTACAATTACTGTATTTGTAGAAATTTACTTAAAAGCATTTAACAAGCTTACTACTCACTCTTTGGACTGAAGCATTTAGAATTGCACTATATTACTGAGTAAAGGAAATGACTGATTATTTTATCTGCTCTTTTTGCTGAATTTTGAGGAGTGCAGATAATACAGTGTGTGTGCATGCACACCAGTATGCAAATTGAAAACATCTTTGAAATCATATCTAGATCTAAAGTGGGTTGTATGTATTTTGAGATGTGCATCTCTCAAGCATTCCACTGTTGCTAAATATGGCAAAAGTAAATTTTGTCTTTAGTATAACTATTTCTACTTGAGTATATGTACACCTGAGGCCATTGGGGCCTGTAGTTGTCTGAAGAAGAGACACCCCTGAGAGGCTGAAGCCCATGGACAATTTGTACCAGAGCAGGGACAGCCCTGAGTTTTTATTACATAATGATCTATTTATTGATGGACATAAAATACATAATATCAATAGTATTTTTCCTGGATTCTTAAAAAACTGCTGGAGAGATCTAACTAGTTAAAAAAAAAAAAAAAAAAAAAATCAGGCATGTCTTGCATGCAGCCCGAATTAGGTGGCTTAACCCCTCATGTCTAGACAAGCAATATGTTGCTCTAAAATGAACTTAATCTTCTAAACAGACCAGAAATTTATTCTAGTTAATGTTTCATTTCATTTCGGTACCTTTTTACTATGTTAAATTGTAGATGGTGTGGCACTTCTGGATATGGCTCAGGGATTTTTGTGGTGGTGTTATATTGATGTTTGGACTAGATGATCTCAAAGGTCTCTTCCAACCTTGATAATTCTGTGTTTTGTTGTTTGCTGTTGTGTGACGTCTTCATCTGGTGTGTTATTGACGTAAAGACAAGGCCATATTAGACATGTTAGGAGCATAATATTTTAAAATATCCAGTCACCCAAAATAGCCTGAAGTTTAGTGTTTAGTTCTAATAGAACATTTATTTTTGGAATGATAAAGTTGGCTGTTTTCTTGGAATATCTTGACTTAGGTTAAATGGATCAGTGTTACAAAATACTTGAAGGGTTTTTTGTAGGGTCATGCAAACACAGGAGATGTATATTTGCTAGTTTCTGTAGGTGCTTTTACAAGAGACTCATTATCCTGATTTAAGAAAAGGCAGATAATATGATTTATTTAGAGTATTCACATATGGATGCGATTGATGAAAAATTTGCATTAACTTTTTAATATTTGTACCAAGTAATCCCATCCTGCCCTAGGGTTCACATTTTGTATTATGGATACCTGAGCAGTCAAGGAGTGGCTATATGAGTGTTATAGTGAGCAGTGGTGTAACTCAGCTCCTGGTGTAATATCAATAAATCAGCAGCTAGAATTTAAAGCTTACTAGCCATGACCTTCATCATGTACCACAGCATACTGCGCTGTAACTACTATCAGTGTTAAGTGGTTGTATATTTATGACGTATCGCTAAGTAGCACATGACTAATTGTCCATGAAAGTATGTATATATACACACATTCAAATATATTGTTTAGTATCTTCATTGTGTTCAGTGTGTATGTGCTATTTTTGTACCTATGCTGACTCTTGTTTGAATCAGAAAGCATGTGTGTGATACAAATTACTAGTGTAGCTGTTCTTGATAGCATCTTAACATTAGATGCAGTCCTGCAGCAACCAACAGTTTTCATGTTAATTGTTGCTGAATATGGTTTTCCCAGTCTTTTAAACTTCACCTTTACTTTTCTTCAGAATGAATCATTATTTAGAGATCAGGAGTATTTTTCATTTGCTAAGGAAAGATTCAGTATCAGTTAAAATTTCTGTTATTTTGTACTAGGCAGGCTGCAGAGCCTACAGTGTGAAGTGCAGGAACATCATTCAGAATTTAAAAGGGGATACCAAATGAAGGGGGTATTTTGCATGCTTATGCAGTATTGTTGCATAAAAGTGTAGCAATGCAGTGAAATCAATGATAAAGAAGTTCTGTATCATCGTAGTCATCCCATTTTGCACTTAAGAACCACCTCCTCAGGTTTTTTCATAGATGCTGTTACTCAGCTAAAGCTCTCATTTCTTCCTTACTTCTCTTTTCAGGTTCCCCACTGGAAATATGGGAAAATAGAATCATAGAACAAGTTGAGTTGGAAGGGACCCATCAGGGCCAGTGATTCCAACTCCAGGTCCTGCACAGGACACCCCAAGAGTCACACCATGTGCCTGAGAGCAGTGTCCAAACTCTTCTTGAACTCAGTCAGGCTTGGTGCTGTGACCACTTCCCTGGGGAGCCTGTTCCAGTGCCCAGCCACCCTCTGGGTGAAAAACTTTTTCCTGATATTCAACCCAAGCATCCCCTGATTCAGCTTCATGCTGTTTCCTTGAGTCTTGTCACCAGTCACAAGAGGGAAGAGATCAGTTCCTGCCCCTCCGCTTCCCCTCCTGAGGATGTCGAAGACCACAATGAGGTCTCCCCTCAGTCCCTTCTAGAATGAACAGACCAAGTGACCTGAGCCACTCCTCATACCGCTTCCCCTCCAGAACCTTCACCATCCTCATGGCCCTCTGTTGGATGCTCTCTAATAGCTCAATGTCTTTTTAATATTTTGGTGCCCAAAACTGCACACAGGACTTGAGGTGAGGCCACCCCAGTGCAGAGCAGAGCGGGACAATCCCCTCCCTTGCCCAGCTGCCGATGCTGTGCCTGATGCCCCCCAGGACAGGGTTGGCCCTCCTGGCTGCCAGGGCACTGCTGACTCATGTTCAGCTTGTCATCAACCAGGACCCCTGGGTCCCTTTAGACAGTACTGCTCTCCAGCTACTCATTCCCCAGTCTATACATACAGCCAGGGTTTCCCCATTCCAGGTGTGGAATCTGGCACTTTTCCTTGTCAAACCTCGTATGGTTTTTTGTTGCCCATTTCTCCAATTTCTCAAGGTCTCTCTGCAGGGCCTCTCTGCCCGCCAGGGTTTCAACAGCTCTCCCCAATGTGGTGTCATTGGCAAACTTAGTATTCTTACAGGTCCTGTGTCCAGGCCATTAATAAAGATGTTGAAGAGAACAGGGCTGAGGATGGAGCCCTGCAGAACCCCGCTAGTGACCAGTCGTCAGCCTGATGTCACCCCATTCACTAAAACTCTTTGTGCCCAGGTTGTGAGCCAGTTGCCCACCGATCGTGTAGCACAGCTATCCAGCGGAATGTGGACACTTTGTCCAGAGGGATACTGTGAGAGAAACAGTATCAAAAGGTTTGCTGTAGTCAAAAGAGATTTCATCTACTGGCTTTCCAAGATCAAGTAGGTGGGTTACCCTGTTGTAGAAAGAAAACAAGTTTGACAAGCAGATCAAGCAGGTCAGCTGGGAACTCTCCAGGTTCGCAAGACCATCACTAGTCATCAGGAGAGGCATGACATCAGCAAACTCTTTGCGGATTCTTTGACGAATCCCATCAGGCCCCATAGATTTGTAGGGATCCAGCTGGAGCAGTAGATCCTGTACAAGGTCAGGGTCAGCTGGGAGTTGACCATTCTCTCAGTCCTGGTCTAACAGCATGGGATCAGATTTCCATGATTTCATTCTAGTCATCCATTAATTTGCCAGCACTATTTTCAGACTACTCCCAAGCAACGTTGATAAATGCTATTAATAAAGTTGTTACCATGTGAGTCTTTTTCCTAGATGAATATGATTTTTCCCTTTATGGGAGAAAGGGGATAAGCGCTGTTTAACACACTTCGCTGTATCATTTGATGGATGAACTGTTTGCCTCTGCATCCTTTGTCTGAAGACATTTCCTCTGAGCACAGGGTACTTCTGTCAAGGAGGTTTGTCTTTTCTATCATCTGTATGCTCAGTTGCTGCTTGTCATCAGAGAATGCTCAAAAGAGGAGCAAGATAAGTTGCATTCAATCAAGCTTTTTTTCCCAGTTTAGACCTTTTGATTACTCTTTTGCACAGATGTTCATGTCTTGCTGGACTGCAGTTTCCTGCATGGGAGCTGCATGGGTGTTTACATATCTTTCATACAGATCACAGGCCTGACTTACTATAGCTGGTCATTTATCAGTACCACGTGGATGTGGATGTGTATGTGGAGGTATCTTACTAAAGGATTTTCTCATTTCTAACTTGTTATACCACCTCACTTAATGAGGATATGAAGATGAAGCATAGTTTTATTTAATGGATACTGCTCAGGAGACACATCAAGGATCTGCTTATGCCATAACATAGGCAATAAGCACAACAGCAGTCTGATAAACACAGCAGCTTAGAACCGTTTTATTCTAGTTGAAAGCCTTTAACTAGTAGCAGCTCCATGCTTCATAAAGTTGTCAGCTGTAACAGGCTTTTTGTCTGTTAAGAGATTATTTCCGTACAATTACTGGTAAGATTGTGCAAGATATTTGTCACCTGAATAACATATGGAAAGTTTAGTCTCCTTCTGAGAGAATATCTTTCCAATCATGGTCAGCAGAGAGACTCCACTTTTCTGTACCAGTTGCATTTTTCTTTTTCTTGTATAAAATGGACAGTAAATAAAGCCTTAGACCTGCTGAGAAAATTCTCTCATTCCAAATTCAACACAAAAGATGTCATAATGGCTCACAAGGTCTTTTAGTAGACCTCAAAGATTTTAGCACACATAGGTGCAATGCCTTTTATGGAGATCAGCTCTTCATTGACAGTAAAACTCATCCATGATAATACTAATTTTGAAAGAGAGGCAGTTTAGTGGTTGGCATCTCTTATGTGGAGGACAGGTGAAAAAGAAATACTAAGTATCAAACAATTTCAAAATAACAGCTATTTTTTTGTGGCAGGGCTTGTTCTAAAATAGAGTACTGCTTTTAGATTCCCTGCTGGCATTTACAGATCAACATAAATTATTCTGTGAAACTAGCAGAAGTCTTTGGTGATTATTTTTAAAAATGTAAGAGTTCGTACTCTCTTAAAATGCGCATTTTGATTTAGGCCATTTACCTTATGAAGTTTCATGTTAGTAAAATCTGAACATGTTTTTAAAAAAGCTGTAAGCTATCATAGGCCATTTATTGATTCTTTTGTCTCTGTATTTGTTTCTGCAATAAAAACAATTAATGCATTTTATAAGGTTTTAAATCTTGTAATGCTCATCTTGTAATGCATTCAAGTCAGTATCTGGGAATATGAAACATGAATAGCTATGAGTTTTAATGCAATGGGATATGAATATGCATATCAAATGCAGATCTTAGCACAATATGATTAAGTGTCTAAATTTTGTAGCAGGTGAAAAGAGATTTTTTCATTTGCCAAGCATCCAGATGGTACATGGAAGAAAATAGGTTAATCCCTATTTTGTATACGGAACTAGTACATACTGATTAGCAGATTTCTTTTCTGTGGAAATTTCAGTCTGGTTACAGTAGAGCTCTGTTCCATTGTTGTTCCAGCATTTCTGTTTTTATAAGGGTATTGCATAACATCTAGATCTCTGTGATCCTGAAATTCTTGAATGCTATGATACAGCTTTTCTTAATTAAATCCTTCATAAGAAACACAGTATTAAAGGGTGTTTTGAATGTAGTTCACTCTGTCATGGATGTTCTTCTGTGGACTATCAAAAAGACTAGTCTGCTTCACTGAAAATGCTTTTTGCAAAAATAAAGTCCTTCACTCATGGTAGAAAGAGAAAGGGAAGTTTGAAGATAATAATGCTTGAAAGCACTGTCCTGATCCCTTATCTTAAATATTTATATCTACTTTGCTTTGATTTAATAGTAGTTGTAGAATTTGCTTTGGAAATTTATGTGTGCATCTATCCAAAGGTTTTTTCCCCCAGGCTATATGTGCTTGAGAGAAACCAGCCCGCAGAAAGGAGGTCTGCAGCAACTTACAGAGAGTTACATAGGGCAAAGTACATACTTTTCAGCTTGTGAATTGTGAATCACTCTCTCATACTGAGCAGATGTTGCCAAAAAGGCCACAAAAGCAGAAGAGGCCTCTAATCAGCATTTTCCCAGAGCAGTGGTTGGATATTTGGTGGACACCAGATACGGAATAATCTTGTTGTGAGACAGCTGGAATAATTCCAGAAGAATCAGGAATGTCTGCGTTAGTTGAAAGCAGTCACAATCCTTTTCCATAGATGAGATAGTCAGTTGAAGCTAAAAAATAGGTTTTACAAGTTTGGGGGGGGTTTTGTTGGTTAGTTTTTGTTTGTTTGTTTGTTTGTTTGTTTTGTTTGTTTTTTTTTGTTGTTGTTGTTGTTTTGTTTTTGTTTTTGTTTTTGTTTTTTGTTCTGAGTTTTTTTTAAGTAATTAATATCCCATTAAATAGATGGTGCTAAGCTCTTGGTTTGTCCAACTTTTAATGTCTTTACAAAGTGTCATACTTACTGCAAATATCAAAATTAGCCTTTTTTCCTCCATATTGTTAGAATACACTCTTGTGATTTTTAAATATTTTTTTGTCAACAGCCTGACTATTTAAACATATACTATGAAATTACTATGTGTTCCTTACAGATAATACAATGGTAATTTTAAATGTTTAAAATGGCTTTCAGTAAGAGGAGTTCAAATTAACTTTTTCACTTAAAGAATACAGACTGCAAATATTTCTATGTCAAAGGAAGTGATAGTTTCAACAACCATAATAGCAGGTTTCCAAACCAGAAAACTTTTATCTAAGAAAATAATAATTTTTGGCTTTAAGTATTTTAACAAGAAATTTCCCTTCTTAAATGACTTGTTTGTTTTTGGCCTTTTAGAATATTAAATGCAGGTCTAAGAAGAGGCTGATAGTGTCTGTGGAGGAAAAAATCACTGTTTTGTTTAAAAGTCAGAAATGTAACAAACTTCACCATTCTCCAGTAATCTTACCGGTAAAGCCTTTTTCTTGGACTTACATCAAAATCTATGGTTGCTTCCAGGGTCTAGTTTTCAGAACCTTCCCTCATTTTCTTGCCTTTTCTCACAAGAGATTTGGAAAAGGCCATAGAGAGTTTCTCTTGCATATAAAATCAAATCGGTGCTTACAACTAGTTGTCAGCACTGAGGCAGGCTGCAACCCTAGACAGAAACACCAGGGATTTCTAAGGTTCCTGCCCTTTTTTTTCCCCTTAATGTTGATGGCTTTGAAATAAAAAAACTAGATTCTTTTTTAATTATGTGCCTTCATAAATCAGAGCTAATTTGAATGTAACCATTTAGTGGTATACTTACCTGAAATTGCTAGTTTTGGGAGACTTTTTTTTAGGGGGGGAAGAGGGTATGTAGATATCCAAGCCTTTGGTAGTTTGAGAACGAATTTTCTAAAATTAGGTCATAAACTTAATTCAAAGTAATTTATTACAGGGATACATGTTCATTTTCAGTGTATTTGAATTATATTAATTTTATTGTATTTAGGGTGTCACTGTATCTTCTACTCATGTGCATTTTCAGTTGCATTTCATAAAGGAAAGCTCAGTGCTTGTTGCCATTAAGATGTTCTAATATACCCCTAAATAAAGCCTCATTCTGAGCTTGAAGCTGCCTTTCTGTCAGTGAGCATCAAAGCCTAGTATTTTAGAATTGCTTTTTTTGGTAAATATGTGTAATTTTAGGTGTTCTAATTACAGTTCCCCAAAATCTTTGCATTTAAAACAGCTGCTGAAATAGTGCAGGCGGTTTGAGACTCAGTTAACTGAGTTCCCAGTTCTTCAGGACATTAGAACTTGTAGGTCTGCCTTTTCACTTACAATCATAGATTAAAAAGGGACATGGTTTTGTTGAGGTTTTTTTGTGTCTTAGCCTGGTTCAGAAATTTGAATGAACTGATAATGGTGAAGGTACTACTAAACTTTAATACCAAATAGACTAAAAGTCGTTATTTTCCAAAACTTTTCTGTTACTTCATAAAAGAGACTTCTTTGTTGAGGGATAGTTTAGCTCTTCAGCAAGCAGACTTTGATATGTAAGCAATGACTTTTGTCTATTTAGCTGAATCTATTTCTTAGATGTCTTAATTACTACAATGTGTTTACAGTTTATATGATAATTTCAAATGTAACTTAAATTTTAGTTTTAATATAACTGTTTACTATTAAAGAATAAATTTCTCAGTGATTTAAGCAGTTTTAGACATAAGGAATTGAACTGACTTAGATACATGTCATTTTCTTGGTTTAGTCTTGAATGACTTACAGATATGGGACATTGTCTCTTTTTGTCCTCTTGCTGAAATTCAGGCCAGGCTGTCTAAAGGCAGGGAGAATTTTTCTACTGTATTCACAATGTTGCTGGTTTGAGTTCCTTCTTTAACTATTCTGATAAAAGAAAAATATTTGTTAAGCATCCAAATACAAACAGTTATTTTACAGTGATAGAAAGGAGACCTTTGTTGCAACAAGTAATAAGAAAGAACAACAGAAAATTCTGTTGGTGTTTGCTGTTTGACTTTTGTCTGTCTCTTGAGCAATTACTGTGCTGTTTTATATACAAAGAACCTTACTCTGCTGGAAATCTTGGTAATGATCCTTCAGGGCACAGCATCTGTAGGTCTTCTCAGAAACGTAACTGTGTTTTTGCAAGCAAGTATAAGCTGCTGCTTTGTCTCCTGTCCTCTTTCTTCCTGCAAGGACAAATACTGGGTGTCTGGGGAGAGAGAAAAAAGGAGGAAGACCCAGCAAGGTGCTGAGGCTCTACAAGACTTGCAGGATGGCAACTTTAGTGTAGTCCAACAATGTTTTTCTTTTTAGCAGAAAGAAAAGGAGATCCTAATATATATAAAGTACACTAATTTTAATCAACTAGAATCTGCACCTTGTGGAAGAGAAGGTAAATTGTGCTAATCGTCTCCATACACAGCACATTAGAGGTAGCGTTTTTGTAGTGTTTTCCTTAGAGAAATGACTCAGCAATTAGTTTTGCTTTGATATTTCAGAGTTTTTTTTTAAACTGCCTTGGTAATAAAAGGAAATTCACTGACTGCCATCTTTTTAAATTAGGAGTTTGTGCTGTGTGTGTTTGTGCTTTCTCCTGATTACTGAAGGAAACTTAAGGAGTACCTTTCTAGTGACTTTGCATTTGAAAGTCCTAGCATTGGTTATTGCCGCTGGGTGGGAGTAAACCGTCCCTATCCTCTCCTAAACTATAGCTGCATTGGCAAATACTGCTTTCTTAGAGAGCAAACAATGCAGTGTTTGGGATTGTAACTTCCTGAGAAAAAATGTGGTCTATACCCATCAGACTTCACTTACTGTAACAGTAAGAATAGGAGGATGGGAAGTTTCTTTTAGAAAAATAACATATTCTCTGTATTACAAAATTGGAAATATAGTTAAAGAAAACAAGACAGAAAAGAATCAAAATCATGCTTTGTCTTTCAGATTAATAATTGAGTCATTGGTTCATCATTTGACCTACCAACTGAAAACAACCATTGATGAAGTTGGTTTGAGCTTTTTGTTTGTTTGGATTGTCATGCCATAAAATCCATGTTTAGTGCCAAATAGGCATCTCACTTTGGGATTTATATTGTGTCTGGCTATGAAAACCTATGTTTTAGTCTAATTTAATGATGAAATTATGCTTTAAAAAGCAGATGTAATAAACAGAACATTTCCCTCCTGTCTTTTACCATGAGATGGTGCTTTTCCCCTTCTTTCTGAAAGTTTTCTCAAAATTGCTTTTCTAATGTATTATTTAATTAGATAGAAATTACAGTTTTCATCAAGTCATGAAATCTTCAAGAGCATGGACAATTCTGTAAATAGTTAATGGCAAAATATTTACCATAGATACATCTTACTGAACCTGAAAATTATGGTGTCTTCCACAATAGGCAGTTAAACTTGTCAGTTTGACTATTTTTTTGTATACTATACTGCCCTGCTGTAGCCTCATTTGGGAGTCCAGCTATCACAGTTGTTTAAAGACTTAAATTGAAGTCTTAGATTAGTTAGATTAGTTTGATAAAGAAAAGCAAGTGACTATGAAGTTATTAATCAGTCCAAGAAGAGGAACTGCTGAAGATGTTAAGTGAAATAAGCAAATTTATCGCTTTTATTTTGCTCCTGAAATTCATTAAACTCTTGCATATTGTGATAGCTCAATTTTAACCTCTGTGTTTTTTCAAATTAAAAACCAAAAAGGCGAGTCTAGTTCAAATAATGGGTACAGATTTTGTTGTAACTGGAGTTTTCAGGAATTTGGAACTAAAAGAAATTTTGGCCAAAAGAGAATGTCATTAGTTTATTCCAACTTGAATAAATACTTAAATATTTACACAATCTTGAATCCTTTGAATGAGTTCCTGCAGTGCTGCTGCAAGTTCCTTCTCAATGATTGGAGTAGGAATGAAAGCTGGAGAGGATAGGGAAAGTGCAACAGCACAGTCAGCCCAGAGAAGTAGGTTGCTCCGTATATCCCAGCCTTTTGCTGTGGTCTCCACTGATCAGCAATCACCCCTCCTCATTCCGGTGTTTTTCTAGACATTACCATGTGCTTCAACATCAGTATTATCTTGTAATCTATGTGCTTCTCTACTAAAGCATTGTCATTCCAACAACCCCAGACCTGTGACTGTTTCTGGAATTGAAGCAAGTTCTGAAGTGGTAACTTAATCCCTTTTGCCGCTCTGAATTCCCTTTGAGTATTGGTGTCACTTAGATGAAGGGGAGAGATGATTGCTCCAGCTAACATCACGGGAATTGCAGAATACTGAACAAGCATGAAGCTATTTGAAGGAGAGGAGGGCTGTGTGAGCAAGGATGGGGAGAATTCTGGTCTAGTGAAATTTTCAGTGCTCCACTTTGTGCAAATAACTTCTCTGTAACTTTGTTGCAGGAGCATGTGCTACATTAATAGCAAGAAAATACATTCATGTATCTGTTTACATAGTATTAAACTAGTTTACACCATTAATAGCTTTTGCTTAACTGGAAATTATGTTTGCTTTCTCTAGATTGCACGAATTTTACAGTAAACTAACAGTAAGAAAGAGCTGAATTCATTCAAAATAGTCGAATAGGCAGAAATTTCAGGGTCAGAATGAATATAGTAAACAAGAACGAAATATGTAGCTAAAGAGGAAATGCTGTCTGTTCAGTTTGAATGACATATATAGGTAAGGTTTTAGCTGAATAAGCTTCTAGAAAGTGATGCATGTGCAAAAGGCAGTTTGAATGCTTGACATGTTGCTTTTTTAAAAATTAAAACTTTCACCATGCATGTGTTCAGTCTTTTCTTTCCTCTTTAAGATTAGAAATCTTTCCCAGGGTAATTTTTTCTGTTTTGTTCAGTATTACTTTCTTGAATTTAATCTAGGGGAAAAGATGAAATAATCCCAGTTATTATCCCAGATATTATAAATACTTTGTTAATTTTTAGAAAGGAAGGGGTGGATTGCATGATTGCAAGAGAATGCAAGCAATATTTATCTTTCATTTTGTTCTCTAGTACATGTGTCAGAGTCTGCTAGACGTTCTGCTTTATAGAGGAAAGGGAAGTCCAATGCTCAAGTGTGTTTATGTGACTTTGTTTCATCGTGGTAATAATTATTGTGGCTTTCATGTCCATTTCTTATTAGAGAGAAAACGTGGTTTGAATTTAGGTGTATGTCAGCCATAATTTGTGTTTAACAGACTGTGACCTTGAAATAGAGGTAATTATTAGATGTTATGTAGGCAGATTTTTTTCATAAACTGCAGCCTGAACACCATGAGTACAATGCTAGAGTTGTTCTACTGAAATTGATCTTTTGTGTGCATGCTTGCACATGCACACCAATCAAAACAGCAAAGGTTTCTGTTACAGGAAGATTTACAGTAAAAAACATAGTATTAAAAAATGTGTAATAGTGCCATCTGCTGACCCCTGTCACAGCAAAACTAAATTGTATGAGTGGGCACTGGAAATGTCACCATAGAGAGTTGACCTAAACTGAGAAATGAGCCAAATCTGGTGAGAGAAGTTGATAAATGTTGAGCTTATGCTAATGTAATGAAAATCAAACCCGAATAAAACTGAAAATGAATGTTGATCACAATGAGAATTTTCTTGGGAATTTTTTCATGTGTATCTTGACAAATGATGAAATTTCACAATTAAGGTCAATCTGATGCTTTCTTGCAGTTAGAAATGTTTGACTTTGTTGTGGCAGTCAAAGAGTTTTGTTGTCATGTGATGAAAGAGGAATCTAGAAAATTCATCTAGCATGACAGGATATAGAAATTTATGGCTAGAAGAGAAGAAGCTGATAAGACTGTTTGTTTCAATGGCAGGACATTCTTCAACTTAAGTTGGTCACAGGGTCATCTTTATTAAAGACTCATTTGAATCACTTGAACCAACATAAGAAAGATGTGGACCTCTTGGAGTGGGTCCAGAAAAGGGTCATAATGATAATCAGAGGGCTGGAGCACCTCTCCTCTGAAGACGGGCTAAGAGAGTTGGGGTTGTTCAGCCTGGAGGAGAAAAGGCTCAGGGAGACGTAAAGGGGCCTGAAAGAGAGCTGGAGATGGACTTTTTACAAAGGCATGCAGTGATAGGACAACTCAACTTAAGGAGGATAGGTTTTAGTTAGATTAGATATTAGAAAGAAAATCTTTACTGTGAGGGTGATGAGACACTGGTACAGGTTACCCAGAGAGTTGCCCCATCCTTGGAAGTGTTCAAGGCCAGGCTGGATGGGGCTTTGAGCAACCTTGTCTAGTGGAAGCTGTCCCTGCCCATGGCAGGGGATTGGAACACTTAAGGACTAGCTGGACTTTAAGGTCCCCTCCGACCCAAACCATTCTATGATTCTATGGTCCTCAACATCTTGTGGCCATTTTACCTCTGTCCTGCTTCTATCCTGAGCACCTTCCTGAGGTTTTCATTGTAGCATGCCTACTTTTAGAGCAGCTTCATGTAAAGCTTGCTCTCACAGTTATATAGAAATGTATTTACCACTTGGGCTGAGTTGAGGAATAAACTGGAGGGGGATTCTTAAAGTATTTGGGTGCAATATCTGAAAGAGCAAGGAACTTGGAATTGAAGTTGATCTCAGAAGATTGTTTCAAAGTCCTGAAAACTGACTAGAAGCCTGGATAGTGAGGATTACTGCAGGTCTGTTTGTACATGTTTGGAAAGAGAGGCAATATTCAGTATTAGGTCAAGCATTTTTATTGGCTTTGTTTTTACTCAACATGTAGCAATATCCATTTTATTTTGTTACTGGTTTCATGGCTATTCTTTTTATTGGAAATATGAGAGTTTTTATGTTTAATTTTTACTATGCGTGCTTTAGACATTGGGTCTTGTACTCAAACTCTATATGAATAAGACAAAGAATTGTCATATAGTTTCCTCCAATCTTCAAGAATGGCAAGAAGGATCCATGGGTCTACAGCTTCACTTCAGTCCCTGGGAGAGTGATGGAGTAGCTAATCCTGGAAACCATTTCCAGGCACATGAAGGTTGAGAAAATCATCAGGAGCAGTCAGCATGGTTTGACCAAGGGGAAGTCATGCTTGTCCTACCCAATAACATTCTATGATGAAATCACTGGATGAGGGAAGAGCCGTGGATATTATCTATATCTTAACTTCACTGAAGCTTTCAACACTGTCTACTGAAAGATCCTCGTAGGAAAGCTGTTGATATGCATTCTGGATGAGCAGATAATGAGGTGGCTTGAAACCCAGCTGAATGGCTGTCCCAGAGAGTGGTGACCAGTGGCTTGCAGTCTAGCTCAAGGCCAGTAACCAGCAGTGACCCCAAGGGTCAATACTGGGTCCAGTCCAGTGAAGCATCTTCATTAATGATCTTGCTGATGGGACAGAATATACACTTAGCAAGTTTGCAGATGAAACCCAACTGGAAGGAGTGGCTGGTACCCCAGAAGGTCATGCTGGTATCAGTAAGCTGAAAAAATGGGCTGACAGGAACCTCATGGTGTTCAACAAGGGGAACTGCAAAATAATGCACCTGGGGAAGAACAACCCCAAACACCAATACATTGCAGGGGGAAATCAAATGGAAATCGGCTTTTCAAAAGAAAGGCCCTGAGGCTTCTGGTGAACACTAAGTTGAACATGAGCCAGCAATATGACCTTGCAGCAAAGAAGGCAAATGCTACCCTGAGCTGCATTAAGCAAATTACTGCCAGCAGGTCAAGGCTGTTGATCCTTCTCCATTATTCAGCACTAGTGAGGTCACACCTCGAGTTCTGTGTCTGGTTCTGGACACCCCAGTACAAAAGAGAATTTGACATACTGGAGAGAGTCTAATAAAGGACCACTGAAATCATGAAGGAACTAGAATCTCTCTCCTATGACTAAAATCTGAGAGAGCTGGTGTCTTTCAGCCTGGAGAAGGCTGAGGAGGGGTCTTATTAATGTATATAAATACCTGATTAGAGAGTGTGTAGAGGATGCAACCAGTTTTTTTTCAGCAGTGCCCAGTGACAGGTCCAGAGGCAATGGGCACAAACTGGAACACAGGAGGTTCCTCCTGACCATCAAGAAACACTTTTATTTTGAAGGTGACAGAGCACTGGCAAAAGTTATCCAGAGAAGTGGTGCAGTCTCTCACCTTATGGATAGCCAGAAGCTGTCTGGACATGACCCTGGGCAGCCTGTTCTAGGGGGCCTTGCTTAAGGAGGGGACCTGGCCTGATTGTCCAACTTTCAACCTTAAGCATTTTGTGATTTTGTGATATACCTTTGAATTCTTAATAATGAACTAACAAAATACGGGTACCTTGTAACCATGCCACTTTTAGCAGCTCAGAAGTGAAACTTCTATTAGATTACCGTGCTTCTTGTTTAAATCTTTTTAAACCAAGTCATTGAAGTATTATTTTGTTTTAAAGTTTTTGGCTTTTGGTGGTATTAATCTGGGATGATGTAGCTGTAAAACAAATATAAAAAAAGCCTCACTCCCCCAACCACCCCCAAATCCAGCAGTCCTAGCAAACCTTGAAAAGATGATTTGGAAAAGAACAATTTACATTCTCCCTGAACTCCTTAAGCGATATCCTTGTGGCTGTGAAAAATTGCAAAAGTTCGGTGAAGACCAGTTGTCTGGATGACACTGTCTCTACTGTCCCTGCGATCACTGAACACTTCTGTGTATCTTCATAACATACAAATCTCTATGTGGTGAACTGAATAGTTCTTTGGATTTCACTGACTGAGTTGCCAAGATTTTTACTGTCAAGAATGAGTACTTACATAGACAGCTGACATGTAGATATTTAAATTAAGAGCATGTTTAATCTGTTCTGAAGTTCCAGCTGGCATACCTATAAGACATCAGAGTTCTTCCATATTGCTTCTCTTCTGGAAGCTGTGCCCATCCAGATTTCTGAGGGATATCCAGTTGACTTTGCCTAACAGTCCCATTTTTAAACAACTTCTTTTTTTGGTGTGCCTGGATACTGTTCAGAGTTTTTTCTGTTTGTCTTTTCCAAGTTCTTCTTTCACATTTCTGGAGAATCACAGGTTTTCTTTTCACTTCTACTGCATGTAACTATTTTTTTTCTTTTAGTGCATATTTTTTATAGTAAAGAGGGTAAAATTTGTCTCCCTGTTCTTTTTTCTTCTATCTTGTTTGACAATTAATGCTCATGTATTTTTTCTTCTTTTTATCTTTTAAATTCTTTTTCTCTTTTGCTCTCTCTCTAACATTGTTAAAAGTATTTTTATTACCTGTCCTTTTCTTTATATTTTCTTTCTTAACCAAAGTGCCAAGACACCTTTGTAAAATTGTTTCTGAGGTGTTAAAATACATTCTTCAAACTTTGCTGCTTAGTCCAAATTTGTTCCATTTATTCTGGCCATATTTTACACCATTTTATGTCCAGTTAGTGACCTTATTTTGATTTTTCTATTTGAATGTAAACTCATTTTAATAACTAATCAGTTGATGATGATCCCCCTTGTTCGTTGAGTGTCTGCCTGGCATGCTCCTATAAATACAACTGGACTTTTATTCTTATTGACCTCTTCTGGTTTTTTAGAGTACTGTGTTATTTTCTTCCCAGTATTGTAAAAATAGTACTGACTTCTTTTCAAAGTACACTGTTGATGCCTGGCTTGCAGAACACTTCATAGGGCAACTTGAGGTCTATCCTTTAGTCTAAACTATATTTTCAGATTTAAAAATAATTTTGTGTCCTCATGCAATTAAAAAAAAACAAAAACAAAACAACAAAGCAACTAAACAACAAAATTAACAAAATCTCAGGATATATTTGATTGTCATGGAGGTTTTGTGGTGAAGCCCTCAGCTTTCAGGTAAAGGCTAGTTAGAGTCATTATAGGAAATAATAAAGAAATGTGCCTATCTTTACCAATACCTATCTGAAGGGGGAGTCTGATGGGAGTTTTAAAAATGTGATTTCCCTTCCCCCACCCCCTGCCACTTTTTCTCTTATTTTTGACAACAGTAAGATCAGTCTCCTGGAGCCAAGGATGTGCTGACTTGGGGCCTCAATACATGTGTTGGAGAAAAGTCTTAAAAGACTGATGTGCTTCAGTTTTTTGGGGGTAGATGGATGTTGTTTGAGGAGCTTTTTTTTGTAATGCTTTCAGTAATGGTAATTGTTTGATATTTGCTTTGAAATTTGTGTTTAGCTTTGGCCTGTGGCTCTGGTATCGCTGCTTCTCACTTTCAGGTTTGCCTTTCTCTGTACTTAGTTTTCAGTTATAATTCTTTGTTGTTGCTAGGGGAATCTGGGACCATAGTAGCTCTTGCTATTTTACTGTCTTACAATGGGTGTAGGTGCTTGCAACGCAGCAGGTTGTCTAAGTTATTTACTTTTGCTCTCCAGTGAATTTTTATGTGTTATAACTTAATTTACCTGTCTTCTAAAATCCAGTAGCTAGAACTGTGAAATTTCCATGATTATTACATTTTATTATTAATTTTTAAAGATATTTCTTTTTGGAACACAGCCTTAAAGATTATGAATGTATTTTATTTATAAAGATGGAAGTTATGTTTTTCAAGGAATTTTAACATGTGGTAGATTCTCTGTGTGAGTTTTTTTAATGTTAACTGAGATCAGACGCCTTAAGGGAATTGCATCAGAACGCCAAGGGATTTCACACTTACATAGCTTAAAGAATAGTGTAAACTTTGTTGCTTCCAAATTGTTCAAATATTTGTTTTTGTGTTCCTTATTCCATTAGGTATAGCTGAATCCTTCTAAAGTGTTACTTGTATTGCTAGTGAGAAAGGAAAGCACTGTAAAATTGAAAATAAAATAGGGTGAGGGCAAGGATTGGACCTCTTTTGGTTTGTTACAGTTTTTTTTTTCCTTGTCTCTTACGTATTTTCCAGGCACGTCACTACATCTAGCCGAAGAGCTTTAGGCCTAAGTAGTTTTGCCACTGCCTGGTGTGCCAGAAATATGAGAAGAGGGCTGGTCATGCATGGTAGAATGTGAAAACTAATAGGGTTAACTACCAGTGTCTAACTATTGCCTAATGCCTTCACCATTGTCGTGCTTTGGTTGGATGGTCTTGCCTACTCATTGAGGTGCCTGTGGAGTTTGCTGGTGAAATATAGAACATAGTTTCACTTTTCCAATTCTCTCTTTTTTTTTTTTCTTTTTTTTTTTTTTTTTGGTGATACTAAAAATGAAAGATAATCTCTATATGCTTTTTTCTCAAAGCTCTTGTATTTGACAAGTGTTTGTGAGCTGCTGTGTAGGCCTTCCAAAAGACTCAGACTAATGAGTCCTGATTGATGAAATTTGCACTCCTATTCCATGGTTTGTGAAGAACATCATTTTATTGATGCAGGGACTTCTTAAGGCACTACTGTAAGAATATAGGTTCAGAAATTTTCATGTGCATGGTGCCAGATGGATAGTTTTTATAGAAGAAAAGGACAAATTCTCAAATACCTTATGAAGTATGTTCTTCAAGGGAGTCTTCTCTGTCTTTAAACCATTTCTTTGAATAAATGCCTGGTTCCTCACTAACAGGGTAGTCTAAGCAGAAGCTTTTTTCAGTATATTTGGAATCTCAAAAAAGACAGTATTAGTATTATTTTTTCTTTTTCAATGTGGAAAATGTACTGAAGTTAAATGAAATTCTTAGTGTTGACTCAACTATCTGTTTAATGCAAATATTTGGAAAATAATATTTCTAATATAAAGCTACAGTAATAAATTTTCATTGTGGAATCGAAATTATTGATGGTTTGACATTACGAATTCTTTCATCCTTGAAGTGCTTCTCTTTCCAGAGCTGTTAAAAGTTATTACAAAGGAAATATTTGTAACAATTTTATTTAGTAATGCATGACAGTCTCTATGTAAATAGTTTTCTTATCTATGAAAATTTGTTGAGTGCATAAAAATTTTTGTTTTTTCAGCATTGTGTGTATACAGAAAAGGGAGTCAAAAGGAAGCCAGCTGGGCATGGGCAAAAGGCACATTGTGTATCTCTGGTTGCATTACAGCAAGGTCATTTGGAACAGGCACACAGCAATGAGACACAAAAGCCTGTGGGATACTAGAGGGTCTTTTGTTAATGCTTAATAAGCGTAATGTAAGGGCAACTGACAGTGGAAGCAGGTGGAAATGCTGAAAGTAATTACAAACACAGATTTGAGGACTGCCATTGGTAAAGTGAGTGAATAAACTGAGAACATGAATATTTTACTTTATAGGTTTTATCATGAGAATTTTTAAGTCTACTTTGGTGAAAATGGAGGGAACGCTGAAACAACAGATCTTTATGCCCTTCAGCTAAAATCACTTAGTATCTAGGATCTATACAGATATGCAATGTTAAGTGTGCTTTGCCATTCTATATGGTATACATACAGCTTGACTGTACTCTAATTTAAAAATTCCTAGCAAATGCTCGACAAATAAGGCACACATTATTATAATAGCACAGATTGGTTTTATGTCTGAAAACTCTACCATTAGCTACTTAAATAAACCCAAGAGACCAGGCTTAACAATTAAGTCTTTTTGCCAGCACTTTCTGTCATCAGCAATCTAAGATTTCTTTCAATGAAAAAATGGTTTACTTTGATACAACATTTCCATAAATAAAATAGAATGGTTATGTGATCGTAACTGAAAATAGTTTTAGACAGGATTATGGGATTCTCTCTAATTTTTGAAGACAAAAATCAACAATCTCAGTTCTGGTTCTCTGGTTCTCTTCTGTGTCTCTACAAATAGTCATAGTACTTTTTCTACCTTTTTTCCTTAACTTGTATATTAGCTTCAGATAGTGTTTTCACTTTGTACCTTTACTTGATTTCCTTTTTCCTCTGAGTATTATATCTCTAATGCAGGAAAGTATTTGAGGTGAGGTGAGCCAGCTTGCATAGAGGGATTGGCTCAAGTCCTTGTCCCATTAATCAACCACACCTTCAAATCTGTTACTGCATACTGATTTACAGTTAGTATGAAAATGGGTTATGCACTGCTGAGATTTAAAGAAGGATATTTGCTCCATTACTAATCCAATTTTCCTTATAGTTAAAAAGCCAAAGCCTTAGGTGCCCTTGCATGTTGCACCTTCTGATCTTGCGGGTTTTTTTCTTACAGAAGCCTGGGTAAATGGCATTGCTTTGCTTGTCTAATAAGGTGTTGTGAGCAAAACAGCCTTTATTTATTTTATTTTTTTTTTCACTTAATTCACCCCAGGCTGGAGGCAAGCTGAATGCCTGTCCTCCCTCCAGCCCCTGCTTGCCCTACTGTCACCGTGTATAGCTGTGGGTGCACTCCAGCTCCTCCAGCAGGCGCTGGGAAGCACAGTCGGGGTCATTTCCATTGCAGTACCCATCTGACATTTCTTGCTTCTCAGCTATCTCCTCTACTGTACTTCACTTGCTCATTTTTTCCTGCAGCCCTTTGCTTATTCATAGTTTTCCCCTGCCACACAGGGCTTCTTCAGGCTTTTCCTCAGTGGCAGTTGCTTGGGGTGCTGCTGCTCTGGTGGGACTCACCTGCAGCTGCTATCCCTGGGGGAGGCACACCTGCTGGAGTGAGATGTTCCTCACCCCAAGAGCATGTTGGTGTCCCCTGCCCCTGTGGCTGCTGCCTCACGTGTACAGACAGCTGAGCAGAGCATCAGCATCCTGCTCAGGGGGTGTCTGTTTGGGGTGCTACAGGTTAGTCACAGCAGTTTGGGGGCTGGCTGGAAAAGGCAGTGACCAGACCAAGGCAGTTCACATCCACTCTTGCCTTTTGATACCAAAGCTTGGAGAACCTGTAGTGAATGTATAGGAAAAATAGCTTCCTGTAAAGTAACAACAATTCCTTTAGGTCCTAAATTGCTGGACTAGATAACTTAAAGTGATGGACTGAAGGGCATGTATTGTGTTTTCGTTCAATATTCTAATAATTATTTTGATAATTAAATCTTGAGAACTGTATATTGATAGAGACATTGTAGACTAGAAGCAAGATTTTGACTAATCTAAATTCATTTATAAAAATGTAAAGATAAGAGTAAAAAATCCCACAAAAAACAAACAGAAAAAAACTATGTACTGAAAGAATAGCCTAGACATAAGCATTGTTCAGATAAGAGCCTGAGGATTTCTTTTTTATAGGAAATAAAAAGTAAATTCATGAACAAGGAATAGCTAATGAAGGAGCACTTAGAAACCAATATATGGGTAAAACTTAAGCATTAATATATAGGATAGGCCACATAAACCTCCCTATTTCTTACTTGTCTTTCCATGCATATTTTTATACATTGCTTTTACATATATTAGCTCCGTTCAATAATTAGAGTAATTTCAGTGATTCTTCTTCTGGTACATCTTTAGAAAACCTTCCCAGTTCAACATGTGAATACAAAATAAAAGCTATTTTAGTATTCATTCAGAAAATAATAGAACTTAAAGTTAAAACATTATATTTGGGTTTATAAACAAATTTTGAATACTATCATTTAGCTCTATTCACAGAACAAAAAGAACCTGCATAATTAATGAAAAATGGGAGGATAATGTGAAGAAGAAAGAACAAGGAATTAGGAAGGAAGAAGATATGGGCATTTTAAAGTATGAGCAAGGGGAGGAGAGACTAAAAAAAGGATCTCCTTTATATCTTTGTTAAGATTACATGAAAGAAAAGTACTTGAGTCACTTAGCAATTTGGCAAAATTAAATGGAACTAAGCTTTTGTATTTGCTGGGCTCAGATGAGTGAGTAACTCTGGGATGCAATTGTTATTCTAAAGAATTAAACAAAAGTGTGATTGAGAGGGTTTTTTTAATGTTTATTTTCTTGGAAGGTATCCTGAGTGCTGCTTAGGAGAAAAAGTTTTTTCAATATGCATTTTTTTAGGTTTATTTGTTGTTAAAAGGATAATAAAGTACTGAAAGTAAGTGGTTGTTAGGTTTCTCCCAACTCCCCCTTTCTTTTTCACTTTCTTCTTTTTTCTAATATTTGTGCATAAATTCCTTAAAAATGTATGCTCATGTAAGTTTCTCTGTAACAGAACATATATTACACATTTTAAACTTTTTTTTTTAAATTTTAGTTTGATTCCCTGTCACGCCTAAAGCTTCCTTTTATTTTTTTTTCTCCTGCCTACTAGCCTTCAAAAGTAATTTGTTTTATATCTGTGGGAGAACATCTTGTAGGAAATGACATAAAGCTCAGTCAAATGAACTTATCAAAAGAGATTAGGTGTGACTTGATCTGAAGTATGTAAGGACTTCTTTGTGGTAAGATTTTCCGTAATAAAAGTGTTGTTTATTTAGTGACAGGAAACATCAGAAGAACAAATGGGCAAAAGCTGCATGGGCAAATTAAAAATGAGATGTACATCTTTAATAGAATGAAAATCACTGCAAGAATTTGACCAGGGATTAGTAAAGTATCCATGTCTTCTTACTGCATATTTTTAAATTAAGGTTTTGGATCTATTTATATGTTCTTTACCAGATCTAAGCACAGGCAATCTCATGTTTCTTCTGGAGGAACTTTATAATTTGCTTAAATTTGAATGCAACATCAAAAATTCATTCTGACAACTGCTGCATTTTAGAATACCATTCAGAGAAGAGCAAACAAGTGTTTTGCAAGTGGCTTAGGGGATGCAAACATTTTTTTCCATTGCTATTTTGTCAGTATCACAGGTATTCAGTCCAGAGCAGACACTTGGTGAAATAATTGTATTTAATAGCAGCAGCAGGTCCTTAACCTAAAATCCCATTTGAACAGAGTTTTCTGAGCATTACACTGTAACCATCATGTAAGTGGAGGCCTGAGTATGTATGTAATCAAGCTCTCACATGGAACTAAACATCACATTACACTAATTACTTTTGTTAGGTGTGTGCATCTGATGATGTAAACTTTTACTCACTGTCTCTGCTTTTGTTCTTCATGTCTTTATTTTAGAGTAGTAGAACTTAAGTCTTATATTTCCTTCAATTGCAGATATTTAGGAACCATATTGTGACATAAGGTATTTTTGCTTGGTGTCCTCCTATCTGATAAAGCCATGGCCTCAGTGAGCAATTTTGTGTGATAAATGCCATGGTATTCCCTCTTCTGTCGGCAGGAATCAGGGGAAACCATTTTTTACAGTGGGTAGTCTTTTTTATCACCTGTCCTTCTAGTCAGAAGCCTCTTTCTTGTCAAAGGGGCATAAATCAAAATAAAGGGATAAAAGAACATAATCTTGCAAGGTGGAAGAGTCAAATAACAAAAAGCGTTTGTATGGGTGCTCTTGATATGGAGGGGCATTAGTTATATTTAGATAAAGTTTCTTCAGTAAGAAAGCTTTAATATATTTTTCTTACAAACATTGCATAAAAATACGTAAGTATTAATAATTTCTACCAATTTTGTAAAACCATTTTACAGTTCAAGAATTTAATTACCAAATTTGTGATAAAATAAAGTGAATCAACTGCAGTCAGATAAACATTTCTATTTGAGTGTTTCTTCAGTGTGATGATTGACACAGCGAATAGCCTAAAAGTGTAAAAGATAACTGCACATAACTGGACTTCTTAATTGCACCAAGTTTGCTAAGCTTCATCAGAACTGATTTTTTTACTGTAGCGGTAGCATTGGGTGATTGTGTACACCAGTCTCTGAAACTCGCTTGAAAGTACAGAAAGTAACCTAGTTTCTCATCTCCCTGTCATAATGAAAACACAAAGTAAAGGCCTTTTATAAACGTATTTTGTAATGGAAATTTTAGCAGCCTTTTGAATGAACAATTATGTCTTTGTTTCCATGGAGCTAGCACTAAAATAGCTCAAAATCAGTGTGGTGGTATTAAGAGTCTTATGTTAGGCTTCTTTGGGGAACTTTCCACTTGTCCTGGTCAAGGCAATTTCAATTAAAGAAATTGTCAGCAAAGTGTTAACTGATCAAAAGTAAAATTCTGGAGGGTATTTGTTTTATTGAAGCTTTAATTAGTAAATGTTTTGTGTTCCTCCTTTCCTTGAAGCCTTCCCATCAGCAATAGGAAATGTTTCACTTTTGTGTATAAACGCTGCAGTGGTAGCTTCACTCACAGTCTCTCACCAACAGGAGGTATGTGATGAAATCCAAGAGTTTGGGGAAGTATATGTCTCTATTAAGAATTTTATTTGAACTCTTTGAAAAATTTTGGTTTCACCTTGTGAAATTGGAGTGGGAGTGCGATGGTAGTGTGGTGAGTTTATTTATTTAAAGTTTGGGGTGGTTAAACTAGGGGTTTTTTTGTAGCTCTCTATATGACTGTTTAGGACGTCTCTAAGTATAGAATCATAGAATCATTTAGATTGGAAAAGACCTCTAAGGTTATTGAGTCCAAACATTAATCGAGCACTGCCAAGTTCACCACTAAACCATGTCCTTCAGTTCCACACCTAGAAGTCTTTTAAATGCCTCTAAGGGTCTGGACTCAACCACTTACCTGAGCAGCCTCTTCCAATGCTCAATAACCTTTCCAAGAGTTTTTTCTAAAGACTTTAGTGCTTCAAATCTCTTAGTTTTTTCAGGTGGTAGAACCTGAAACTGAAGTCCTGAACCTGATGATTATTTTAGGATTGGTTTTTAGTCATTGTTTTTCAGCACAAGGAGAGTAATTGCAAGTGACTAGATACAGAAAGTGTTATGTGTTTTCACATGTGGGAGTCAGTTCAAGGGTTTGAAATATCATCTATTGTTTTGTGGTCACTAATGACTGTGAAAGTATGTATTTCTGTCATGGGACATCTTGTTTGCTAAGGAAGAAGTTTCTTCCCACCCTGTTAAAACTTTATCCCAGCACCAGCCCAGGGTTGCTGCATCTTTTCTTAAATGGAAAGAGAGCCCTTAACATGGATGTCAGTCCTTATTACCAGATTCTGATCTGGTTTTAGGAAAGTGTGAAGTTTGTATCACAGCAGGGAATATCAGAAGAAAACAAAAAGGAATTTGCTTGTTTTGTCCTCTTCCATTTTAACCACAGACTGGTAGCCCTAATACATCATATTAGAATATGTAATCAGATTATTAAACACAGTAGCAGTAAAAAAACCCCATCAAAACAAAAGCAAATCAAAACTTCAGGAAATCTGAGAAAATAACAGATGGATCCCAGACATATCCTTTATAGCTTGCAGAATAAAAGCAATGCATGTTTAGTGTCAGATGTTTAACTAATTATTTCAAAGGACTTTAAAAAATGTTACAGAGTAGGTATCCTAAACACTGTGTAATGGCTGATTTTTTTTCTAGCTGAGTCACTATAGACGATTTAATCTGGCCAGTCTGTAGTTCCTTTGTTTTCAGACAGTCTTGTACATACGGATTTGGGAGATACCTGGGGCTTCAGCAGCTGTGGCTCTTGAAAAGCCTTTCTAAGATTCCTGTTCTGTAGATGAGTAAGGCAGATGTGTGCTCTGAATACTTGCTAAAGCACCTGGTTTTCTGACCTTCATCCAGCCATCTTTTTTTTATCTTTTCACTTGTTTGGTGCAGCCTTCGACTTTTCTCACTACCCAACTTTCAGCTCAAACTTTGGTTGTGTTCCTACCTTGCTCTTTGAATCGGGTTCATCCAGCTAGTGACTAGTGACTTTGTTCATTTGGACTGCATTACATTAAACTTCTGTAGCTGAAGAAACTTCGGTTAGCAAATAGTGAGAAGATGATAGTTGCAACTGTCATGTATTTATCAAATATTTATTTATACCAATAGTCAAAATCCTTAAGAATCAGATGGGTAAGCCTGCATGAGTCAAACAATTTTACCTGCCCATTAAACATCTTCTGGAGCCTGTGTGTACTTTGATAGCTTTCCTAGCATCTTTCCCATACCTGAACTTGGCAATATGCATCCCTTATATATACCATCTTCAGTTACCGAGTGTTGACTATATTCCCATTTTCAATGTGATGAATTCTGGACACCTTCAGGAAATAAATATTTATGGAAAGAAAATAAATATTTGTAGAAAGAAATTGAGAAGCATGCTTACTATCTGCAGTTAAGATCGTTTCTGCATGTTGTAAATGACTATTTATTGAAGAGCTGAGAGGTTCATGTTGCTTACACTGCTAGTAGAACATTACAAAGATTTGTCAGTATGTTCAACTTTGAACATGTACTTTCAGAATTTTCTCAGATTGGCTCTTGTGTTTCACAACCATTTGGAAGACTGCTAATATCTGGACAGTACTTTTGTAAAGATGTCTTAATAGATTTACTTAGTAACTATGTGGAATATTCTGCTTTCTGTAATTTGAAGCTTCCTGAGTTGTTGTTGTTGTATTTTGCCCTTTGAGAAGATGGAAATTACTTTAGTTTTTTCCAGATTTGACAATTTCAAATTAAAAGGAAGGAAAAATACCCTAGTGGCCTAAAGCTTGTGTGTGAAACTGTAAGCATCTGACCATAATGGCTTTTGTTATAAAATGTGATAGATAAGGCATTTGTTCATTCATTCTTTTGTCACATGATTTCTTCATGTTTTCACCTGTTGTGAGTGCTAAGTCTAGTTTGGTTGTGACCACATACATCTTAAAATGCCTTTTCTAAAGCCTATCATATTTTAGTTATTTTCACAGCGTGCAAGTTTGGTTGTGACCACGTACATCTTAAAATGCCTTTTCTAAAGCCTATCATATTTTAGTTATTTTCACAGCATGCAACTTTTAACCTTGGACATTTTCATATTTATTTTATTAAACATGATTAAAAATTGATGTTTATTGTCTTGTGATTCTGGTTGCTATTGATGTAACAGTAAATACTTTTGTGCTGCATGAAAGAATACATAGCATTTAAAATATGAAGTACGTTCAAGTGCTCAGTCTGTGAAAAGACTTAAACAGCTTTTCCTAATGCCCAGTCTGAGCTTCCCCTGATGCAGCTTCATTCTGTTTCCTCATGTGCTATTTCTGGTCACCACAGAGAAAGATCAGCACTCCCGCTCTACTGCCCACCTTCAGGAAGTTGTACAGTGCAATGAGGTCACCTCTTGGCAATGAGGTCACCCCTCAGCCTTCTGTCCTCCAAGCTGGACAAATCAAGTGACCTCAGCCACTTCTCATAAGTCTTTGCCCTCAAGACGTTTCACTGTTTTGGTTGCCCTCCACTGGACACACTTTAATAGTTTGGTGTCCTTATTTTGTGGTGGCCAAAGCTGCATTCTCAAGGTGAGGCCGCCCCAGTGCAGAGCAGAGTGGGACAATCCCCTCCCCTGATAACTGGTGATGCTGTACCTGATGCACCTGATATAGCTGGCCCTTTTGACTGCCAGGGCACGCTGCTGGCTTCAACTTGCCATCAGCCAGGACCCCCGAATTCCTTTCTGCAGGGCTGTTCTCCAGCCTGTCGTCCCCCAGTTTGAACATATAACCAGGATTACACCCATCTCAGGTGGAAAATCCAGTACTTGCTCTTGTTAAATTTCGTGCAGTTGTTCATTGCCCAGCTCTCTAGTCTATCCATATCTCTCTGTAAGGCCTCTCTACCCTCAAGGGAATCTATAACTTCTCCTAATTTAATATCATCAGTGAAGTTACTTAATGTACATTCCATTCCTGCATCAAGATCATTTATAAAAACATTGTAGAGCACTGGCCATAATATTGAGCTGCAGAGAACCCCACTAGTGGCTGGTCACTAGCCTGGTGTGACCTGATTTACTACACACCTTTGAGCCCAACCTGTCAGCCAATTGCTCATCCAGCATATTATGGACTTGTCTAGCCATGCCCTGGACGTTTAGTCCAGAAGGGCACTATGAGAGTGAGAATGGGCAAGGAAGTATTTATCCCTCTCTCCCACCTCATGAGTTCTTCCCATATTGCACATGGGTGTCTGTGGTTGGACTGAGGGCTGGCACAGCCTCCTTCAGCACGGCCACTGCTACCAAAACCTCGGGGGGGAATCTGTGCATATGTCAAGAGGCTCTTGAGTTGCGTTGCAGTAACTACTTAGCTTGGATTGACAATCAGATTAGGAGGGAGGCTGGTAAAAAAGCATCTTTATTAATGAGAGAAAAATCAAATTTAAATTTCTCAGTGTCAATCAAACCTGCAGTATGTTAGCAAAATGTGGATCTGAATCATCAGCAAAGGGAGGGGGAAGTGTCTAGGCTAGATCAAATTTGCATCCGTATTGTCACTGGTATTGAAAATTGTATTATTTACAGTACTAGAGATTACTTTTCAACACAGAAGAGGCATTTGGAAGTTGTGTGACAGTACCTCAATGGATGATTCTTTCCACATAGAACTCCATAGGAGAAGCGTTCAGAAGTGAACCCTCGACTCTGTGGGACTGAGGAGGGAGTGTCATATGCTGCTTAAGTTTAAGTTAAAGTTAAATTTGACACCAGAATTTTCACTGGCACTTCTTGGAGGATAAATTGGTACAGATTCAGGCAGTTTTAAGTCATAAATGTTTTTGATAATGCCATACTTCATTTACAAGCATTGTGGTTCTGAGTAGGTGTAATAACCTTGTAACAAAAAAGTTAGAGCATGCCCTGTTTTTCTTTGGGAGTGATGCCCAGTTTATGATCAAGCTATTAATTTTCTTCTGGTTGTTAAGAGCAGCCACAGTTTGGTTTTGCAACTTTTCATGTGCCTTTATTGTGTTTAGCTAGTTATTACTAGATACATTTATTTTGGGGGATTTTCCTGCTGCCTAGACAAATGAGAAATGTACAGCAAATACAGAAATGAAGAGTACATTACTTAGACCTTCAGAATCAGAAAAAAGCCATCTTTTGTTTAAAAGATACAAAAAGTAGAAGAACTTAATCTGGTTACTGGTGTTCAAAGTCCTGGTGGTCCTATGGTTGGAAAACGTGGATTTTTTCCTCCCTCGTGTATTTCCGTAACTTCTGTTATGAAGAAGATTTAAATGTGACATTTTTGAGGAGGTAAACCTCAACTATATCTTAAAGGGAAGTGTCCCAAGAAGAACTAATGGAATAATTAGTTGTTTTGTTAAATGAAACAATTGAAAGTGAAGTAGTTTATTTGCAGAACACATTTATGGTTATTGCCTGTATTCAGTAAGTTAAAAATATCATTAGATTTGCCATGTAATAAAAGTTGGGAGGAATACTGAAAAGAGAGATGCTTGAACTTTTAATCAAGATTTTGCAGTCATTTTACTGACTATGTTCTTGCAAAATTGTTCTCATCTGTTTACACACAGGATGAATTGGCATACTGCTTCTGATTATTATCTATTTGATTAAAGAGCACCGGAATAAATTTTCTATTTTGCCAGTTGATAATTGTTTCTGAAGACCTCACTTATGAAAGAGCTTTTATGGATTATGATTATTTAAATAGCTGTGCTTTTCCCATTTATATAACTGTTCCATTTCCTCTGAAGTAACATTTTCACCTAAATTAAGCACTGATTCTGTTTTACACCAGACAAAAGGGGAAAACCACGTTCTCCATGTTAATCATAATGAAGTGAGACATAGGCCTGTTGATATGTTCGTAAACATTTTAATGTAAATTAAAATTTCTATACTTTATTGATTAGTAATAAATAATATAAATTAATGTTAAATATTCAAAATAAAATAATGCATTTAATAACGTAAAGATACAGAATAGCAAAATAATGCTTTCATATTGCCTTTCTCAAAGTATCTTTGTTGGTCTTTAACATTTACATATGCATATTTCAATTTGGAGTGTTTAAAATAAGATCTGAAAAGTCCTTTTGATTGATTCTGCTGGATTTATGGCATTATGTATTTTTAAAGGGTGTGCTGTAACTATAGTTCCTTTTTATGTTTTATTCCCCTTTCTAAATTGTATAAGAAATTGAAAGTAACTGAATCCAGCCATTTGAGAAGACATTGTTTAGAAGTACTTTTATTTACTACGTAGTATTTTATACTTTTCCCCCAAACAAAAACGTGTTTAAGTTCTTTTGAGATGGTGCAAAACCAGTCAAATATCAAGTTTGACTGGTGTCTCATGTGAATGACTTCTAATTTGATTTGATTTTTTTTTTTCACTTTTTCATTTAAGTGTGACTAGAATGCTGGGGTTTTTTTTTTTTTTAATAAGTTAGGTGTATTAAGTCCTTTGTATTCTAATTTCTTTTCTAAAATGTGATTGAAGAATATGTTAGGCATCACCAAACATAATTATTTCAGATGACAACTGATTATTTTAGAACCAAAATCTTTGTTAATAAAACATGGCTACATACAAGGACTGTGATTGAAAATGTTTTCTAATGTGATAAAACCCTCTTTTCTTACAGACACCTCCTTCTATTTTTTTTTTTAATTCATCTTACTAATAAGTTGATAATTTGCTTCTGATGATTAGAGGAAAATCTTATTTATGTACTGAGAAAAAAATTATCATAAAATTTTTTGTACTTTGACAATTTTTGAGGATTTTTAACTAAGCAGAGTACGAATTTTGCTTTTAATGCAATTAAGAACACTTGAATTTCCTCCACTATGTAAGATCTACCCCTGTAATTATTGACACTTCATCTGTAGTTGTCTTGTAATCAAATCAAATGACATGTGATTTTGGTTTTACTCAGTTACATGATGCCCTGAAAAGAATTCTTAGTACAGATGGAGCTCTGTAATTAGATTTGCAGATGGAGTGTTTGAAACTCAGACCACAGTGATATTGTTTTCAAAATCTGACACTGAGTCTTAGAGAGAAGATAAAAGTGTATCCTTAAGTATTCCCTCCAAGCTTCATTAGTTGAGTGAATGATGAATAGGAATAGTATCAAAACATGGAAGAAATATTAAGGAGTGATCGAGTATCTTGCTGGAAAAATATTGTTGCCTCTTCATCATATTTTTTGTATATATTTTTCACTTTTTGTTTTAGTGAGCCAGCTAAGAGATAATGTGCTGATGAGAGGGATGAGAGAGTTTATTATCCTAATTTTTTATTAGTAGAACTATCCTTTCATTTGAAATTTGGTTTAGCAATTATGTATAAATGTAGCTTGTGATGGGAATCATGAGTGGGAAGGGTTTGGTGTTGTTTACAGAGATGTATAGTGCTTATGTTACTACATTTATGTTGTGTATGTTATAAGGTTTTTCAGAAGTCAATTTTCTCCTTATCTCATAGGGAGTAATAGAAGTTCTAACTTCATTTCATATCTGCTACCCTATATTAACTGTGCACTCTCACAAACATTATTATAAATGGCCTTGCACTGATGTCAGCTTTGTGGAAAATGTTTTGGTTCTTGGTAGCAGTCAGAAAAGCAAATTAAATATAAGGAAACATTCATAAGCAAAAATGAGCAATACAAGAGTAATTTTTATGAAACTCTATAAATTAATAATATGCCTGTATTTTGAATGTTGTATGACGTTCTGGTGATTTCCAGTCTCAAAAGAATATATTAGGACTAGCAAAAAATATGAAGGGTAAGAAGTGTGATTAAATATAGATTTCAGATGAGGAGTCACTTAAAGTAGGATTGTTCAGCTTGGAAAAGAGAGGGCCAAGTGTATTTGAAATATAAGTTAATAAAGGGAAGAACATGATAGAAAACACCTGATTTCTGCTTTGCAAAATGCAAGTAGCAGAGGACTGAAATTAAATAATCCTCTGGCAGGTCTATAGCAAGATGTTTTTACTTAAATTATGGGGAAAATGTGGGACGCCTTACTACGGGCTATGAAGGCTCCAAAAAGTTAAGAGTTTGGAAACTAATCAGAGAAATTATTGAAGAAAATCTATTGGCTTATGTTATTTATGTAGCAAGAGATTCCTGTGTCACAAGTAATGGGGGGTTAGGACGCCGTAATGGAGAAAATTCAGCCCATACTGCCCAGCCTGTACTGTTACACTTTCTGTAGATACTTGGCCTCTTGTCACTGAGTTTCAAATGCTGAGATACTTCATGTAATGAAGATCCAGCAAGCTTCTTACGTAAGGGAAACTGACCGGTAATAAATTGTTTCTTACACTTATTTATCTGCCTTTCAGTTTCCTCCTCTAAAATAATCCTTTGCAATTAGACTAGCATCTCCTGTATTACTGTATAATTCTGGCCTTTGTTCTCAACTGTGCTATCATCTATAAGTTAAAGAAAAGATTTTATTGGATGAAGAACTGCATAATAAATTAAGAAGAAGCTTGGGGGAAGGCAATTAGGATGCACTTAAGGGTTTGTAAAACAATTCATTATGGTCTGTGTGGTGCCTCCTTTAGCAATTGAGGTTTTGGGTTTTATCATGGCACAAAAAAGATCTTAAATCATTAATGACAGCTAAAACCTGTGGGAGTCCAGTCACAAACTAGAACAATTTTCTTACACTATTTGAGAGTTATTTAGAGAAGCAAAGGGGACAAATATTGACAAATCGAGTTAAAAAATCCTAGCCTTACAAAACTCGGTATCAGAAATTGCCCTTATAACCAAGGGGAGCTTCTTCTTGTGAGGACTTGAAAAGAATAAATTGGATTAGAAAAGCTTTAAGAGTTTTTAAAGCACAATTCCTGTCTTTTATCTTGTGCACTTTTGAGGACAAGAAGAATGTAACAAATAGTATAACTTGTCTTGATTTTCTTAAAGAAACACAGAACCTTAAAGAATGTATGGACTGTCTTTGCTTGAAAATTTAACAAGCTACCGAAACTGAAAAGCAACAGGAGTCCTATAGCCATTGTTAAGGAGTCTGGCTATTGATTTTTCCAGCCCTGACACCTTAAATTAATGTATATGTATTCTGTATTTTTTCACCTACTAGGCAACGTAGTGTTTTTGCAAATTATGGTATTTCCCGAGAAATTATTGGGTTTGGTAACAACTAATTAGATTTAGAAGGGTTTTGCTAGCTAGAAATTAAAATTTATATGGGAAAATGCACTTATCAAGGCAACAAAATAAGTTTTGAGGTAAAACCATGCTGGTTTATACATTTGATTGTGCTTATTTATAAGATATGGTCAATGGACATTTCAGTCTTAATAAGAATTAGGCAGGTTCTACACGAAGCCTTTGCTTAAGCTCCATTGATAAGTTTTAACTCTATAATAGATACTGTTTTTTTTATTATTTCCTGCAATCTATATATCTTTTTAATAGGGAAAATTCTGCTTGGAACTTCCTCATTTACTGTTGGCTTTTACCTTTTTATGTCACGTGCAGAGAATTAAAGGGAACTATATCACATGTCCAATATTCGTTCTATAGTCACTAAAGAGTCACTAAGGAGTCACTGTTCAGAAATGAGTGAGGGCTTTTTCCTGTGCCAAACACCGGGTTGTTTTATCCCATGTTAACTTTTTGGGGTAGTAACTTTTTGGTAAGTAGTTAATTAAAAATGAAAGACTGATGAAAATGAGCATGTTGAAATTCAATGTAGAGCTTCTCTAGTTGGTGATGAACATTACCACTGGAAAGTCTCATAATGTTGATACCAACCAGAAATATTACTACATATCTCAAAATTATTGATGTAAGCAAGCAGCAGGATGTTGAGAATTAAGGACACTATTCTTCCCACTAAGCTCCTGCTTTTCAGCAAAATGAAGTTTAGGGTAGTTGAAGTTGATGTGCTGTGCACATCTCACTTCAGTGTTTGAGATCGTTTATACCTGGCATTGTGGTTTGCTTGGGCTATCACTCTGCCATTAATCAGTAATGTACACCTATAGGTATCAGCTGGAAAATGGCACTGTCATAACTAAGTTCATTAGAATTGTTTTAGTTTTAAATACTGTATAGCCATGACTTATAGTTTCTGGGCTTTTAAGAGTTGTACAGTGTTTTGTGACAAGAGGGAAATGAAACATTTCAAAATGAAAGCAGTGAAAGACCCTAAAGAAAACCAAAACTTAAGAGAGAGATGGACAACAGAATGGGATACTTTAAAAATGAATTATTTAATTTTAGAAATTAAAGTAGGTAATAGCTTAATCTTAATAGAGAAATACAAGTAATTCCTTTTCTTACCAAACAACAGTGCAGTGGTATAAAAAAATCAAGCTGGGTTTATGGCAAGTGGTATTTAGCAAGGTAAGCGGCACATAAGAGAGCTCCTGAATAGTGAGGAAAACCAGGTAATGCTCTCAGAGAGCAACCACTTTGTCTTCCTGTTTGTGCCTCATGGGAAAGGAGGGGACAATAAGTAAGAGAGCCTGCAGACTACTCGTTTTGGGTTTACAGACTAAGGGTCCAGATATGATGGCTGCTTAGAAGAAGATAGTGGGCTAGTACATGGGGCTGGTGGCCTTTGTCCTGATGGTATGTCACTATTTTTGTGATCTTAGCCAAAGTGTGTAGGTACCACACACACCATAATCCTCATGATCAACATCCTCTGTCATGTTTTTCTTCTTGAATTGTTATGTGTCCTTGATGTACCTGGGAACAATCCCACGGACTATTCTGAAATAAATCCCATCATTTTCCAAGACTAAAATTCCATTAACTGTATTGTTGCAAATTGTTCTAGTCACAGAATGCATCTGTGAGTTAACATACAAAATAAAAATTGCTTTGACAAGTATGTTTTAATAATAACAAATGAATAAAATAAACAAACAAGCAAAAAATTTTTAAAAACCCCCGATTGTTCTGAGTTACTGGCAATTTCTGTTGGCTAAAATTGTCTAGTTTGACTAAAATTAGTATTTAATGCAAATACATTCTGTTTGCTCCTGCATGTGAAGTTTGGAAAACAGGCATGTGTGCACAGAGGAATTTTTGAGTTGTTTTCTTTAAAAACAAACATGTTGTGTGATATCGTTTGCTGTGCTATACAAATTAGATTTAAATCAATGTGTAATTGTTGAAAATTTAATGTTTCTTAGAGTTTCAATTTTTTGGTGATGCTCTCTGATAACTGCTAAACCTATGCAAGTTTTGCTTTACAGAGATAAAATATCATTCAAATGGTCTAAAAAAGAAAAAACCCAAAAAGCTCCATATAGTTTGTGACTCTTGAAAAATAACTAAGGGATGCTGCTGACCTCTTAGATCTGTCTGTGCAAGTTTCAGCAGTGCAAGTGTGTAGTGTTGTTAGTAAAAGAGGCTACAAAAGTAGCTCCAAAAAACATTTATCTTTTCAGAGTACATTTAGTTTGTGACTTTCATAACTCTCAGTTATTTCAATTTCTTTTGCTTCTTTTCTGGCTTGGAAACAAAGAAGATACTTTAAAGCAAAAACAACAACAACAAAAAAAAGCACAATTCCAAAACACCACCAAGTAACTACTTGTTTTAAAATATACCTGGTTAGTGAAACTAGGAAATTAGAAGCATGAGCTTATACTGTACTTGCATCTGTACCTTGATCTTAAAGTTGTTTTTGAAAGTGAGAGAAGACGGGCAAGAACGGGCTATGAAGTATTAAGAGCAAAATGAACCAGTAATATCTGTTTAGTAATACTATTTTTCATGCTCTTTAAGGTGTGCTCATTTATCAACTTCTTTATAGTCCATAAAAATCAATTTTGAATTTTTGCTTTCAGACATGTGGCAAACCTAAGGTGCTTGGTTTTATTTATTAGAATAAATTGTCAGTAACTGTTCCCTTTTTTGAGGTAAGAAAGTCCCTTATCTAACTGGCTGATCTCTTTTGTGATTAAGTCAAGATCAGAAGTCCTTTCAAGATCAGAATGGTTTTATTTTACTTCACTGAAAATAAACCTGCAAGTTTTGTTTCTTAGTCTTCAATTATTCAGGTTCAACATCTTGAACTAAAAGCTCATGTTCTTCTTTGGCCAAAAATGATTTGGTGGAGATGGAAATAATAAATAGGAAGAGTGTCTCCTTCTAGTGACACAGGAACAATAGACCAGGAGGAGGACTTCTGAGTTTGTGTTTTGGATTAGGTACTTTTATGTAAATTTCTTTTATCAGTCTTCATTTCTGTCAGAAGTGATTGGATTACTTTACAAATTCTTCTAAGTGGGTAAGATTTGTCATGTGTCACACTTTAAAAATCTCTTTTTTGCATCCTTCTAAGGTAGGACTTTTTATTTCAAGAAATCTGAGTCTTGTGCTAAAGAAGCTTTTATGAAGGCAGGTATTTGAACTTTATCAGAATATTTCCTGTCCTACCCCAAAGTAGTTTTTTTTACAGTTAGGTAAAGAACAGCTTAAGAAATTTGTGCCAAACAGCCCATTTTGGTGGGGTTTTTTGTTTGGTTTGGGTTTGGGTTTTTTTTTTTTTTGTTTTTTTTTTTTTTTCTTCTTCTTTTTTTCTTTTTTCTCCTTAAGCCCCCACAATACTTAGAAAGGTCTGACATTGGCAAGTATGTGTTTAAGAAAGCAGGGGAGAGAAGGAGTTGTAATTTCCCCCTAGCATACTATTAAGTCAAACTAGGTTATAGAGCCTTGTGTTCTGTCCAAGTGTAATTGATACTTGTCTCTGTAAATCATACGTATATGCAGTTGATCTGCCTGCAGGAGTATCCTCCTCCCTCAAAGGAAAATGTAAGAAAATAAAGGTAAATCACTGAGATATTTTTAAGCTTGTACAATAACAAGCTCATTCTTGAAAGTACTAGATGCTGACCGTGTTACTTCATTTGTATTGTCTCAGCAAGTAAAAACACCATTTGAATTAATTTCTCAGATTACTTTAAAATTGTCAGTAGACTTACTAGGTAGCATTCCCTTAGTGAAAAACTGCTGAGTATGTGCACTATATTATTCAGTGTAAAAATGTTTTTGAAGTTAAAATGAAGGAAGGCTCATTTAAAAGGAATATGTTAATGTGCAGAATTACATCCTGTTGTAATGATTCACATAAGAATCAGTCTTTTTAGTGCTGTCATTTGGTTATAAACCATATTGTGAGCACATTGGTTAAGATTTATCTGACATAACTTTAGATGTGCCTGTCTGAACTCGTTGTCCTTTTATAGTCAGTAAAAAGTACTACAGTCCCTGAAAAAGATTTATTTCATTCTGATGTTGCATCTAAAACCACTGAGATGAATCACTTCCCTGAAGAATCTTTTACTTTCCAGTGATGGTAAAGAGAATTGTGAGAATTAGCCCAGATACACATAGCTGTAAGTCAAATCTAAGGACTACCATTCACCATTTTAAATTTACCACTTAAAAATAAATAAAGAATGTGTACCAGTTACGAAACATACCTTCTTAAGTTGTTTTTAGCTGTGATTTTCTCGGTAGTTCTATTGATATATTTAGGTTAACAAGTGCATATGATCAGCACACATTTCTGTCACTGAGCAGTTTAATTTATTCCATTTAGCATTCTAAAAGCTTTTGCCTAAAGAAATATTCCTTCATTCAGTTGAAGAAGAATCTTCCTAAAAATCTGACTTAATTGTTTAGAAATTTAATGGTTTAGTTAATGACCAGAAAATAGTAACTTGTTTTTTCCTGCCTGGGTCCCCTGCCGCTTTTCGCTGACAACTGTGTTTTAATGCTTATACTGTTGCCCTGTCTTTATGAAAGAAACAGTAGCAGTCTGATTTCACATATTTTGAATTCTCACTGGTGATTATGAAATCAGTTCAGTGTTGTTTTGTAGAAAAGATGTTTCAGTTTTGACAAGAATTAATCTTCAATGTGATATGATGGCTTTAGTTATCAAGAGTTAAATGTTTACTAATTTTCTCTTCGAAACAACTAGTTGGTTTGGGATTTTAAGAGATTTTCAATCCTATTCCAGTAGGTTATTCTCAGCTCCTTTCCTGCGGAAACGTGTGTCAAATGCCAAGTCAGCTGTTTTGCAATGCCTAAAAAGATAGAGGAGCGTCAGGGAGAGGAAGAGAAATAATAACTTTGTTTCCAAACTGTTTACCTCCTATATAGCTACAAGGAAAGGCTTTTTTAATCTGGTTGTATATGTATATATTTGAACGTAAAATGCTTCCGTCCAAAACAGATGAGCATTGCTGTCATGCTGACTGTGATATGCCCTCATTCATTCTTGCCTTTAGAAAAAGCAGAGCAAATGTGATAGTAGTTAATTAGGAGAGAGAATGTAGGAGTGACTTGGTGCAGATTGGGCCTGGATGTGGTTAGGGCTGTAGTAATTATGCTATTGTGATTCTTGAATTTTTCAGTGGCGCTGTCTGTCTAGTATTGGGATCCATATTCTTGATTTTTGTTTAAATAAATGCAAATAGGACTCAAACTTGAAGGAAGCTAGAAAATGCTTCTTTGACAGAAATTAATCTCTCTGCAAATTTAGAGATTTAAATGCTTGAAGACTTTGTTTTGTATAGTTCTAACAGACTTTCTTTAATCGTTGCTGTCTACAGCTTCCTGAAGAAAGGAAGTGGAGAGAGAATTTTTGAGCTCTTCTCCCTGGTATCCATTGCCAGGATGCATGGGAATTGTTCAAAGCTGCATCAAGGGAAATTTAAATTGGATGTTAGGAAGAATTTCTTTATGATGAAGGTGGTCAAACACTGGAACAGGCTTTCTGAAAAGGTGTTTGATGCCCCAAGCCTGTCCTTGTTTAAGAGGCATTTGGACAATGCTGTTATCAACATGCTTGAACTTTCAGACAGTCCCAGAGTGGTCAGGCGCTTGAACCAGGTGATTATTCTAGGACCCTTCCAACTGAAATATTCTATTCTCTGTTAATTTCAATCCATTCTTCCAAACTTGATTTGAAGAATCTGATACTAAAAAATTTCCAGTTTTCAAAAGTCAACAATTTAATTCTAAATGCTCAGCAGCATGTATTTTGTTGCATTTCAAGGACTGGTATGGATATACTATCTGAGATATGTAGACAACTTCTCAGTGTTTGGGGCAGTATTTCTTCTCTTTTCAGGATCAAAAGGGTATAAAAGACCTGCCTAAGTTCTGCAGAGATGTGGCAACTTAGGAAGAAACACTTTTATTGCATAGCATGATGAATGGTAGAAACTTACTGAGGAATGGTCACAATATTGAGAAAAATTGAGACAGCTGCATTTGAGAATGGTGGTGTAGGTTAAGGTAGGTTCTTGGAGCAATTTGCAAGGAGTGTCAACCTGTTGTTATAAAAAATCTCAGCATGGTCTAACTTGCTTATTACTGACAGTTCAGTACCACTTTGGGAGGAATTATTTGTTCACCGCAGACAACAAACCTGGAACCATGATCTGAAAATTAGGTTGTCGCTTCATTTCTTACAGCTGTGCTGTGAAAGATGCAGAATATGACAAAGTACAAGCAATACTTCAAGATACTTAATCACAGTGAAAGCATGGTCTTTACTGAATATTAAATATTCTCTTGAAGAATGCAAAGACTTGGTTTTTGACATAAAAAAAGATTGTATTTGAGATGTATGATATAAGAGCACTGATTTATGGTATGGTATGGTATACTGGCTTCTGTAGGGATCTCTGTCAAAGTGTTTGTGTTGTACTCCAGCTAAAATTTGTCTGATTACAGAAATCT
This sequence comes from Pachycephala philippinensis, assembly GCA_013397055.1. Classification (NCBI taxonomy): domain Eukaryota; kingdom Metazoa; phylum Chordata; class Aves; order Passeriformes; genus Pachycephala; species Pachycephala philippinensis. The sequence continues at coordinate 1,444,493 of VWZT01013261.1, forward strand.
TCCACATACTATATTAAAAATAAGTTACTTTAGGGAAGTAGGATTTAACTTGTTGCTATGTGGTGTTGCATCCAGAGTTTTACCCAACTTAGAAAGTTGCAAATCCATTATGAATATTTAGTTGCTTATTGGCAGTTTTTAATATGGCATAGTTCTTTGAAGCAGCACCCTCAGGGGCTCCAAGATCTCTTTTCTGGATGATAATATCAGGCTTTGGAGCGTGTCGTCTTGTACACATGAGGAAAACTATAATAATGTGGTATTACTTTGCATTTACTAATTTTGAATTTTTAAGCATTGTTGCCTGGACAGTTGGTATCAGAAAAATCTTTGCAGCTCTCAGTAGCTGGTGGTTTTTAACTGCATTTAATGATTTCTGGCTCTTCAGCAAAGTTTATCCTTTCGTTAGTGTCAGCATGTTACCAGCTCATTGCCACTGTGGTTCTCCGCCGGTTACCTCCCCCTGTTGTGGAGACTGTATTCCTCTTTACCTGCTGTCTTCCTTGGGAAGTGCAGGTGCAGAAATGTTGTTAGAGGATACTTTTTTTGTAGTGAATTATCTATTTTTATTGGCTGAATTCCATTTGATTGTGCACATTTTAAAGCAGAGGTGCCTGCTTTATTTCTTTCAAATTAGCCATGTTCATTTATTTCTGGATGCTCACTTCACTTTTGTTTAGCTTTTCCTTGTCTTCTTGGACTTCTTTTTATCAAGACTATTAATATTTTTAATTAATGATGAATTTAGGATGACTACTTTAAAGAAGTCACCTCCCCCTGCCTTCCTAAATTTTTGCTATCATTGTCAATTAGTTCATTAATTTGTTTCCTTTATTAAGGAAGTTGATTTTAATGATAATTATGATAATTTTTACTGTCTGAAATATACTTAAACTGAAGTCAAGGGCAAATAGGAACATTTTAATGTTTTCTTTGGTGAAATAAGTAATCACCCTTATGGGCTATACATTTCTTGTTGCCAATTGTACAAGCGAAATAATTGTAGCACCTCCTGGATAGTGTGTAGCCCAGTAGAAGGTTCTCCATAAAACCAATTTATTAGCATTCAGTGTGTTTTTTGATTCAGATTTTCTGAGATGTTTTATAGAATGAGACATCATGGTTTTAATAGTACTGAAATATCCTGTCACTTCAGACTGACACAGGAGTTTCATTTCAGTCTCTTAAATGTTACATATTAGTATATGGATTTACATTAGAAAGTAAATGCAGTTTGAATTATTTTAGTCTTTAGTGAATTATTTCCATCTCTGTTACTCCTTCTATATTAGTTTATTAATTTAAATTAACTAGAATTTTACGATGAATAGTGTTTCAGGAAAGGGGGTCAGTCTATATTGCACCTCTTCATTCCAACTGAGGCAATACTGGATTTTTCCTTGTTTTTAAGCCCATCTTATCAAAACCAAGTGCTGGGATTCATCTCACCTAAATTAGTTAGTATATCTAGTCTGAAGATAGTATATCTAAATATCACAGAATTTTTGAGGTTGAAACAGAAGTCTGGAAGTTCTCTGATCCAATCCCCCTGCTAAGGCCAGGCCAACTAAGGCTGGTTGTCCAGGTCTGTGACCACGTGGCTTTCGAATGTATCCAGTGATGAAGGCTCCACAGATACAATTTTTCATCCTAGACATCCTCCATTGAAAGAAATGGTGAAAAGTAGATACTTCCAGGAGGTGTTTAATTTCGTTTTGGGATAAGCGTCTAAGACGCTTCAATTAAATGTCTTCTACACTGGCTGTTTTACTTCTGTGTGTTTTTAACACAATCTCAGAGAGGCTCATCCTGGTGAAGAGATATCTGAGAACACAACAACCCAGATTGCTGATGAAGTATGTACAAGTTGCTGCTGTTTTCAGAAATAGAAACTCCACCTGGGTTTCTCGAAAAGAGAGTAAAAACTCTATAAAACTATTTCATGATTCTAAAGAATGACTGTGGGGTTACAAGAGTGGCCTGTAGGCAGCCTTGGCCTTGATGGCTTGCAGCTGTGTCCCTGGGAGGAGGGAAGGCCAGCACTGAATGCAGGTGTGGTGATTCCTACAACAAGAAGCACATGAGTAGCCCAAGGGATGATGGGTATAAGGGCTGTGCTGTAGGATCCCAAGGGCAGCAGATACCGAGCTGAGCCGGAGCTGACCGGGTGGGTGTTGAGCTCGTGTCTGCTGCTGCCTCCCACCCTGCTCTATGCTGTACTCTTTGGACTCCGACATCTGGTGCCTGTGTTTGTGTGTATCGCGGCGATAACTGGCTGAGCCTTAGAAGCTCTGGAAGCCTCTGGCAGTATGAGCCTCACGGACTGCAATCCACTTGGGGGAAGTGGAAAAGCCGGCCGGCGCGTAATCCCTGGGCGGGGGTGTGCCCAGGAGAGCCGTGAGTAGCCTACGCATGTAAGTCCGGGATTGGACTGCCTTGGGTGACCGTGCCTCTGGGAAGGACGGTGAGCCGCTGTAGCTCTTGCCCAAGCAAGTCTGGGATTGGACTGCTTTATGGGTGACTGTGCCTCTAAGAGGGATGGTGAGCCGCTGTAGCTCTTGCCCATAAGGTCGGTGAGCCGCTGTAGCTCTTCCCATGCGTGATTACTGCAGATGGTGCCCCAATGTTACACTGCAAACTAAGATGGCCCGGTGTAAGGCAATATGTGGAACTATGTTGCCCCGGTGTACAGCAACAAATGACCATAGAAATACTGTGCTTCTAATCTTGAAATTTTTTTTGCCTTCCTTTGGTACACATTATGTGTTTACCGAATATGCAAATATATGATATGCAGTCACAAGTTTTAAATTAAAGTACTAATTATAATTAGGATAATAGTTTTATTTGAATGTAATTAAATGTCTCAGGAGAACTAAGGAGGTAGTCAGTTTATATATTTAGCATATTGAAGCTTTTATGTTACAAAATTATAAATTGGTTATTAGCAATTAATTGATAGAGGAAAAAGTAATTTGAAAGTGAATGAAAAGTATGAATTAGGGTGGAAGCCAAAGATTGTCCTTGCTTGCTTGTATTAATTGTCTGAAGATTGGGTATGAAAGAAGTCTTTGAATATTTGGATAGGTTTAGCCATCAAAAAAAAGTTTGCATAGTATTTCAACTTGCTTATTTTTTAGAGTTTAATTTGAAGGCAATACCAACTGCTTTTAAATAGGCCACAGAATTGCCTTCTATTAAAAATAACTGTTGAAATTATGCACTTATGAGAGATAATTCTTTGAATATCTTTAAAACATGTTATTGAAATTTTAATTATATAACTCCATGAAACAAATAAAACAGAAAGTCTCAGAATTATTTTAATATTAATTTATTCCATTATTTTGTGTAATATATTTACAGTTTCTGAAATTAGTGTTACTTACAGGCTGAGAGAGTTGGGTTTGTTCAGCCTGAAGAAGAGAAGACTCCAGGGAGACCTTATAGCACCTTCCAGTACCTAAAGGGGGCCTAAAAGAGAGCTGGACAGGGGGTTTTCACAAGGGCATGTACTGATAGGTTGAGGGGGGAAGGCCTTAAACTGAAGGAGGGAAGGTCTAAATTAGATATTAGGAAGAAATTCTTTACTGTGAGAGTGGAGAAGCGCTGGAACAGGTTGCCCAGAGAGATTGAACAAGGCAGGATGCGACTCTGAGTAACCTAGTCAAGTGGGAGGTTCCTGTCCATGGCAGTGGGGTTGGAACTAGATGATCTTTAAGGTCCCTTCCAACCCAAGCTATTCTGTGATTCCATGACTCTGTGAAATTTCACATTGGTGCTTTCAAAATTCTTTAAAGTTACTAGGATAAAGTAGGATGCATGAGAGTCAGGCTGTGTTTCCTTCAGAATTGAAGGATGTTTATACCATTAAAAGGGGATTGTTTTGTTTAAACTAAATTTTATATTCTGTTCAGTAGGTTGTCTTGAGCTCAGCTTTTTTAAGTTACACAAGTGACTGATTGAAATGGTCGAATTCTATTCCTGAAGATATATTTGGTCTTGACTGTATCTTCTTTTGCTGGTTTGCTTTTTTCCCCCCTCTGATTTCATGCCTGGTAGTTGTGCTATTTAATTGGAGCTCAGGACGTTGGATAGTGTTTTCCCGGTACCTGGGTAGACAGGAGTCAGGATGTCATTTCATCAGTACTGCTGTTAACTCACTTCTCATCTGAGTGCTTGTTCCTCTCCTGGTGCAGTCTCTCCCTCGCACCAGCGGTAGGTTTCCTTGACCACAAGATGAGCTGATCTGTGGTATAGTAATGTAAGTTTTCTGTGTCTGTGTTTGGGTGGGACAACAGAAAAGGCAGTAAGGTCTTTCAAACACTTAACCAAGGGCAAATGTTGGCTTATATCAGGAGAAAAAGTTAGCTTTAGTGTCTTTTTATTTTTGAGTAGGCAAATTTCAGAGAATGGTGGAAAAGCCTCAATTGCTTCTTGAGATTTTCAGGTTCTGCACTACCTCTGTCTGGGCCAGGCTACCATTTAAATTACTTCATAGGAAGGAATACTTCAAATATATTTTCGTTTTATTTTATTGAGATGCTGTGTTCAGCACTGTGACAAAACAGAAGGTAGTGTTTTATGATATTAGTGTGTATATTTTTTACAAGCTTGTTTTGCATAGCATGATTGTTAATTTGCTCTTACAGAGTGTAGCTGTGAGTTTCTCTTATTAAAATTACTTCTCTAATCATGAAAACATATTCTGTATTGGTCACAATGAAGGTATGAGAGACACTAAACTATGGATTTCACATTATAATGCTGTTCTTGTTTTCTTTTTTAGCTGGTTGGTGGCGAATTTGATCTAGAGATGAACTTTATAATCCAGGATGCAGAGAGCATTACATGCATGTCAGAGCTTTTGGAGCACTGTGATGTAACGTGCCAAGCAGAAATCTGGAGTATGTTCACTGCAATTCTACGAAAAAGTGTCCGTAATTTACAGACTAGCACGGAAGTTGGCTTAATTGAACAGGTACTGCTGAAGATGAGTACTGTGGACGACATGATTGCAGGTATAAATTGCCAACTGACAAAATAATTATTGCATTCTTGAGCTGTCAATGTTTTGTGATTATGGAGGGGTGTGGGATGTTTTGGTTTTTACTTATAGTGATGCTTTCATTAGTACTGCTATTGAGTCAGAAGTACTTTTTTATTAATTTCAGGAAGATGACAAAAAGATGTTCTTAGTTTGAAATCTATGTAGATACATTGTGTAAAACAACTGGTTGTTAATTCATCTGAGAAGATATTGTTATCTTAGTGATAAAAAAATAATTTTTTAACATAATTAAAAACAGTATGTTAGACTTTTAACTACAAGGCAATATTTTAGTTTTTAAATACAATGGTCATTTTTAGTTATGATGTCAGAATTGGTAGATCCATTTTAAACATAACCTTATCTGACAGCATAACAGATATTATTTATAGGTTTGAATGCTGGACATATGGATTATGTTAAGCAATCATTCCATAATGTACACCTGTGATCCCTACAATATATTTGCCTTTTTTATGCTTGTGTGTTTTAACTTCCTATAACTTTTTGCAGTATTAAAAAAATAGCATGCTTTGTTTGCTTACTGAAAATAAGTGATGAAGTTATTGCCCAGTTAAGGTTTTCATAATATGTTTGAAGGAGTTTATGATATTCCACACTGCATCCTCTCAGTGACAGGGTACAGATTATAATCCTGATTACATGGATAAAGAGCAGGTTTGCTCATCACATTTAAATATGGCACCCGAATAGTGCAATACATATGATTACTATTTATTTTCTCTGAGGGGGGGGAAAAAAAAGGCAGTTTCTTTCAACACCGTGTGAAAATAGTTCTTAATTTTTATATAGTTTGTGACTGATGGTAGGATACTTATATTGTGAGGCATTTTTGAAAGACGTCAGAGGTTTACCTTCAATAATTCTAATATTTTAGTAGATGATCTATTTCCTGACACATATACAGGTTTTGTGGAACAGTAAACTAGCAAGGATTTCAGATGAGAAGCAAGAAGATGATAACAGTGGAATGAAAACTGGATTACTGAGGAATGATTTTGTCTTTGGCTTTTTTTTTTCTCAGTATAAATGTGTTTGTAATATTAAATATTTGGAAAAGCTACATTCTGTTTTTCAAAGCAAGTCATAATCAACATCTTGTTGATTAGAAATGTATCTGTAAATGTTAAAATTGTAAGTGTTGCGCTAAATACTGTACTGTGAAATTCAGACTGAAGTATAACAGGCCAATAGATTCACAAACGATGGTTTTCACCAAATATATTTTGTTTTACAGTATTTGTAAGTATGTCAGAATAGTGTAAGGGTGAATATACTCTTTTATTCCATGTTAAATATAACACAATATATGATGAGAACAAACATTTCTATCTTAAAGTCTTTCAGGGTTTTACTCATGGAAATAATGTTCTTACATGAGTAATCACACCAACAAAATTTGTCCAGTTTAAGTCCCCGTAAGTGGTACTTCTGTACGTGGCATACAAGACTGTAATGGTGTCTCCATTGTAGAAGTCAGAAATCAAGAGCATAGGATCTGTCTTTTAGGAGCATTTGGGAATTGAAAATTCACTCTGAGTTTACAGATACTAATATAAGCCAGGGGTAGTAAATTTAAAAAAAAAACCCTACTGGATCCTCTACCGCGTTAATCTTTTTTCTGAGAGTGGTCACACAGGGCTTCAGAAAGAGACCATTTGCAGAAAAAAATTCAGTAAACTTGCTCTTTGGTATGCTTACATGGATGAAGGGAGCACATACTTAATTTAAAATCAAAACTGAGAATTGAAATTCTGATGACATTTTAGCTTTGCAGTGTATTTCAAATTATTCGAATATTCTTCTATGTATTATGAGCAGGGAAATAAGAGAATTACTCTTCCTAGGGTTTTTCTCTGATAACTGTAAATAGATGATTTTTTGATTTTTTTTTTTTTCTGAACAAGATATGGAAGCAACCAAATTGATTGTTTTGCTTTTATCTCTTTATTTCTGTAAGCACCTTAGTGCCCTTTTATAGCTGGTAATAATGTTGGTAATAAGTCAGAAGTAACAAAAAAAGTAATGTAATAACTATTTTGATATTAGGCAAAATCAGTGACAACTAATGCAGCATCTGTGTTCCCTAAGCTGCTGTACAGATGTTGAGGTCATAATTGACAGCAGATGACTTTAGAACTGTTTTGCCTCAACAAACTTCCCAAAGCCAGGAAATAAAGTAAGAAATTCTGTGCTAAAATGATTTTTAACATTAAAGGGAGGATATTTTGAACAAGAGCTGTGTTAATTTTTACTTCTAGGAAGTTAGTACCACTTTTTTCCCAAAACAGTTGCGAATACTCTGTCAGCCCAATGTTTTGAAATTGACTTTTATCATCTATAAAGGGTACAGGTTTTCTGGGGTTTTTTTTGTAATTTGCTTCTCTGGGATTTGCTTGTTTGTTTTTAGGTCATCTCACTTGTTCCTTTGTGAAACACTTTGATTAGACCTAGATAGGATTTAAATAGACAAGACAGGCATAATGCCTGTTTTATGTTCTGACAGCACATTTCCAGGACCAGTCTAAGTCTGAAGCCACTCTTCTCTGATTTTATGAGAGTAAGACAGCAGCAAATAAACATATAACCAAACTTTTGCAATGAGAACTTTTCTGTCTGTTTAGATGAAGACTGTCAGATTCGTGAGGTTCTGAGTACTTTAAATATCTCACTTTATGCAATTTTACAGATTCTGTGGTGAAGAATAAAAGCTTAATCACTTTGAAAGTCTCAGTGGCAATCCAAATGGGTTCAATTTGCTTTCCAGAAGCATCACCTGTCAAAAGTAATCTTTGTACCTTTGTACTGTGATAATCTGTTATACTAATATGGGGAATGGTCAGCCATTTTATCAATAGTTAAAGAGAAAATATGTGCATAGATGATGTGCTTTTTTTTTTTTTTTTAAACAGCTGCACAGGATCTTCTTTGAGGGATTCACTTTTTACAGTTCTCTGTTTCCAGGTGATGAGTAGTGAAGCAGGTCATTGCTCTGAGGGACTCTTTGGGATAGTGTGTCTGTAGTCCCTTCTGAGAAGTCTGAACAGTAGCCTGAGCTCATAGAGAGTAGATATGTCTCACCTAAGTCCCATTTTTCCCCCACGGTTCTGTTGTGATGCTGTAGGTAATTGTTCTAAAATTGCTGGGACTGAATTCTTAAGCACTGCAACAGTTCCTAGTTTTCAAGCAGCAATGTTGGGTTTTGACTGCTCTGTCATTAATGGGTTGTTAACAAGCTTTTCTCTTTCAACTCCTCCCCTAAGAAAAACTTCAAAATTATCACATTCTATATTTACAACCTGTAGAAATTAATTTGCATCACCAACAAGGGTTAAAATACACAATTTCATGGCCATGTAATATTAAGAGGTTAAGGAGACATGAGGGTCATTTCCTGAAGTTTTCTTTCGAATGCTCTTTAATATGTCTTCTAAAGTTAATGCCAGACCCTTCATTTTGATATATCTGCATTTTTACTTGAAAGACAGGCAGGCAATTTTTATATTGTATTTTCATATTAAGTGACTGAATTAAGCATTCCTTCAAGTTTGCTGGTTAATTTATAGATCATATGAAAACTGCTTAGTATGAAAATATTCAGAAGGTGCCATTTATAGACATTAGAAATGCATTAAAAATGAGAAACTGCCTGCTTTCTCCTTCTGGACTTAATATTATTTTATACAATCTTGTTTCTGAAATGAGATCATGGAATCCAGTTATACTTGTAATCTTATTTAATATTAAAAAAAAGTAGACATTAAAAAAATCCAGTTGTAGTATGCTTTCTGACCTTTGTCCATTTATAGATGAGTGGATTATTAGGATTTATAAACCAGATGGGACTGACTCTTTTATGAGATTTCTAATAAGTATGAATAAAGTTATGTAATAGTTATTTTTAAGTCTTTTTCTATTGAAACAAGAAACAAACCTTCTTTAGAGGAATTTACAACAATACCTTTAAATAGCCTTAAGTGCTTCAACTTCCACAGATGTTGTTTATCTTTCCTTGATACCTACTGGGCTTCAATCTTCCAGGTCATTATTTTACCCAGAGTTACATAATTAGAGAGCTTACGGTTGTTTCTCTCCATCAATGTTTAATTCATTGGTTATAAATATGTATTTCTAATGCCTGTAGGTTATCCACATCTTCAGTAGAAATAAGAATTTTTCTGTGCCATGAGGTAGTACAGGACTATAACAATGAAACAAAGCAGCACACGTTCGGTGATTTTCAAAACTTGCCAATCATTTCTGTGTTTGACTGTATTAATTTGCACTTTTGTCATCTATGTTACAAGTTTTTTTTTTTAATAGTGTTCTGGTTTTCACCAGACAACTTTGCTTCTACACAACATTTTTTCTCTGTGAAGGAAGCAAAATTTGCAGTCTCTTGATCTGAAAAGCAAGCTGAAACTACAAAATAAGAATTGGGAAATTCTCAGCCAAAGACTAGCGTTCACTTGTGCTTATTTCCTTTTCTAAGTGTTCAGTGTGTGACTGTTCCTAGTTTCTGATCGTGTACAAGATGTGCAAATCACTGCCAGCTTCACATTGCAGGCTGGAGACTACAAAGAAGGGGGCAGGTACTAGGGGAACTGAGCCACAGAACTCACCACCGTGAAAGACAAGGTGTTTAGTTTTCTTAGCTGTATTTTGTTTTCCCTAATTCTGTCACAAATGTATGTGGCACTATTTTTAAAGGGAAGATTAACGAAATGAGAAGGAAAAAAAAAAAATCTATATTTGGAGATTAAGACTATATTCAGAATTCATGGTGAAAATGTCTGCTAAGTTGCAGTGCTTTTCTTTTTCCTTTCCTGATATGCAGTTTCACTCACCAAACAACTTACTATGTCTTCTGTAAATTAAATGATATTTCATTCTTCACACATGCCTTTTGCTTGCTAAGGATCAGAGGCTAGTTTCATAGTGGAAAAAGCTAAATAAATATTAATGCTTTTGCTCAAAACTGCTTATATATGGATTTGCAAAGAGAAAATCTGTTTAAAAACAAAATATGAATGTGAAATGTCTTTGGAAAGAGTTGTTTCTCCTGAAAACTACTCTTTGTCAGCACCTGTAAGAGTCATCCTTTCACTCATGAGCAAGGATAACATGCAGTCCTACAAATTAAATGCAAGCTTAAATGTAGGAAGTTAGGTTTTCTACAAGTTTTAGCAGGGAGGCAGGAGGGAGGTGTGGGAATTCTGTAATTGTTGAAAAGTTTGGGAAGTGTGTTAATGCTGATTCTGTTGTGTCATAACTCTTTTGTTTTGAAAACTCTGTACTTCACTGCTTGATCTTTGAATTAAATTCTTATGCCTCTTCTGTGAAGATGAGCAAATTGGTTTTCCTCCTGCTAGAGGAAGTAGTAATTCTTGTTAGTACGTTTTATTCCAGAAAAAAGTGTGGACTATAAAGAAAGGTTCAGCATCCAACCAGCTAACAAATTCTTAAAATGGAATTCTGGGGTTTTAAATAAAAATTCAAGCACTACCAGTAATTTAAAACCTGATACTCTCTGAAAGGAAGACTCTGTTTAATGTTTTTGCTGTAAAAGTTTTTGAGACATTGTAATGAAAGCTGTATTCAATAAGCTTGTTAGCAATTGTGATAATTTCTTTTTATTGAGCCCTTTAATTATTTCTTCACTATAATTTTTGGGGTTTTTTTCCTTGTGGTTTTTTTGTTGTTTTGCTATTGTTTGGTTTGATTGCTGGGTTTTTGTTTGATTGGTTTTGTGGGGTTTTTGTTGGTTTGGGGTTTTTTTGCAGGGGCCAGAGGGAGGTGTTGTTTTTCTTTTATTTTCCTTTGGCCTTTCATTACAGTAAAGATCAGAAGCATTATCCCTGTAGCAAAAATGTGTGAATGATACAAATTATAGTATAAAATGCTGGGTTTAGGTTAATGTAAAGCATCTTTTAGGTCAAAATTTTTTGAAAAATACTAACTTCAGAGGAAGGAAGGAAGGAAGGAACTCTTATCCCAAAAATATACAGCAGGAAGAAGTTTATAATGTGTGATGAATGTTGTGAAATGGGAAGAATTAATGCTTCATAAATGTAATACTTTTTTCAAAGTGTGATGCAAAATTTAAAACTGCACATGTAACTTTTTCTTTCTAAAAAAGATAAAACAGTGAGAACATGAAATCCTTTGTAAAATATTTAAGACAAGTAAGTTGGATTTTTAGAATTTGTGAATACCCTTACTTTTAAAGGTATTAATTTTTTCAGCTTTTACTTTTTTTTTATGTCAAAGCAATGAAATTCAGAGTTCAGAATAACTTTATTTTCCTTTGAAGATCTCCTAGTTGATATGTTGGGGGTTCTTGCCAGCTACAGCATCACTGTCAAGGAGTTGAAGCTTTTGTTCAGCATGCTTCGAGGCGAGAATGGAATCTGGGTAAGCTGTGATCAGATAAAACATTAAGTGTCATTCCATTAGAGTCTGAAGTCAACATAAAATGTCTCCTGGGACATTTAAACTTGAATTTGTTTTCTCATGTTGACTGAACATATATTTAGGAAGTATTTTTGTTATCTGTTTTCGAGTTAATTTGCTCTGTTTGAAAACTGTCCACTTTCCATTGTAGCCTAGAGAGTACAAAAATTGTTGTATTGACTTTTGTGCAATTTTCTTTTTTTCACAGCCAAGACATGCAGTTAAATTACTATCAGTCCTTAATCAGATGCCACAGAGACATGGGCCTGATACCTTTTTCAACTTCCCAGGCTGTAGTGCTGCAGTAAGTTTTCAACCAAAATACTACGATTTCAGGAACAAATAAATAGGTCCTCATTTGCATTTTCCTTTTTTAGGTTTCACAAATTTTTGAAAAGGAAATAAGAGGGAAAATACATGTTTGAGTAGTGTAGACATTGCCTTCCATCGCTTACAAGGTAGATGTGTTGTTGAGAGGATGGAATGTCAAACAGCAGATTTTGGTCTGAGGAAGTTACTATAAAAGGGAAGCCTGAAAATTCCAAAGAACGGTGTTATTTTATTAGAATAATGTAATCAATATTATATAAAGGAGAAAGTTGAGGAAAATCAAGCAATGATCTTCTCCATATCATCTCAGTTTACAGTGACTGCTTAGTCATAAATTTTATTATAAAGTTTTCATTTTGTCTCAATTCCATCGGCTGTTTCCTTTACATCAAGGCAGTGATTTAAATGTGGTCTTCTTCTGACTTTTCTTTTTGAGATAACTAAAAATGGTGAAATTGTATTCCTTTCCAAACCTTCCCAAGTGGATCTTCCCTCTTCCATTCACTGCATGTACTTTCAAACAAACCCCTACAAATAAATTCAAGTATTGTATCCAGATTTATAGATTATTGAGAGTGTAAATATAAATGGCTAATACTGGGAAATAGAAATCTGAAGTACAGTTCCATTCTGGTATGGAGTGGTATATGCTCAGGTAGAACTTGGAATCTTCTAAAAGAAAAGAATCCTCAGATTCCTGTTTTCTCATGCCAGTGCATGAATGCTATTCTACTTGCATTTCATCCATCAATGGCACAGATAATTTTCTTTAAGCACAAACCACTATGTCCATTCCTTGTGAACAGACTTGTCAGAGTGGCAGATTGCATCAGGGAAGTAAACTGGCTGATAATCACTGTTTTACACCTGAGTTATTTTTTGCGAAATTACTTCTTTGATCTTGTTTGATATCCAGCCTTATAAACAGATGTGTCAGCAAAATGCATAGGGCGAATTGTGTAAAGAATTAATTACTAAGTTTTGAAAGGGAAAGTTTCGTTATCTCCTGCTAAATGAAAACCACAGTTAGCCTCTCTTACAAATACATGCAGCAGCAAGACAGCTGTTGCAGAATATGAATGTCTACAGACACATAATGCTTTGACACTTCTGGGCTTCAGAGACAAACCCTGATGAAATTTCTCTCTTAAATTTAATTTTGTATCAGAGGTTCAAAAAGGTTTTGCAGAGGAAGAATTTCAAATATTCCTCCCTGTGCAAAGATGTGCATCAATAACAGGAGTTCTTGATTGAAATGCGGAGTCTCTTTCCTTTGTTTGGATCCTTCCAGGATCTTGTTTCGCATACCACTCATGATGGCCTGCACACCTGTAAATCAAGAGTTTCAAATTTACACTTTATTAGTGCATGTTGGATTACACTATGAAGTTCTGAAGAGGATACATCCTCTGGAGTGGACCAAGGGCAGATATTTATAAAATGACCCAAAAAACAAATCACTTCATTAGAAGAAAGAGACTGGACAGGACCTAGTTTGCTAGCACTGAGTTCGTTTTCAAGTGTGATGCACAATGTCAACATTAGACAGAGTAACAGCGTAACTTTTAACTGGCGTGATAAATATCAGGTTGGCCCTCTTTAAGTGCATGCTCCTTGCATGCTCCAAGACTTCAGTGGCAGTATGGAGGAGCCAAGAGTCTACTGAACCAGTCTGTGGATATGCTGCTGAGATATGCTTCATTTTCCCAGGTGCAGGGCTCTTCCCAGTACTGTATTACATCTCTACCAGTCTGTGCAGGTAGCATGTCAGTCACTCCAGTTGGAGGACACCTTGTGGTGGTGGTAGTACTACTTCCAGGTGTTGTTCTCATTTGTCATCACACAGCTCTTCTGCTTCAGGCAGGAAACTGCCTCTCAGGAGGCAGGAGCCATATCCCAAAGGTGTTCCTTGAAATGCTTAGTTTTAGTTTGAAGAATGAATCTCTATTTTATTATCTGTTGATTAATTTGATTTTATATTTAAGTTTATTGATGAGATTAATAATTATTAAAAGCTGAATTTATTGTTTAATTTCTGCAAAAGTAATTTTTCTATTTTTGTTCTGTTAATGTTGCCCATTCACAAATTTAATTTTGTGTCCCCTATTGATAGAATTTATGTAGTTAAAAGTTTAAGTATTTCAAAATAGGTAGAAAAGTAATGCATTTATTCAAAAGCACTATTTGAAGGTTTTTTTCTATATTTTATATTAGAAAGTTAAAGCAGATCTACAGATCTAGAATGGCTCCCTTCTTTAGAAAGGCATTACTTTTAATAGTATTGCTCAAAAATTAATTTTTTGTTTATTTTTTTTTCCCTTCTTCCAGGCAATTGCATTGCCTCCTATTGCTAAGTGGCCTTATCAAAATGGGTTTACTCTTAACACCTGGTTTCGTATGGATCCACTAAACAATATCAATGTAGATAAGGATAAACCCTATCTCTATTGGTAAGTAGCTTATAATTCTACAGTTATAGTTTGTTCTCGCTTCCTAACAACAGTTAATCTTTCTCATTCTTTTTAGTTTCTGACATGCTTTCCCCCTGCCCCCCCAACAAATATCTAGAGATTTTAATGGCTGCTCACTGTATACAAACTCTTAGAAAGCCATCTGTCCTTTTTGCTTTGCAATTCATAAATCTGTGGATTCAAGACATGTGCCTTGTAGATAAACCATAAAATCTAGTGTGGTGGTTTCTTTAGGAATTGTAAAATATATTATTTCTTAGAGCTGTAAACTGAGAATGTTGTCATATTTTCTGTTTGGTGGTAAAGATTCTCAGCTGATGTCAGTACTACAAAATGAATCTGTTAAACTCAGAGTGCGCTGTTTGCACATTAGCTACAGGTAATAGAAAGTACATCTATGAAGATAAAAATGGTTTACTGATCACCTGCTCCCCAAAAATGTGAAAAACTAATGTGAATGTAATGCAAATAAAAGAAACTGAATATACCAATCTCAGAAGGAAATCACAGAATATGTTGAGTTGGAAGGGACCCATCACGGTCATTGAGTCCAACTCTTAGCCCTGCACAGGACCATCCCCATCCCCATCACACCAGGTGCCTGAGAGCAGTGTCCAAACCCTTCTTGAACTCTGTCAGGCTGGTGCTGTGACCACTTCCCTGGGGAGCCTGTTCCAGTGCCCAAACACCCTCTGGGTGAAGAACCTTTCCCTAATATCCAACCTAAACATCCCTGACACAACTTCAGGCCATTCCCTCAGGTCCTGTCACTGGTCACCACAGAGAAGAGATCAGTGCCTGCTCCTCCTCTTCAAAATTATTAGGAAGTTGTAACTGCAATGAGGTCTGCCCTCAGTCTCCTCTTCTCCAGGCTGAACAGACCAAGTGACCTCAGCCACTCCTCACACGGCTTCCCCTCAAGGCCCTTCACCATCCTTGCTGCACTCCTTTGGACACTCTCCAACAGTTTAATGTCTTTTTTATATCATGGCACCCAAAACTGCCCCCAGCACTCGAAGTGAAGCCGCCCCAGCCCAGAGCAGAGTGGGACAATCCCCTCCCTTGCCCGGCTGGCGATGCTGTGCCTGATGCCCCCCAGGACAGGGTTGGCCCTCCTGGCTGCCAGGGCACTGCTGACTCATGTTCAGCTTGCCATCAACCAGGACCCCCGGGTCCCTTTCCACAGCACTGCTCTCCAGCCTCTCATTCCCCAGTCTGTCTGTACGTCCAGGGTTACCGAGGTGCTGAATCCGTCACTTCCCCTTTTTCGAACTTCATATGATTGGTGATGGCCCAGTCCCCTTATTTGTCAGAGTCTCTCTGCAGGGCCTCGCCGCCTTCAAAGGCGTCAACAGCTCCTCACAGTTTTGTACTATCTGCAAACTTGCTTTTATCCCTTCGGGTCCTGCATCCAAGTAATTTATGAAAATGTTGAAGAGCACAGGGCATAAGATGTAGCCCCGCAGATCCCACTAGTGACAGGAACAATGCAAATTCTTATAATTTTTATATAGTGGATTGACCCAAGCTCTAATTAATAATTCAAAATAGGAAAAATATCCATCTAAACTTTACACAGATTTCAGACTTTGCCGCATGAAAGCTTGTGTCACATACAACCATCACCAAGAGAAAGATACAAAAGTAAACATTTATTTTCTTTCAACATGCTTTTTGGTCGTGTAATATCTTTTTCAGTTTAACTAGGTGAAAAATGCATAATATAAATAACTCTAGGCTTTAGGTGAGTGCAGTGTCTTTGTGGTGTGAGACAGCAGTTACATCAGCTCAACCGTGATGTGAAAACTGATTCTATAAACTGGAGAAAGGAAGCAAAGAAATGCTTTCACATTTGTAGGATGTGAAGGAAATTTGTCACTGTTCTGTTATTAGGGACATGCTGAACCCTGCTTCAAGAACTGTAAGCCAATTTGGTTTTTTCTAATAAAAATAATTTTAATTATCTCTGAGGACGATGTTGGGCAGCTGCTGAGAGTCTATTAACGCTTGTGTATTGGAACAGTATTGTAGCTATCTTACCAATTATAAACTGAGTGTGACAGTCCTGCAAGAAAATTAGAAGTCTGACATTTGCATGAACGATAAATAACAACAAGGTAGAGCAGCCAAATTCAAAGGGCAAGGTAAAAGAATTCTGTAGCAGAAATTTTAGTATAAGCCAACCAACGTCATACACCTAGCAGTGGATAATGGATGCCATGCTTAGGGAATGAGTAGTTATATATTAGAAAGCAGAAATTACAGCGGGATATTAAGGATTGTTGTAGGTTACCAACTGACCATAAAATCCATTTTCATTGCTCTAGCGGAAAGAGATAATGTGATCTTTTTAAGGATAGTCAGAACAAACAGAGAAGATAATAAAGGTTGCCTTCCTGAAATCTTGGCAAAAGCATTACTGGAATGCCATTTACAGTTAAGAATTGCTACTTCTTTTAAGAGACCATGGGAAAAACTGGTACTATTCAGAAAACACTTGGGAGTGAACTGTCCCCTGGAAAACACATTTTATAATAAATAATTTTTTTTTGATCTGAGATCCTGTGGGTAGACTGCGAAATAAGAAAATTCACATTTTTAGATACACAGAACTATGGTCACTTTAATTATCACAATTATAAGATACAGCAAAATAATAATAATCATCCTCATCGTAGTTTAATAGATTGTTGGAAATGTTTCTTTAAAAATAAGGTGCAGATTCTTTGTCACAAAGACACCACAAATTTAGATATTTAGGGCTAGCCTTAAGCATGCTCAACTGAGAAGTCTCCATCCTCTAAATCAATTTACTTCTTCCTGCTAAAAAAGGGATGGGTGACATAATTTTTAAGTAAGGCCTGGAATTAGATATGATCAGTCCAGATGATAAGATTGATTTTTAATGGTTTTTTTTTTTTTTTTTTTAAGATGTGCTTTCTTTGGGATTATGTATCAGGTTCTGTAAAAGAATTAGAAGGTGAACTGAGGCTGGATTGTCATAATTACTTTTTGTCTATAAAACATCCAAGTGCTTCCACAAGCATTAAATGGAAGAATGGCTAAAACTTCTGAAAGTGCACTCTACATTTTAGTTTTACAGATGTAGAGACAGGAAGGTAAAAAAAAAACAAAAAACAAACAACCAAAAAATTAAGCTGTCTAGTATTTTCAGACTTTCTCTAGGGCTTATGGTAATAGAGATAATGCAGAACAGTTGCAAAAGCATATAGTGGATTTCTAAAGTTAGTAGAAAGCAAATTTCACCCACATGAAGGCAAGAATGAATTAATATCTTCTCAATATCAGTACTATGATCATATGTTAAATTGCTCATAAAATCATAAGCTAAAGAAACTGGAATCCCTAAACAGTTCCAGCGGTGGATGGAAGAATTCTCTCTTGCTATTGAAGTGTAATAACATTCAGTAGCTGCTTTGAGAAACTGGCTGAAATGAAACATAATTGTAAAGGTTATATGAACAAACTGTAGTAAAATTGTGTTCCAGCTGCTATGGGAGGTAATTTAAGGCTCATAAAACCATATGGCTGTTGATGGTACTGCTCTTGTTGTCTCCATGCATTTCATCTCTGGAGGTGGCAAGTACTGCACATGGAGGTAATTGATAAGAGAATTTCTTTGCAGTATCCTAGAGACCAGTCCTACTTTACTTTTGGCAAGAAAGAAAATGTGAAGATTAATACTATATAGTGAAATGTCGAGGTAAACAGAACATATTTGAGTATTCAGTTTCTTAACTACTGTTGTAGTAGAATTCTAATTAATTTGGAGGAAAAAAAGTAAAATCTTGGCTAAATTTCATGTTTATAAAGTCATTCATTCTATTCCAAGACAAAGAGCCCTGCTAAGAAATGAGCACTTTTTCATTATTTCATTGTTTTCTCATGTTTGTGTGCTGAACTCCAGGAAGTTACACACATAAGGGCAACTCAGTGTTTAAAATTTCAGGAACAGTCTGATTTGACCATAATGGTGATAAAATCAGCCCAGTAACCAGGAAGCATAGCAAAGGGAAAAAAAATTAAAGATGTAGACATTTCTTCAAGAGATAGTCTTTATTTCAAAATGCTTTCTAGCTCTTGTTCAAAGTAGTTCTAAGTAGCAGGATGCATTTTACACAATGGTAATAATGTTTTATCAGGTAAAACCATATTTTCAATGGTTGGGTGTTGGTAATTTAAAATAAAAGATTATATTTGACATCTCTAATCAAATACAGCATCATATGTCAGAACACAGTGAATCTGTGTATTGTTTTAATATCCTTCAGAATGGGATTCTGTTAAACAAAACCATTTTAGACTCTAAAGGTGATTTACATTTCTGAGAAATGAATCTGGCGTCATGAGAGATGCAGTTTCCTGCTGAAAAGTTCTTTGAATGGTGTAAGGCCCTAAGGACATAAATCAAAGTCTCAAACTATCTCACAACACATTCAGTCGTTCTTATTGTAAGAGCTATATTTTAGGTTTTTAAACCTTTGTTTTATTGTACAAAATTCAGTGCGGTGGTCGTGCAGGTTGTGTATATGGGTAATGAGGATTGTGTATGTGTATGAGTCTCATTCTTCCACAAGGCTGTTCACTGCTCCTTTTGTTGAGGGGTATAGCTGCCTATGGGGTCATTGTGGAAGTCAGATCATTGGCATGATCCTGGTTAAAAATAGTCTTCAAAAGATGAAAGGGAATGGCAGTGTTATGAAGTGTCTTCACTGTTGAGGTCAGTGATAATGGACAGCATGTAATATTTCTCTTCATTCTTAGGTTATGTCTTAGGTTTATTTGGAGAGGACATTTTAGGTTTATTAAAGGAGTGCTTTTTCCTTTTTTGCGAAGGGAATTCTATGGAAACTCTTAGTAAACGCAGTGGCAGGGAATAATGCTCCTTTTCAGCACAAACGCTTGAAGGGAGAGAGAACTGTGTACAATGTAGAGGAGCAGATGAATGAATGAGGAAGACACAGCCTGAATTTGGAAAAAAAAAGATATGGACTATATATACTTCAAGACTGGAAGTAGAAACTTCTGTGCAAGGACCCATTAGGGTGCAGAAAAATCATCTATAGGTGTTATTACTCCTGTTCTTTTTACTCTGTTTTTAAAATTTAATAAAAGTATCCTAATTCATTAAAACAAAAGTGGCTTTCTAGAATTTGAGAATTTGAATGTCTCTTTTTTACCTCCTTTACAAATTCTGTCACAGGAGATGAACGTCTAAGTCCTGATCACCTCAGGGTCTAGTCACAACACCTATCTTGTAAAGCGTTTATTTTTTTCATAAGGTGATGGTTTATAAATTACTTTTTTGACAGTGAACAAAGAGGAAAATCTGATTCTCTCCTTAAATAATGTACACATGCAGATTTAACTGTAAGTTTCTGAAGATGGAATACGTTCCACAAATATGCAAATTTTTCCATGTTAAAATCAAGATTGTGTATTTGTAGTAGGGTAGACCAAAAATATACAATTTCAGCAGCTATTAAGGAAGAATAAATTTGAACTTAGTGTTTGCATGTACCTTTCACCCCTTAATATTCCTAGAAGAAGACTAGTGAAAGTGTTTGAAGAAAATGTTGCAACAAAAAAACCATTTAAAGCAGTATTATTGCAATGATGTAAAAATGTTTTATAAGTTAAGAGAATGAGAAAGTATTAATTAGTGGGCTACAGGACTTTGTACAAATGCTCAAAATTAATTGTGTCTTTTTTCTTATATTTGCGAAGCTTCATTTCAGAATTCATAGATGAAGTTCACCATCCAGACCTTGTATTTCAGCCATTGGTTATTTATTAAAGAAAAGTCTAGAAGCTGTATGAAGTTGCTCCATATCATTGATAGCAAACTGCTCTTCATTGTACTTGGCTTTTCAGAAGGGATTAAGCTGCATAGCTTTAGATATGGTCTTGCCCTTTTTAAATTGTTCTGTGAATGTCATTCATGAATTTTCACCAGTTACCTTTACAAAGTGTTTTTTTTAAGAAGTCTAGAATTGCTCCTTAAAATGCTTTTGATTCCAAACATAAGCAGAGAAATGTATGAGATTTCTGCATTATCGTTCTTTATAATATTTGTCACAAGAAAGCCTGGAAATCCTTCTTAAACTTATTTTCTTAAAATTGCAGTCCTTTATCCATTTGACAAATGATAATAAATCCACAACTCAGATGATTAAAACTTCATCTATCATTAGCAAATTAATTCATAAATCTGAAAAATAATTCCTGTGCATAATAATTATCTTGAATCCAAATTTGTATGTCATAACAGCTGCATTGTTCTCTGACCCCCCAAAATTACAAGGCATCTCACACTTGTTCTGTAATGGATATTTCTTCACAGCTTTAATCAGATATGTTATTTTAAATTATGATTAATTAAGAAACTGAAGGTGAAAAGTGATAGATACAATACTTACTATCTTGGATTTTAAGGGAAAAAAAAAGTACTGATTTTTAAAATGTAGTCTGGAATCAATTAAGTGCTGAAGGTGAGTAGCTCCCCAAAAAGAATGGTGGAAGAAAATTAGATTCAGCATGCCAGGTTCAAATTTATTTTCTTTTTCATGGCAATTTAAAGTTGTACTTGAACCTTTTTATTATACAATAATTCCCCTTTTCCCAAGTTCATTCATAATTCTTTCTTTTCAGTTTCCGCACTAGCAAAGGTGTTGGGTATTCTGCTCATTTTGTTGGCAACTGCTTAATAGTTACATCGTTGAAGTCAAAAGGCAAAGGTTTCCAGCACTGTGTGAAGTATGACTTTCAGCCACGCAAGGTAAGCAAAGTGGTATTTAATTTAAAAAAATATTGAAGATGTGCCATTGTGCTTCTGGGAGGAGGGCTAAAATCCCTTTAGTGTCATACTATTACTAATAATTTCCTGTTTATAAGTAACTACTTTAATGGTCATGCAAAGTTACGGTTCAGAATCAATTCAAGAAAAATGTAATAATTTATAGCGTAGCATTTCTATAAAGTCAGTTTGCTTTTCAAAATTGCTGCTTAATTAGCTTCAGATAGAGAAGAGTTTTGAGTACTTGTAAAATGGCTATTATTTAAATACAATCATTCTGTTTCTGAAAATTCTGTACCTGGTAACTTTGTTGCCAAGGTCTTGAAAAATTTTGCTGGCAATGCTAGAGTTTCATTGTGTGATGCTGTATGATACAAGGCTCTGAACTTTCTTCCGTGTCAGTGCTGTTTTGGGATTTCTCATTTTTCATAGTAAATCGTGATTATATCTCTAGATCATTTTAGTGTTTATTTCTACTGTATGCCTCGTAGTCCTGGGGGAACAATGATTTTGTGGCCTTCAGTATTGCAGTTAGTTGACTTTTCTGTACAGCAAGCATTATGTGTTTGTCATTGTTATCAGTCTTGTGTATATTTTGCTATGAAGGTCATTTTTTTATGGGCTTAGAATTTGTATATTGAATTTCAGTGCTTGATTTTTTTTTTTTTTTGAGAAACCAATCTCTTAGGGAGGAAATGCCATTGTTCACACATCAGCTCAGTGTTCTACTATTTCTCTTGGTGTGTATTTGTGGTTCAAAATCACCGATTCCAATTTTGTCATGTAGCTTTGACTGTCCCACAAGCATGAAAGTTGTGGTTTTCTTAAAACAAAGTAATGTCTTTTTCTAGCATATCACTTATAAACACATATCTGCTGAGTGTATTGGAGTGAATCAATTCTGTTTTTCATGTTTTTTCAATTTTATAGCCAGAAAAGTGTTTTGATGACAATTCAATTTTAAATTAAAGTAGCACATCTGAATCTAGGAAAAATGTAATTGTTGACTTTTGTATTATATTATTGATAATCAGCTTTTGGGATCCGGCTGATCTCTACTTGTTGATGAGGAAGTAGTCTTTCATATTTAGCAAGATATGCTTTTGTAATTTTTAATATATATGACTAGTTTTCTTCATGCCAACTCTGGAAAATTTTAGCTTTTGCCATTCTACCAAAAATTACTAATTCTGAAATAGTAGTACCTGTGTATCTCATTATATGAATACCAGTTTCAAATCAAAATCAGCTGATCTGCTGACGTATATCAAAATATAACTCCCATGTTAGTTTTACATGTCCCAAAGTTCATGCTTCATACACTTTGGGTCATATGTCAGATTTAGAAAATATTTCAAATAAATATTTTAGAATATATTTTCAAGTGGTTTAATATATATTTTTCCATCCTTAACTTGTGTTCACATGTATGTGTTAAGGTACATAATGCATAGCAGAGGAAATGAAACCTGTGAAATAAAATTCCTGGCCCTAACAAGTCAAAATTTATCCTGTTTAACATGAAAATTGATTTTCTTGGTGTTGTTTAGATATGACATCGGTTTCACTGTACAATATTTGAATGTGTAGATATGTATTCAAAAAATGTGTACTCATTTACAAAGCAGCTAACTGTCCAAATGCTGACTTGAGAAGTGTGATTTTTGCCATCAGATGGGCCATTCCCTGGCCATTTGCTTACAGACATAGGCATTTCAGCAATAGAAAACATCATCCTCAATAAACTTCTGAATAACGTGTTTTGAGGACTTTTTAAATTTTTTGGTGAATCATAATAAAATGATAAATTCAAGTCACCTGGTCAAAAGCTTTATGTGGGCAGATCAGAGAGTTGCTATGTTCATGTGAAGATCTTCCTGCTGTTAACGATGTCATATGACACCATTCAGAATAATGTAATCTTATATATAATATAGGATATTATTATATATATATAAAATATATAATAATAGGTAATGTTAATTTATAACTTTAACATGTGCTAAGTGGTTACTTTAGTTGGTATATTTTAATAATATTGTAAAAGTAAGCATTTATAAAAATATATGGAAAAATTTGGTTATTATATCCCCAAATAGAAAATGTGGGTGTAGTATAATAGCCTGACATCTCAACAGAGATAAACTAGCTTTGGCAGCATTATGTTTAATATGTCTACTGCTTTTTTGGGACTTCAAATTGAAATTTTTGTGTGCGTAACCCCCAGTCGTTTTTGCTCCCTTGAGTTTCAGCCTCAGCATCAATTCTTGTAGAACTGTAACAGGAAAGCAGCATAGTCAAGAGAAAACAGCTTTTTTTGTGTATATGTTTCTAATCCTGAACACCTTCACTAACTGTAGCAGAGACAGAAATAAGTTCCACATCCTGGAAGTACTTAGTGTGTGATGCCTCATCTCTCTGATTGTACTGTGCTATGGAGTAGGGATATGACTTAGTGACTTAGCAGCTGGTGACTAAGCTTGACAGGTGTCAGCAGTAAAAAAAATGCATAGTGAAGTGTCTTTTAGTGCTACCTAAAGAAGCTCTTGTAACAGCAGAGAGAGGCGTGGTCTTTGTGCATTTTTGAGAAAATAATATGGGGAAAGAAACTGAAGGATGAATGTGAAAGAAAATTGTATTACTGACTTTGAATATTAGGGGAAAAAAAAGGATTTTTTTCAACTAAAAGTTGAAGAAAAATGGTTTGTGAGGTCATACAAATGAGTTGGTTTGTTGTGTAGTAGTTAAGTGTCCTCAGATACAGAATGGTAGAGAAACAGAAAAACAAAAAGCCTGTACAGCATCAGCAAAGAACATTTCTATAAATGAGGCATAAATACTAAGAGGTTATGAGGCATACATGGATGCTTGCTTCTACAGATCCTAAAATAAATAAAAAGGAAAGAAGCTGGAATACCTTATTTTAAATGAGGTTAATGACATCATAGAAGTATCAGTGCCTAAAATGATTTGTGGACTTGGCCATCAGTAGTTACAGCTATGAGTGACAGTGGGGCTAACCTTGGCCATAGTGTGGTGCCCTGTAGTAAAGACTCAGCCTTACCAGTTTTATTACTAAATAAGTTCATTGTAACAATATATTACAGGGTTTCTGTGCTCTGAAAATCAGCAGCTTGGTAGGAAAACGATACTGTTCAATTAAATTGTTAGTCACATGACAAGGATGGTTATAGCATTTGTGATGAATTAGAGAAGATCAGAAAGCATACTGATATAAGCTGGGTGTTATCTTACTGGCAAAGGAGTTCAAACTTTTAAATACCACGTGCATTTAGATTTATTTGTTTTGGGAACTTTCAGAGAGTTCAGACATTGACTCTTTCTTGAATTTGTTCTGAAAAATGCAGAATATGCTGTATATGCAGGATTTGTGATTTTTATTTTCAAAGGAACTGCAAAAATCTGAATTTCCTTCTTAAAAAAAACCAAAAAACCCAAGCATTTGCTAGTGCTGGAGAGGTTGCCTAAATGCAAAAATACGAAAGACTAAGAACAAATACACCGTTAATCAAAAAATCCTGTAGACTGTTTAAAAGCTGCTTACAATGTACCTGAGCATAGATAAATAGCAAAGTACAGACCACTGTAAGTAAAATGAAGTTGTTTAGGAAGTTGAAAGTCGAAGTTGCATCCAAATGAAGAGTACTTAGAAAAGTACAAGTTATAGCAAATTCTATGCAAATTATTAGACAAGTAATTTTTTTTCATGTTCATAGGGCTAATTAGATGACTGAGGCTTAATAGGAAACCGTGAAGAATATATAAACGTGGCAAAAAAGCTAAATTATTTAATTCCATCATTGTTTACTACAAGATGAGTCAATGGGGGTGAGTCAGAGGAAGTGTCTCAAATTTAAATGTCAATAGAAGAGCTATAGAAATCTATATAAGACATAGTTATTAATTTCTAGAATCTTAGAGTAGGCACCCCCTAGTTCCAAAGAAATTTGAATGCAAAATTTGCCAAAATTTCAGTTGGGGTATAAAATGTTTTTTTTTTCCAAAGAAATTCTAGATAGAAAAAAAATAAAAATTTTAGAAAATGTGGTTTCTGATATTTAGAACTAGATATTATCACGCTTGGTTTCTTTGCCATCAAATTGTGTTAGAAGCTAGGAAAATGCAAAGGAATGGTTAGAAAACACATAGATAAACATATCTGGGACAAAGCAATACACTGCTGCACTGGAATTTTTCCCCTGCTTCCACTGAATTATTTTAAAGGTTCTCACTTTGCATAAGAACAAGTTTGTGAGCCGGTTGATACACACTATGTGGATTTCTGAAGACCTTTAGGCATTATACTCATCTGAAAGCCTTAAAAAAAATTATGTTATTATGTGATAAGAGAATTATATTAATTAAAATACAGTGATGGAAGGATATGAATCAAGTGAGCAAGCAGAAATCTGAGAAGGACTTTTATTTTCTTGTTGCTAAGACTGCATCATGGACTTGGTGGAGTTTGTCATCTTCTGTTTAGGAATTTGTTTTGAAAACCTACATTACTCATTTTGTCTAGATTGATAGTGACAAATGCGAGACAAAGAGTAAACCATTTTCTTAATGCTTGAATACTTTCCTTGCTAAAAATATTTTGCCATTTAGGATGTAAATGTAGTTAATTCAAGGGTAGGAAGACAAAAAGCAGTATTTTACTGGATTAGTTATGGTAGCGAGCTAGGATAGGCTTTGTGTGCATGTGTGTGTATGCATGTGTATTCAAGATCAGAGCTGAGGGGTTGTTTTAGAACTTGCCTTGTGGTTCAGAGTTACAGACATAGGTAGTGGTCTGACACAACAGAAATGCTAATGATTCAGAAAAATTGCATGAAAGAAATGAGACTTGAACTAAAAAAAGTTGCATGTGCATGTATGGGGGTTAACATGGGGGAAAAATAGATTATAATAAGGAGTTTATATAATTTTCCTAAATTTTTATGTGATCCCAAGATAGTGTTGCTCATTTTAGTTCCTTGTAGGCTCTGTGGACAGTGTTTCAAAAAAAGTAATGAATTATTTGTTTCCAAATGAATGAGTCATCTATTAAGCTTTAGCTACACACAGAGACAGTCTTACAAATTGGTATGTTTTCAGAAATGGTTTTAAAGCCCTTTAAAAGAAAAATCACAGACAGAAGATAAATAGATAAAACCTGGGGCTTTGGGGTTGTCAGCTGATTTCCGCTACAAAAGTGTCATACTAGAAATATGAATAAATACAAAAAAGGCACAACTTTGAATAGAACCAGCACAAGGAATGCCAGCTGTTGGGATGAAAATTTTTTAAATCAACATCACTTCGTGGAGATTATTGCTAAATTAACAATTGAAGGAATGAGAACATGGGAATATTTTTCTGAGAGATTTATGTTGGGTTGTGTGGAGCTTTGGAAAAGAAGTAATGATGAAAGGAAAGCTCCAGTCGTGTGGTTTGCACTGAGTTTCTGATTAGCAGTTACATGTCTAGACATTGAATTATGAATATTTTGTTGAATTTATGGTGGGTGTTCCTTCCTTAAATAGAATCTGGTTACAAAATGGGAAATGAAATTTGCTTAGTGAGTTTTGAGTTAGGTTTTATGATTTTTTTTTTTTGAGGTTGACAGTGACTTACAAAAATTACTTTGTTCCTGGTTCCTTGAAAAAAAAAAAAATTGAGTTGCCATATGTGACTTCAGAAGCCAAATCTGGAGCAGTACTTCTTTAATCCAGTATTGCCCAATAAGTCTATTTGCTTTGAAATGCAAGAAATGACATACTCTAAAGTATCATTATATGATCAGCAGCATTTTTCTACTTCTTGTTAGCTGTAGGTTTTAAGAAGGAAAAGAATGGAAAAGTATTTTTCAGTACCTGGAAACAGATGTGTAAAAATATGTGTTCTCATATCTAGAGGTATTGTAGACCTGTAACACAATACAGCTCAATTTGATGACTGCTGTAATGCTTATTGTCAAAATGTATTTTGCTGCATGCTATCTTTTTGTTTTTAATTCTGTGCTTTGTCTAATACCAAAATCAACATGTGAAAACATTTGCTTTTATTTTCTCTGATAAAGAGAGACAGAATTTTCTATTAGTAGGCTCTGTATCTACTTATCCCAGCTCAGGAAGAGAGTCAACAAGCCCCAAGGGTTGCAGAAGTTCTCTACTTTGAAAAAAAGGGACTTATCTGAACGTGGAAACCAGAATATAATAATTGAAAAAGATACCAAGAAAGGGATGATGATGAAAATGTCTATTAGTATTCCGAATTATTAGAATACAAAAGGGTATTTTTAAGACAAGCTGTTATTTTCGCAGAGTTAATAAGATTGGAAGTGGATGTGTTGAGACCATCTGGTCTCTTCCCCTGTTTGAAAAAGGGACACCTAGATCAGGTTGCTCTGGATTTTGCCCAGTTATCTTTTGAATGTCCCCAAGCAAGATGACTCCAGAGTTCTTCTTGAACTTATTTGTTGAGGACATAATGATTCCTGTTAAACAAATTATGGGAAAGATCACCATAGTTGTACGTGGAAACATTTAATTGTGGTGCCTTCTCTGTTTGATTATTTAATGCATTTTTAATGATACGAAAGTTGTCCAAAAATCAGTGGAATGGTAAAAAAAGAGGAAAAATATCAAAGCAAACAATCAGGATGACATCTTAAACTGGGCTGTAAGATTTGCTATTGTGAATTTTTTCTATTTATTTAATAATTTCTGATAGACAGCTGTGATGCAAAGACAGAGGTGTGTGATATGAATTTGTTAAGGTAAGAGCACATAGATCTGGATTTCCTATCAAAACTCAGCTGTGTTTTTTTTTACAGAATAGTGTTGAAATTAAATTGCACTGTTGAAATTAAATTGTATGTATACATTTTCACCTCTAATCCCATAAAGGAGTGCAGGTAGGTACAATATTACATTTAGGCGTAGCTCTATTGACTGGACTTGAAGTCCCATTGACATGAATTTCAATTTTATGTGTTTGCAAGGATTCATCTGTTTGTGTAAGTTTATGAGACTGGTCTCTTATTTTTTATGCCATTTATGCCACTTTATGTTTTATAGCACAAAATCTGCCCCGTGTGATGATTTTTCATGTCTTTGCAGTGGTACATGATAAGCATTGTACACATCTACAATCGGTGGAGAAACAGTGAAATACGCTGTTACGTGAATGGTCAGCTGGTATCCTATGGTGACATGGCCTGGCACGTTAACACGAATGATGTAAGATTTTATTGTTTTCCCTTTCTCATGACTTTGCATTTTAAGGTTAATTCAAAGAGAAAATAAAGGTCCTACATTTTTTTTTCTCAAAATCATTGCAGATTTCCTTTTTTAAATGTTCTCTTTTACTTATTAATCTGCTTAATAAAATGTAGTATTACTGACTTTTTGGTTTTTTGTGTACATGTGCTCTCTTTCTGTACCTTCGACTTCAGAAAGTTTGAGAGCCTAGACCTAATGATGCAGAAAATATTGCTCTTTCTGGCTCCAAGTTCTGGCTGTGGAAGGCAGATAAAATTATTTTCTTGTGCTTTGCCTTCAGCTAAATCTGTGATAGAATTTCAGAGGTTCTTGATTCATCAGCTTGCTATGCTTTTGTTATTTTTTATTTATAACATGATTCTCATTTCTTTCTGACTGCTATAAGGGATAAGGAAGCCTTTTTGTACTTAAGGAAATGAACTGTCTTTTGCTAAATTCTAGGGGCAAAATTGGATTTCAAAGGGAGAGTTTAAATATTACATGTTAATTAAAGCAGGAGAGCTCTGCCTTCCAAAGGTTCTGATTTCCATTCTTTGGGGTTTTTGGTAGCATTTCTACTTGCAAGAGAAGGCTAGCCTTTCAGTTTTTGCAGAGCATGGTTTCTCCTTGGTAATATAAATATTTTTGTGATAGGTGGAATGTGATGACTGAAAAGCCAGCTGAGGTCTCAGAGGATCTGGGCTGGGTTACTTGTTATATAGTGTGGGGATCTGTAATCCTTAATGACAAATGCTTAGCAGGAGGAGCTGCTCCTTCTGTTTGTATTTTCTTCACTGTATTCTTCTTTCTCACGGAACAAAAGTACCGTCTTTTCTTAGGGTGAAATTGGTTTACCAAGCTTTAGATATTTTGATATAAGTCTTAAATATGTGGTAAGGTTTTGTCCACTGGACAATAGACTAAGCTATGAAAGACACGAGTTATCATTAGCTCTCTGTTTTTTAATAACAAAAATCTGTTTTATCAATAATAGGAAGTAGAATGGAAAATTTGAGAAATTCAGGAAAGCTGTATGTATGCAAATGTATAAAATAACAGGGAAAATAGGGTACTGTGTTCATAGGCTTCTTACTATTTTGCATTATCTAGGAAGAGAAGCTCTTGTTTTAAGTGTATTAGAACTTGTTTCATATAGAGTTTGAGTTAGAAGTATTCCCTTGAAAAGCCTTGAGTAATTATCCAGCTTATTTGTTAACGTCTACCTTCATAACCTTACACCTGGATATAACTTTAGTTTCCTGCAAGATGACAAGAACCTTACCATAATAGGTTTGGAGAAAAGAAAACACTGCGTGGGTCAGCCAGTCATTCTTCTTTCTTTATATCCCATGTTGAGCATAAGTATTTATGTAGTTTACACTGAGAGATTTAACAGTACAAGTTGTGAAAACAGAAAAGGTCAGGAGCTGTGTATTGTTGACTAAGCACATCTGACTTTTCAGTCTTTTTTATGGAAGAACATTGTAAAATAATCAAGATTTGGAGTTAAAAACACTACGTGTACTGGCGACAAGATTTTTCATTTGCTCACTTTGTCAAATCTACTACTGAACAATATGCATTATGATTAAACATATTTTTAGACTAGTAAAACATTCATTACATTTACATTATTGAATTTAACATTAAGGGACTGAATTGAATATATATTTTTTAAGCATAGGTTTTGTCTTGGTAGAGATTGTGAATTTATTTTATTTTTTCCCAGCCTGGTTTTGCATTACCATTCTCTAATATTTTTATGAGGGCTTTTTCAATGTCTGAAATTTACCTCTTGTATCCAAGCAAGAACTGAAAAATACCTCAGTCTACAATTTTCATACATAGCCTGGGAGACATGGAAGTAAAGATAGAGCTGGCAAAAACAGTGGAAGTCAAAAAAAAAAGCTTATTTATTTATTTATTTCTAATTATTTTTTTCTTGTATTTCTTATAATTCGTTCTTATTTATACAAGGCCATGAATTTACTGGGTTCTTAACTATTTCTGAAATGAGGCCAGGCAGATAGAGGATATTACATGATGTATGCATTACAGCTTGAGATCTGCATTCTTCACAAATATATGTTGTCTTAAGAGACATATTTTATTGAGCCTCCATGTATTAAATACTTGCAGTATGTTTCACCCAAATTTTAGAGGGAAGATACAAATTTGGATGAAAAAGGGAAAAACATTATAAACTTCTTTGTATAGCTATTTCTAATTTGAATGCTGCTGATACGCTGTTTTCATAGAGCCATTTTTGGCTCTAAATTCATTATTACTATGTAATGAAATATAGAAACAATAGCAATGCCAATATTTATTGTGTTCATGTCCTACACAACATACTGTAGCTAGTAATAAAAGGACTTACTGAGTTTATCTTCCAAGGGGTAAATATAACTTGGGATTATGGGAAAAAGGTGAAGTGAAATGCGTGGCAAGGTATAAAATAATCAAATGTGTGCAGCCACAAGCTGCTCAGTAGTCAGGATCAGCTCCATATGCCTTATAGAGTTAATTATTTATATCAAATGCACTTTGAGATGGAAGTTAAATTGAAGAATTTGGCTATTGCAGCTTTATGATTAGGAATTTTCTTCAGGTATGGGAAGTGACAGAAGAAACATAAAACTTCTCTTCAAGGTGTAGAGTATGGGGATATGGAAGTTTGGTGGAAGATTTTATTCAGATAATTGGATGAAGATGAATTGATGATGTCTTGATGTCTTTCACAGAACTTTGCATTTCCATTGTAAGATAAGGAAGCTGTAGAAGGATCTAAAAGAGTTTACTTAAGTGATGAAAAGCCAACAGGTCAATAACATCAGTAGTACTTGTACTGCAATTGAAAAAAAGGCTTATAACTATCAAGATTATTAAGGATAAAGTTTAGTCTTTAAATACAAGGTCCATAAGTGCCAAGAGTTTAATTTTTTTATTTAAATAAAATAGGACGTTTTGGGCCAAGGGACTGAGTGAGTAGATCTGTCAATCACTTCATCTTGGAGTTATTAATGACGTACTACCAGGGATGTACAAAAATAGGCAAGCAAACTTGGTGTCTGTCAGGTTTAAAACTGTGGAAATGTGAGATAGTTGGAGGAAGACCAAATGAGCTATGAGTATTGGGTGCTGATTTCTAAATAAATAAATAAATTAATAAATCAGGTTTACAGATTGCTTGGCATCTGGAACAGAAGTGGATAAAATTACCAGGAAATCAGGAGTTACCCCTCCCCTCCAATTAAAAATAATGGAGACACCTAATCAGGAATGAAGTGCCAGAAATGAGAAAGTGTAAACTGGGAAGAATGAAAAAAGACAGAACAGGAAATTACTACAGGCTAACGAACCTAGAACTTAACTATAATTGCAACTCAGAATCTGTTGAGAGCTACAATAGCTGTTATACAATTAATGATTACTAGAGGAATCCAGGAGAATACCCTTATAAAATGCAGGAATGTAGTCTCAGAATATTTAAGTATCAGCTAGGAAAGAAATGGCATCAGTAGCTCAGACAAATTCCTCAAATAACCATTGAAAATGGCAATTGCTCAACGTTAATTGATGTAACACTTTCTGACAGTAATGGCACAGTGTCAGGAAAGCCTTCAAGGCTAAGCAGGACTTGAATAAAGTAACTGAAAATTTTTATAAAATTTTGCCATTAGTTTTACCAGGAGTCAAAGGGATCTGATTAACCCGTCTTTTGCACTGTACTTCCTGGATATAACTTTATGAATCAATTTTAGTGTAGCGTTTTTGACAAAAATTTTTAAATTTTGTTAGAAATATTGCTTAAAAATAGAAAATCTAAGGAAAAAAAAATTAAAAGAGGTAAATCAAAGGAGGATAAATCAAAGATAAAATCCTTCTACTTCTTCTTACCTGTTCTTAAAGCTGAACTCCAGATCTTTGTCTGTCCTTACACCCGAGTCCCCTTTTCCTTGTTAATAGCCTATCCACCTAGGCCAGTTGCTGTAGCAGTTCACCATATTTGATTTCATTCTCTACACTGACAGAAGTTTTCCTTAAGGTAAAACTCAGCAGTCAAGCCAGATCAAAAAGCAGGTTTCCTAATACAGGTTCTACTGGTTTGCTGATTCAGATCAGAAAGTGAGGTCAGAGCCTTGGTTCCATTCAATAAAGTACATTTTACTCAAGGAAACTGAGAAAATAACCTTCAAAGATCCTTGAGCTTCCTCCCATTGTCCTTTTGTGCTGCATCATGTTTTCTGGTTTCTCAGGTCTTTGTTCTAGACAGGTTTTTTGGAAGCACCTGAAAAACTTAACCAAATCCTTGCAAAATAGCCACAAAAAATCACTTATAGTCTGAGATAATAGGTCATGGACAGATGGAGAACAGCAGAAGGGAGAGATAGTTTTTGGAAAAAGGAATGGAAAAAAGCTCTTGTGAGTGTAGAAGGCAGAAGAGGATTTAAGGTCAAACCAAATCATTATAGGCTGTGGTCAGAGAGGGAAACAATGCACCAGCTAGAAATTAGAAAATCTGTTGTGTTTTTTTTTTTTTTTTTCCTGCTGGAGGTGTTTAGCTCTATTGGCAGAAGAGTGAAAGAAGAGGGCATTTCAGCATGTGTTCTCATGTATTAGCAGTAGGAGTTCTGAGTACAATTACAAGGAACTTCAAGTGTTTCATATTCCTAGAAGGCAATAGGGGGGATTATTTTGTACTTGAATGTACTATTCTAATTTTCTCTGTTGTATGTTGACCAATTAATAGAAAACAAGTCCTAGCAGCCATTCATATGGACCTCTAAAACAATTAATGTTACGATATTCAAAATGAAGTTGTTCACCACAGGGAAGTAATAAAAGATTGATAATGGTTGGTTTATCTTTCTTAATTATAGCCTCCCTTTATTTGTGGCTTCAGTAACTGTGCATTAATATTATTTCATTATTAACTGCCTCTTTCTGATACAGAGCTATGATAAATGTTTTCTTGGATCTTCGGAGACTGCTGATGCAAATAGAGTGTTCTGTGGCCAGCTTGGAGCAGTATATGTATTCACTGAAGCACTCAACCCAGCACAGATCTTTGCAATACATCAGTTAGGACCTGGATATAAGGTAATACTGGATCTTAAGAAACATAAAACTGGAAAAAGGAAATGACTGACAGATATAGTTGGAAGATATATATGCATGTGGATATTCCTCTTAGGACCACGTAGATTTTTTCATGTGGTTTGTTTTCAGCAACATAAGACTATTTTGTCAAGTATCCTAACTAACCCTAATTTTCTACCGTCTTTTTGAAAGATGAAAGTTTTGTTCAAAGCACAGCTGAAACATGTTTTTATGGGAAATTTATCACTTTTGGGTCATAATCAGATTAGAGAAATTCTGTATTTGGTGCACTGAATACCAGAGAAATAGCTTTCTTCTATACTGTTTGTGTTTAAAAACCTGAGTTAAGGCAGATTAACATTCAACAAGGCATAATAAACCAATTCTGTCCAAATGCATGGTTTCAGTCCTGTTGAAGTAAAAGTTGAGCTTTTTACTCATGCTTTGTCACTAACATTGAGGGGACAGATTGGACAAATTAATGGTGCATGCATAAACTTGGATCTCTAGTCAGAAATTGTCTTAGAAAGGCTGTGTATAGTATTATTTCATCAGGAAAAACAACTCAGATGCTTTGCAGAAATCTGCAGAAACTCCTTAATGGATAATACTTGAAAATGAATCTAAGCCTAGGTAAACAATATTGAATTTCAGTTTATACAATCAGTTATTCCCAAGCTTTCTTTTTTCTAATTTTTGAAATTTGTGGTTTCATCTGAAGTAGACTTTCAGTTTTTCAATACATATCATTTACTCAGAAAATAAAAAATTTTAAAAGCCACAAGTAAAAATCAACATTTAGATTCTAATAGCATTAATCTTGTGCGTTGAAAATGCATACTTTTAATCATTTGATTAGAGCTAGAACTTGAATGACAGGGACAGTTGGAAACATCTTTTATGGTATGTATCTATGTAGTGTAAATAACCATGTATAGGTCAGGAATACTTGGAGAATTCTATTGAAAGTGGTTGATGGTTAAAATCTGCCTTGAAACTAAAAATATTTAGTCAGTTAAGAAAAGTCCATAACCTGTGCAACAAGGAGTATTTTATTCCAAACTTAATACTGTATGTTGTTTGGACAAATATTTCTGCAAATATTTTTGGTCATGCAAAAGAAATTAATGTAGCCTTATACTTCTTAATAATAAATGTAGTAAACCTTTATGAATTTATTAATTAATTGGATTTCAGTATGCAGAAGCATACTGAAGTCATATTAAATAGGAATAAGGCTTTCATGTGTTTCAAGAAGTGAAAATTATTATGTAATATTTTTTGAGTGTTGAAGGGGTCGATAAGGATATGAGCTTTCATGCTAAATGACATTTCCAGTAGTTACTGCACTAACCTTATTACAGTGTCAAATTGCCCTGCTTGATTCATAGGCTTCCCTTAAACTACATTTCTGCACACCTGTAGCTTCTTAGTGATTTTTTTAAAATGTCAGGTATATTTAATATTTTGGGGAAATTCTTCTTTTGTGTATCATGTTTTTAGATTTGGGTCATGTACTCAGCACAGTTACTGCCCCCTTGCTCTCTGAAGGAGTTTTCTTACTTGTCTAAAAATCTGGAAGTATATTTTACTATTTAATACCAGTTAAAAAGAACAGGCTTCCAGAGCAGTACC
Organism: Pachycephala philippinensis; assembly: GCA_013397055.1. Taxonomy (NCBI): domain Eukaryota; kingdom Metazoa; phylum Chordata; class Aves; order Passeriformes; genus Pachycephala; species Pachycephala philippinensis. The sequence goes on from VWZT01013261.1 coordinate 1,479,638, forward strand.
CTAGAAATAACAGCATTTATTTCTTTTACTTTTTTTATTCACTGAAACAATAAGACAAAACAGAAGACTTTTTTTTGACTCTGTTCCAATGCAAGATCTACTCACACCCAAAAAAGGAACCATGTCTTGCAATTTAGAGATTTCAGGGCACCGATTGTAGCTTTCACTCAAAACCTGCCTGTTTCATATCTCATTTATGGTTATTTCTGTAAATTCTTTCAGATTCCGTGCTGGTGCAAAGGTTCACCAGTTCAGAATACTTCAGTATGGGATTTAATAGCCTAAGGGAGCCTCAATTGACATACAGCTTGTATTGCTGAATGTAAGAGATTATGTTCTTGCTCTTACCCAACTTGCTGATGCAAACTGGCCTTTCAGAAATTTTTCTTTAGTAGTTCACTGCATGTCCTGTTCATTCTAATGGTTGGTACTGTTAGCCAGCAGGGAAAATCAACTGTTCAACTTTTCCTAAAAAGACCCTAGATGAATTGTGAACTCCAGTTGTGCCAAAATCCTTCTCCCAAGGAGGGATTATTCAAAATAGTTGAGAATTTTTGGAAAATGTCTTCATACAGATCTTTTTTCTTTCTTATGACAGCATGTGGAAGTTCCTTTGATTTACAATTCATACTTTTGTCCATTATATCTGAGGATCTGATTCTTTAGGGGAAGCGACCATTCCTCTACCTACTTTGTTCATGAGAAGAGACTATGATTTTGCCTCATTCAGCTGCCTTCACAGTCATTCATAATACCCCCAGTCTACAATGACTGCCATTAAAACCTCTAGAATACAGAGAAATCAGCATAATCTACCAGCATACAGGACAATTTGCACTATCTGTGAATATACATAGTATATAATGTTCCAAATTACACCAAAGCTCCTAAGTTCAGGAAAAGGTAGAGCTTGATCTACAAATAAAACTGAATCTGTTGCACCTTGTCCCATGCCTGTTCTGTGGTGCAGGTAGAAGCAACAGGTTTTAGGATTGACTAGAGAAGTCATTAAAATAAGTCTTACTTATTATGCACATCAAATAATTATATATTTATGTATATTGTTTATATCATTTATTGCACATGACATGCTTATACAGAGTGCAGTAACATAGAAGCAGATCATAATACTTCCATGCTGATCTTGCTCAGCATGTTCTTATGAGTGCATTTGGTTATAACCAGCATGCCCTAATATAAAAATTTATTTGTTAAACAAATAGATGTTTTAGTTTGAAATACTAAATTTTCACTTGTAGCAAAAGGCTCTTAAAAAAAAAAAAAGTTACATTGTGTGAGTAGCAATATTGGAAAACTGACACTCTTAGTAGCTATTGCAAAGAAATTACTCTTAATCAAGTTTTTGAGAGGGGAAGAGAGGAAAATATACTGGCAATAGAACCATGTGATTTGTTTCTTCCACATTATGTCTTCCCAAATTAATTCATAACGTATCTTGAAATTTTAAAACTATATTTAGTAGAAACATATTACAATTCAGTATTTGCATTCCCAGGTTTTATCTGTAATAAAGCATGCTCAGTTTGAGCCTTGCCATTGCTGAACAGGACTTTTACCTATTCCATGAACACTTTCAGTTGTTAGAGATTGAAGAAAGAAAAAGGAAATGAGAGCAGCATCCCTGGTCCCACTGTGAATTCTCTGCTGCCCATCCTCCTTCCCAGGCAGCAAAGAGAGGAAAGCCTGTCTATGCTGGGATCCCCAGGGGCTGATAAACAGAATGGAGGGGCAAGGGAGGTAATGTGAGAGGAAGAGATGCATCTGATAGCAGTGTTTGGTGCTGTTTATAAAAGGATGTTTCTCAAAGCCCTGTTCTAATAGCCCTGTCAAATCTGTGCCACTCCTCTTAACCGTCCCGTGGGCATTTCAAAGCAAGTTATCAGATTATTCCATATGTTGCTGCCTCTGAGTTTGCTCTTGATCAGTGCTGCAGTATCAATCTTTTTTGTCACATAAGAAAGTTGGAGTAAGAATACACTCATGCATGCACACTCACACACAAAATAGGATTAAAAATTTAAATTTGCTTAAACCAATTTTGTCGTACAAGACAGTATTTTATGTATGATCTCAAAATGTAGTGAATAGTAAATCAAAAAGCTGCAGTCTTGCTGCTAAAGAAGGAGAGAGCTGCTGGTATTTAAGCAGTATTCCTGATCAAGCACAGATTCTTTTACTGGAGAATACAGTGCTGGAATAATTCTCATCTCTCTCTGTTACTTCCTATTCCCATAGGAGCAACAAACATGCTTTATATGGACCCTGTAAATATATTTTTACCTTATATAGAATATGTGAAATCAAAGGCTCTTTTTTTCTGTCTTTATGCCCTCACACTGCTTGTGCCAGACCTCACAGTTGGATTCCTTCAGTGACCACTAAGTTGAGCTTATAGGCACAACAGCCTCTACTACCCTTCTATGGATGTGTTTTCCCAAGTCCCCAGTACAATATGCAAATACTCAATTTCATTTCTTTTTGTATGGATCAATGTTAGTACCAAAGGAGTATCATATATCAGAATTTGTAGCCTCTCTTTCCATTCTGTTATAATAATCTTTTGGGTAGGAGACCAGAATTTCCAATTTATGATCACTTTTGTTAGGCTTTAATGGCAGAATATTCCTTTGATTCTTGTTTTTTGCCCAAAAAGCATGAGGCGTGTTGATTCATAACTTATTTGCATCTGACTTTCAAATAGTGATCTCTGATAAATTCTTGTGGCATATTAAACACTGACAACTAGGAGGTATATTAATGCCAAAATTTGTGTATAAAACTGATTTACCTTAAGCAATTTAGAACATTGCAAAGTTTCATGGTAATGAAATGATAAGATTTTGTATTGAAACACTTTGAAATATTTAAACAGCAAAGTTATGAAAAACTGTATGGCGGAAAAACATTATGAGTTTTGGAATCTGAAAAAGCTGAGAGGCATGAAAGATTTTCAGGGTAATAAGTGTTTTCATGTGGTAAAACATTAAAATACAGTACATACATCATGTAGATATCTTTGGAAATCAATGAAATCACTAAATCATTTTTCCTCTGCAGAAAGTGCACAGAGATTTCTATGTATAGTTAAAATACTCTCTGGGGTGAAATACATGTCACCTTCCTCAGGACAAATCTGTAATCTGTAGCAGTCATTTCCTGATAAGTGAGATGTAGGCAGCCGTATCAACAGAGAGCCAGCTCTCAAGTTCTAAGCATAATATTCCTTCTTTGGGAATTTCTATTTCAGTAAGTAGTGTAGCACAATAGGAACACATTTCTAGATTAAAACACTTAGCTGAGGACTGAATTACTCACAGTGTATTATATTGGTGTTTTTACTTTGGATTGGTTGTAGTCTGATCCTATGGGCTGAATGAATACCACCAATTGCAGGACATTTTGAGTTTCAGCCTAAAAGATGTCTCTTTGGCTCTGAACAGCTTTGCAGTATGAACAGAGTAATAAGTGGGGATCACTGGGAGTTTCCCTACAAAATGGACTCCTAACCCAAATGCAAATCACAGAATCAGAGTGGTTGAAGATGTAGCAAGCAACTGGAAGCCAGAGGTCCTCTGGTCCAACCTCCCTGTTCAAAAAGGGTCACCTAGAGCCAGTTGCCCAGGACTATGTCCTGACAGTGCTTTAATATGTCCCAAGATAGGGACTCTATCACCTTGCTGGGTACCTTCCCAGTGAAAAAGTGTTTTCTGATGTTCAGAAGGAACCTCCTGTGTTCCAGTTTTGCCCACTGACTTGTGTCCTGCTGCTGGGCACCACTGAGGGGAGTCTGACTCCATCTTCTTTTTGACCTCCCTTCTGTTATTTTTATATGAGATCCCCTCTGCCACTTCTTTTCTGCAGGCTGAAGAGTCCCAACTCTCTCAGCCTTTCCTCATATGAGAGATGCTTCAGTCCCTTCATGTTTTAGTGGCCATTCATTGCACTGTCTCCACTAAGTCTATGGCTCCCAGAGGGAGCCCAGAACTCCAGGTGTGGCCTCACCAATGCTAAGTAGAGGGGAAGCGACACCTTCCTCCACCTACTGGCAACACCCCTCCTAAGGCAGCTAAAGATATTATCCTTCGTTGTCAAACACAGGTTGAGCCAGAGACTCGCCATTCACATGCATTTGCCCTTCCTGGTTGTGCTTTCTGTTACGGTACCTTCACCTCGTACCTTTTCAGCATTGCAGCCTCCCTTCTGCTGGATGGTGATGTCCAGCAGAAGGGAGGCTGCAATGCTGAAAAGGTACGATCACCAAGTTTGGGACAGTGCTGACCAACAGATGTGCTCCAAGGGCTCTCCTGCAGCTCTGGTCAGGTGGCCAGTGTGTTCAGCTTGTGGCCCACATACAAAGGGGTGCTGGTCAGCAGATCTGATATTGCCATGTGTCAGTCACGTGAGCAGATGCGCTTTCCCATTGCTTGGCTGTAATCGAGAGAATTTTTTCAGGGTTTCTAGCAGCCCTGAGAGCTCTGAAAAGGCTGAATGGGGTTTATGGGGTTACATAAATGGTAGGAACCTCTAATTTGTTTGGAAAGAGCAGCTGATAAGTTTCCTGTTTTAATTCTAACATGGATAACAAAAACGCCAGTTATGGTACTTTCAGTAGTTTCATGATACAGGATTTCATACTGGGGGGAAAAGGGGAGATTTCGTAGGACCAAAGGGATAAAGAGAATTGCGATCACTATATGCAGTGAGAGCAAGGGAAATGATTCACATATAATCTCAGAAATAAATTAGTTTAAACTGAGTAAATATTTTAGAAATAACGTTTTATAGATAGATGGATGGATAGACATCTTCATTAAATTGTGGTCATTTCTAACAACTTTGCTTTCCTTATATCAGTACAGCACTGTACTGTGTTACTGTGTTACTATTAGTTGTCTTTTTGCCACTGTTAAATGATTGCTGTATGCAATAGTTATATGCCAAGTAAATCTAACAATGCTTTGCAGAAAGACATATTTTTTCATTCTTTATTGATTTGTTAGTGTTGCCAGAAAACTTAGTTTTAGATCAGATATGATATGTTTAAAAATAACAATGACATTCTTCAGTCTTCCTTAGAAAAGCTCTGAATTTAAGAATAATTAGAGTGAAATATGGCATTTATGATTTATTTTGGATTATTTTTAGTATAAGTAGCTTGTTTATATATACTCCAGACTGTTAATGAAGCATGGTTTTTAATGCTGTTCAAAAATAACTATTCTTTTAATCAACATGGTATAGCATTTTATATTCTAATTTGAGTGAGTTTATGTAAACTAAAATACAAGGCATTTAATTTGTTCTTTATTTTTAATGTGTTTTATGATTAATTTTTTTTAACATATTTATGGATACTTAATGTGACTTTTTTTAAGATAGTTACTTCTGAAACTTGTAAACACTGATGCTGAAAGGAGAGATAATACATAAAATACCAAATACTGTATTGACACAATGATGTGGTGTACAGTAAATAAAAAAATCTATCTCATTGTTCAGTAGAATTAGGCTACTGGTAAGTGCAAGCCAAGTTTAGTAGTTTATTTATTCCCCTTCAAGTGCAATGTAGTTTTTGCACATTTTGTGGGAGGAAATTTGTCTAAATTAATTACTTTGTAAAACTTTTGGTTTTTTTCAGAGCACATTCAAATTTAAATCCGAGAGTGACATTCATCTGGCTGAGCACCATAAACAAGTGCTGTATGATGGGAAACTCGCAAGTAGCATTGCTTTTACCTATAATGCAAAGGCCACCGATGCTCAGCTATGCCTTGAATCCTCACCAAAGGAGAATCCTTCAATTTTTGTACACTCCCCCCATGCTCTCATGCTTCAGGTTTGTGCTGCTAAGTTGATGTTTTGTGATTACTGTTAGATGCACATCGCATAGAGGATTTGCGTGCTAGTCTACAGAGATTGTTATTTTGTGTTCTGTCGGCTCTTAATATAACTTTCACTTAAACTGTTCTTTCTTTGCTCTCTTTCTAAAGCAAGAAAAAAATATTCCGTAAGAAAAATAGAGCATACCATAAGGCAGTTTTCCATGATACTGAAAATTTTCTGTTTAATGTTTGCTTTAAGTATAGTAGTTATAATTGAAATATAAGTAATGAAACAGAGTTTAAAAAAGTCTGCACTCAATTTGATGTTAAAATGCTCCAAAATTATATTTTTAACTGTCCTTTAAAATTGAGATTAATTGTAATTTTCCTTTATTTTATATATTCAGGATGTGAAAGCTATTGTAACCCACTCCATTCACAGCGCAATTCATTCCATTGGAGGGATCCAGGTTCTTTTTCCTCTCTTTGCCCAGTTAGACAATCGACAGCTGCATGACAGTCAGGTGGAAACAACAGTTTGGTAAGCCTCTTTTAAACAAGATAAAAACTAATTTAAGCTCACAATTTTTTTTTTTTCTGTGTGTGTGTGTGGGAATGTTTTCTATTTTTTTCTACATTTTACCCTTGTTTCTTTGAAAAAATTATTATTTTTTTTAAAAATAGTTTACTGCACAATATGTAAACTGTATTGCTCTGATGAGAATCCCAATGGAACTGGCATAAAATGGATATGATTAAATAATGAATTCAAATCACTCTAGAGTCTTTAAGGATAGTTTTATGACAGTTCTTACAACTTCTGAAAGAAATCAATATGCTTTTACTCGAGAGTGCAATGTTGTTTACCTTCTCAAAGTCTGTCATTTGAATTCATATTTCATAACATTTAAAAATTAATTAATACATGGTCAGAAATACCTGATCACAGAGCTACGATCAGATGTTTTGTGGCCATATTACAGTTGCAACAGTGTCTAGGGACGCCCCAAGAGAATTTTAGGCTGGGCCCCGTGAAGTCTCTACTCTGATACTATGGAAGACGTGTCTAAGTTGAAATGCCTTCACAGATGTTAGATTAGTGCTTCCAGTGGAAGCCTGAAAAGGACTACCTAGGAGTCTGTCAGTACCCATGCTGACTTAGAATCATGGAATCTTTTAGGATGGAAAAGACCTCCAAGATCATGGAGTCCAACCATTAACCTAGGACTGCCAAGTCCACCACTAAACCGTGCCCCTAAATGCCACATCTGCACATCTTTTAAATACCTCTGGCCATGGTGACTCCTTGCTCAAAGCTACCTCAGCTATAGTTATTTTTGCAAAGGTCTCTTGCCACTTGCTTCTCAGGGCAGGCTCCTGTCCTAGAGGCAACACAGGACAGTGAAACTTCTCCAGAAAAATGTGTGGCCCAAACATTTGGGGGTAACAAATCTGAAAAGGTAGTGCTAAAGAACTGGTATGGTGTTTCTCCATAGGGTTATTTGTAACCAAAGCCTGCTAGAAAGCAGTGTTTGGGGACAAGGTAAGCTGACTTTTCTATTTGAATAAAGTGATAAAATAGGTGCGTAATGCAGAGCATGTGGCTTATTTTCCTGCCTAGAATATTCTTCTATTAATTATTCTGGATATTTCTTATTGCATTAGATAGTTCAGTTAAGAATTGGTTAACTGAAAAAATAATTAAATAATACTAAAATTGCCAACAAATTTGAAAGACAGAAAAGCTGATTGTGTATTGGCTTGTGTGGAATATTTATTTTTTTTAAGTCTCTTTTTCAGGATGTACTTTGCATTGAAGCATTGTAATGTAAGGGAAACAGAAAAAGAAATGCTCGGTTTGAAATAAGCTTGGAAAAAAAAATCCCTGTATGTTTTTATCTACTGGCAAAGCAGAAGGCAAAAATGCTTTATTCTAATTTAAGGAAGACTGTGTGTGTATGTGTCCCCACATAGGAATAAAATATATGTTAAATTCATTAATGAGCTGAATCTGTAATAGATGACAAAGCAATAACTAGATCTGTTTAAAAATGAGGAGCTAATGTAATGTAAGTTTTAGAAGTTTTAGAGATAAAGACTAATTCTTCCCAAGTGTGTGGTCTACCCAGCGAGTGAGAACATTCATAATGTTTAATTGAAAATGTACAGGACATTTCTGGAGTTAGTTGAACTGTAAGTAGAAAAAAAATTATTCTTGAATAGGCCAACGCATTTCTTCTATAATTAGATTATATTCTAAAAAGAGATCTGCAATTAATTGTGCTATATGATTGTATAAATGCATAATACAAGAGGATGTGATCCTAACTCAAGAACATATTGAAAAAATTTTTAAGCAAATGTCTGCTTGATGAGATATAACTTATATGTTGAACTAATATGGTTTTGGTGTATGTGCATTATTTTCTCATATTTTATTTAATGGGATATAGATATCAAGAACAATAATACTGGAAGTGAACAAGGAAGTAGGCAAATAATTTTTGGGATCAAAGAAAGGAGGTAATGGGGAAAGAGTGCTAAACATGAAAAGTTCATTTGAGGAGTCGAATAAGGGAAGTGGTGCACTTAATGAGTCCTTTCCTTCTACCCCTTATTTATTAGATTATTCTCTCTGTTTATGTCAAACTGTATCTGATGCTCAGCTATACCTGTCTTACCTATGAAAATATATCTACAAGAGCAACAGAGGCCTGCCCCAGTTCTACTGCTTTTCTGAACCCTTCTCACCTCTTTCTCTCCTGCAAATATCAAAATCTGTTTAATAAGTTCAGGGTTATAAATTATTTGATTTTGTTTGGATTTTTGTTACATTAGAAGGGCTTTATTAACACGCCTATGAGTGAACACTTTGCTTTTTAATCATCTTGATCCATAAAGAATTTTAATTTTTCTAAATGAATAGATTTATTATAAATAAAATTTTAAGTTATAAAGCAGGGCAATATGAGTATAGCAAATTTCTGGTTTAGTGGTATTCTTTGTAAATGGTCTTTATTCCTGTTATATATATATCCCTGTGTGCCTTGTGTACATCTTCCATGAGACCAAGTATTGAAATAACCTACAATTCTGCTTCTGGAGCCCTAGATATGTTCTTTTGCTCTTGTACAGTGAAATTAAAAGAAAGAAACTGTTCATACCTTAAGTATGTTTTCTCAGATGAAATTATGCACCTGCTGTTCAGGAGAGTGGTCTTTTAACTTCATTTCCAAGACTGCTACTTTTCATCCTAATTTTCATTACTCTGGTTTGAATAAAAAAATTAGCTTTTTAGGACAATAAGGCATTTAATGTAATAAAAAGAAACACAGAGTGTTTGTGGTGCACTGACTCTGACTGATATATCAAGTTGCCCCCCAAAGCCACTCCATCACTCCCCTCCTCAGCTGGACAGGGGCAGAAAATATATCAAAAGGCTTGTGGATTGAAATAAGGGCAGGGAGAGATCACTTACCAGTTACTGTCACAGATAAAACAGACTCAACTTGGAGAAATTAGTTCAATTTATTACCAATCAAATCAGAGTAGGATAACGAGAAATAAAACCGAGTCTGAAAAACATCTTCCCTCCACTCCTCCCGTCTTCCTGGGCTAACCTCACTCCTGATTCCTCTCTCTTTTCCCCAATGGCACAGGGGAACAGGAAATGGGAGTTCTGGTCAGTTCATCNCAGAAAATATATCAAAAGGCTTGTGGATTGAAATAAGGGCAGGGAGAGATCACTTACCAGTTACTGTCACAGATAAAACAGACTCAACTTGGAGAAATTAGTTCAATTTATTACCAATCAAATCAGAGTAGGATAACGAGAAATAAAACCGAGTCTGAAAAACATCTTCCCTCCACTCCTCCCGTCTTCCTGGGCTAACCTCACTCCTGATTCCTCTCTCTTTTCCCCAATGGCACAGGGGAACAGGAAATGGGAGTTCTGGTCAGTTCATCACACATTGTCTCTGCCACTCCTTCCTTCTCAGAGGAAGAACTCCACACACTCTTCCCCTGCTCCAACACGGGTCCCTCCCATGGGAGACAGTCCTCCATGAACGGCTCTACCATGGGTCCCTTCCATGGGTGCAATCCTTCAGGATCACACTGTTCCAGTGGGGTCCCCATGAGGTCACAAGTCCTGCCAGCAAACCTGCTCCCACATGGGCTTCTCTCTCCATGGGGCCACAGGTCCTGCCAGGAGCCTGCTCCAGAATGGGCTTCCCTCAGAGTCTTATTCTAGAAGTTCCTAACTGGATTTGCTAGATCACATACATGATGTAATAAAATTTAATACATCTCCTATTTATCATACTAAATAAATACAGTGTCTCGATGCACTTTAAGTACATAAAGGTGATATGTACACCCAACTAGAATTTATAGCAAAGTAAATACAAGCAGCTTTTCACACAGTTTTATTACTGACATTATTTTCACTATTTAATGCAGATAGCCCTGTTACAGGGTATATTGCCCACCTCTTGTAAGTCAGTAAAATGGAAACTTTGGTGAAGGGGGCAACAACTCCTATTCTTCATTTTTTCTTGTAAATGTTTAGTGTGTTTTTCTTTGATCAGTTAATATCTCAGTAATTTTAATAATTATTTTCTTTTTCTTTACTATTTTTTATGGTCAGATGATGAGGTTTTGGGTTCCTATCTACTAGTGCTGCTGCATGTACTGCTTAAGATTAATAGTTTGATAAGGAATAGGCAGTTTTCCTATCAGTTTCCACAGATATGAAACAACATAGCTTGACAGGAATTAGAATTTGATGTATTGATTTTATTTATTAGCTTAATATGAAAAATCTGTGAGTTTCCAATAATTCTTATTAATGTCTTTAGTTTAATTGAATTTATCTTAAAGATCAGCAGCAAATAAGATAAATGCCATGTAGTATCCTACCTTCCTAATCTGTCCTCTCATCCTGTCTTTCAATAATTTTCTTGTCATAGCTGGCACAGGTATTTAAACTTGAGAGTAGATATGGAAGTAATCTTTCCTGAGGTTGTTGCATTTGCCTTTGTGCCTCTGATGGAGAGCCAAGGTCCCAGTCCATCACTGCCTCCGGTGTAAAATTCAGAATTTGCATTGTTGAGTGCTGGTAACCCTCTCCCTCTGTGTTTCAAAGGGAAGAATGCTGGACATTGCTCCTAAAATTTCACATCACTGGTGTGACCTAGCTGTGCTCAGATAGAATCAGTGGTACTTGAATTTTCCCAAGCTATGACAGCCAGAATGTGACTTGCCAAATCAGACTGCCTGGAGAAGGGTTTATAATGAAACTACAGCCACTGCATCATGTAGTAGAAATCCTTTGCACACTCCTGAACTGCCCTGCCTCTGCACACTGCAGAAGAGCCAGGGACTATCAAGGGTGGGTAATTTATTACTGGAATCTGTGTCCCAAAATGTTTTGCCTGTAAGCAGAGGTGGCTTGCCTCTCTAGTTCTCTCACATGACGCCTATTCAGCTGATTCATGTTTATGAATGAAACAGGATTAGTAGTGTTATTAGCTACATCACATGTTACGGGAAAAGAATTGAAAAGGCATAAGAAAGAAGTCACTTCCCCTTTCTCTCCAACAAGCTTACAGAAAGAAAAAAACATATTTAAACTGGAAGCTAAGAAAGCAGTTCAGAGAGCTGCCATAGCTGTAGCTCATGGAAACGCTAATTTTCGGTGTATGATTTTCCTTAATACCACTTTATCTGTTTATGCTAAGATTAATTTTTAATAATTATCATAATAACAGCCTGTGATGGAGTTATTCATACAATCTTTTTGTATTATTTTGGAGAAGCTGAAAATACAAATAAAGGATTTTTATCTTTATTAAGGATTCTTTCCCAAAGAGAATCAGACAAAACAAATACCTGCATCATTTTCTTTTATATAGACTCTTGAAGTTAAATGGTCTGTTATTAAAAATCATACTTAGATCTCCAAAGTAACATCCCTACCTTAGCTAAAGGTGCCTTTTCCAGATAACTTTGTAATACACCATCCAAGATGAAACTTATATTAAGGCAAATCTGACAGAGAAAATTATCATGGGAGTGAGGAGCCTAGAGAAACTGATACGTGTAGTGTTTTAAAAATAAAATAGAATAAAAGAACAAGAACAAAACAAAAACAAAAAGCCAAAGCAAATTTCACTTTTATCCTAATGATGCAAATTCCTTACTCCTAAGGTACTTCTAAACAGTATCATAACCATTAGTACTGTATCATCATGATTTGGTCTATCACCTTTTTTCCCCCCTGAATTTTAGTAATGAAAAACTGCTGGATTTTTTTTCCTGAAATTACTTGTATTTCCACTAGTTATCATAGTTCTCTGATTTAGTGTTGGGTGACATACATAGTTTCATTTTCTATCTGTATCTTGGCTCCACTGCAGACAAACTGATCTGTTCTGGGAAGGGTATGGTATAGAAAGATGTAGGAATGGGCTGAAGTAGCCTTTATATCTAGGGCTGTTGAAAATAGGAAAGAATGGAGAGAAATTTTGTTTGGCAGTGCACAGCATTTTGCAAGTTTAATGTGTGCTGTGCAGCAATCTGATGCATGTTAGTTGTTGGCAAGTTTGTTAAATTCTGTTTGAAAAATTGTTCATCTTAGAAGACGGTCTTCTAATTGATATTATTTTTCCTCTGTCATCAATGTTTTTTAAAAGAATGATTTTGGCAACCTGCTTCTGCCGATAAAAATTTTCATTTTCCAAATCTTCAGGTTTAATTTGTGTTCAGCTGCCAAGGTGACTACACTAATTGAGTATCCTTAGAAATTGTTAAAAGTTCTGGATACAGTCCTCCAAGTTGGACAGACTAAATTCTTAGAACGCAATATTGAGGGGAAAAATACATTACTTCAGTATGGATTTTTATATTTAGATACACATTTCCTTGAGGTCAGTCTGACAATGTGGGGAAAGAGAAGTTTTGAAGAGGCTGGGAATGTTTGTCTGAGAGTTCAGGCAGATCAGATGTTCTCTAGCATAAAGTATGGAAGGTGAAGAACATTACATGTGAAACCAGTGTTATGTGAAGCTGCTGTTACTTAGCGCAGTTTCATTCCTTCTTCCTCCTCCAAAAAGGAAATTTCACCTAAAACAAGTCTAAGCAAATTCTCAGAGGGAAAAAATGCATAAAACAAAACCCAAACTGTAAATACCATACAACTCACCCCCTCTCTCCCCAAAAAAAACAAAACAAAACATAACCAACCCCCAACCCCACAGACAGCATGTAGTCTGTTTTCTGCCTCTGATCATCCTCAGGTAGTAATAGCTTCAGCACTGTACATGCAGTGAGAATTTAAAAACATTTTTATTTTGATTTTATAGTTCTTCTATGAGTTAAAATATTACAGATCTTTTACTTACTTCATTTCCTGCATAATAATGTGAGCAAACTGCTAGTTAAATTCAATTATTATGTTAATTTTTATCAATACTGTGGTCCTATACAGTATTCATCTCAAACTTCATTGTGCCTCTATGTGCCTGCCAGATGCTTCTCCTTAACTGCTGCAGTTTCTGGTACTTGGATTTTTTTAATGTGCTTGAAGGTGTAATGGTGCATTCACAGGTGCTACCCCAAGATTTGAATTACTATATACTACAGTCAACTCTGTTATTTATGGTGGCAATCTTGGATAAGGCAGAAGGATTAGAAGGTAGAGTTACTGCCTGCAGACCCGAGCTGACTCTGCAGAGCTGCATTGAGGTATCTTTATGTGTCTGGATCAATAGATTTTAAAAGCCATTTTGGAATTAAGTAAAAGCATAGCTCATTCACAAAGGCATTGGCTAAATTAATACATTTTCCTGAAACTAGAAACACTGGCATCACTTTGCAGTCGCAGCTAAGGTAGCTCTGTGCAGAGGTAGTGTGGGCAGGCAGGATTAATTAGTTAAACAGCATAAAGATGTTTAATATCTAAAAAGTGATACTTGGGCACTTGCTGCATCTGAATTACTATACTTTTTTGAGTCAGTCTTTCTTACATAGAACCAGCTTGTCTGTTTCTGTGTCTGTGGCATGATTAGGTATAAACTGGTCACTTATTATTTCTGAGTTGACTTGTGGTTTATGTGTGCTTGAAAAGAGGGAAAGAGAGAAAAATCTTCATTGTTAGGGTGTCAGTGTGTCTTAAAAGTTGCATTCAGAGTCTATCAGAATTTCTAACAGTTGTATAGAGATTGTATTGATGAGATAAGAATAACTCTAGTCCATGAGTTTACATCTAAATTCATAGAATGAGCAAGTAAACTACAAAGTAAAAGGCTTTTGACAAAGTACTTGTGAGAATGGAAAATAAACTTCAGTCTGGTGCTATCTTCATGGTACAAAAATCTTTACAATCCATTTTAAGAATATTTTTTTGACATTTCATTATAATATTAATTATATTTGCTATTGTAACTTAAGTTCTAATTATGCAAAGATGTATGCTGTTTCTTGATGTCATGCATAAAGGCTTGTTGTCCTAAGTCAAAAAGTTACTCATAGAGGATGGTAGTAATCACCATCTATCTAAATGGAATTTTCTTTCATCTACTCAATTTAAAAAAAA
>VWZT01013261.1:1494096-1538488 GCA_013397055.1 Pachycephala philippinensis
CCAACAAAACTAAATTTAAATCTTCAACACTTTATGTGAGCTGCTTATGGATTTTCACATATTAAAAAGATTAGATTCTTATTTTAGATAACAAATACAGCAGAAACTTTTGGTTGGGTAAGAAAAAATTGATGCATATAACTTGGTTTGAAATTGATGTGACAGCTTGACAGGCTGTTTTGATAAAAGCTTTGGAGTACTGTAAATGGATATTATCTGTGTTCTTTTATTGCTGACACTCTGTGGAGAATTTTGTATGTGATTTTAGATGGATTATTATGACCATTCAACAATGAAGAAAGACAAGGCACTATTTCATGTTCCCAGCATGTACTTTGGCTACACTGTGTTCTTTTGCATTGCAGCCTCAGTCAACAAATAGAATAAATCTTGTTTTCCTCAGCACTTTGATTATTTTTTGGTGCTGGCATGGATTAACCAATCTCAACATTTATTTAAAAGTAAAAGATTCTATTTGAAGAGCAAGTGAACCTTTAGATGACTAGATACAGTAAGTGAAGTTGAAATGTATCAAATCATGTTGGACATTTCATTTAAGTCACTTTTTCACAGCTGCAAAAGCCACAGTTTTCACCCTTGCCTGTGCCTACTACCTGTGAGAAAACTTTCGTGGTTGCAGACACTTGTCTGTATAGCTACAACTGTTACATCTATTTAATTTTTAGAAAAGGAATAATGACTTTTTGGATGCATTGTACATGCACTACAATACATTCTGTCATCTACCTTTTTGAGATATTTGAAAAATAATTTTAAATACTTCATTTCTGTCACAATTTCTTTTTCTTCCTCCCTTTCATCTGGGTTTTTCAGCAACAGATGAGTGTATTTTTGTTTTATTCTCATCACCCAAGAGTCAATTATGATTTTTTTTACCTATGGTGGATTGATCTGTCATGTTTCTACTGCTGGTTTTCATAACATAGTTTCACTTTCTTGCTGATTCTATCCTCTGAAGTCTTTCATATCTCTTATGTTTCTATACTGTAACCTTTTCTGAGCACTTTCCCTCCCTGTACTTTCTGAACACTTCACTTAAAGATACAGCTGGGATGGACTGTTGGGTGATTTCCTTGGGGCCTCTGGAGTCTCTCTGTGCTATCCTAACTGGATGAACAGTAATCCTTAACCATTATTTGGTCAGATATTATTCTAATGTTTGGTCTTCAGAAAGTGTGAAGGAAGCTCTCCACCCTGCTGTTGTTCCACTGTGGTTTGTGGTGGGCATCATTGCCCATGTGCTTATTCAAACATTTTATGCCTCATTTCTGTGGTAATAGTGACTCTAGGGACTGAAGTGTGGAATGAGGACATACCTAGTGGCTGCAAATTTTGCTGTTCAGCATAGTTAGTCTGGATAGTAAAATGTTTGACATGGCCCCTGCCTGTGTCATTCTAGCATTGCCAGCTGGATTCCACTCAGCATCTTCTGCCTCTTTCAGCTACCAAAACCTTGGCTAGAACTGCAAGCTCCAGGGCTGGATATTTAAAACATGGGATAGTCATGGTCAAACCAGGAGTACTGACAGTGCTTGTTTGAATATGAATTCCCACTCCTACCATTGTAATATGTGAAAAATCACCGGAGAAATTTGTCAACAGGAAAAAAAAAAAGATTTGTATTCTTTCAAGGAATTGTTCACCACCCTAAGCCTGTTTCTATTCACTTAAGAGCTGGTGATTATTGAGAAAGCAACAGATGCATTTTTAATCTGAAAAAAGTCTTGTTCTTTACATGCAGTGCTACCCTATTGGCTTTCTTGGTTGAGCTTCTTAAGAGTTCAGTAGCCATGCAAGAACAAATGCTTGGTGGAAAAGGATTTCTAGTCATTGGCTATCTCCTTGAAAAGGTATGTTTGGAGGATTTTTATCTTTGTTCTTAGTATTTCTACTGTCATTGTGGTACTTTCAATCACTTGGCTCAAATGACTGGTGGAATAAAATATATTTGTGATATAAGTATTGCAAATTAAAAATATTTTATAAGTTGTCTACAAGAGTCTCTTCATCTTCCTCATCCTCTTATATACCAGGATTTAAAGAATCAATTTTCTGGAGCTGGTTCTATTCTCTTGTTTATGTTCTTCCGTTAGATCTGTGTGGGAATCACTTTAAATTATTTTCATTTCTCCACTTTCAGTCCCCCAAAATTGCTTAGGAAAATTCTCTTGTTTCTAGTTTGTACAAACATAGCAGAAATGTCACAACTGAGATTCAATTTTTCGTGTGTGTATGTTAATAAAAGTTAAATTAATCTTCTGTGACTCAATTCTGAAATTGTTGAAATAGTTGCTCTGTATTTTCAAGAAGAAAAACTGTAACAAAATTTATTTCTGAAAGAAATAGTTGCAAGGGACATTCCCTTTACTCATTTTCAGGTATGATGAGCAGTTATCACAAAACTGAGGTTCAGTTCAGTTGTCTGAGGAACATCACCTGCCTCCTGGCCTCATGAAACTCCATTATTGGGGTTTAATAATCAAAATAATCCGAGAGCAAACTACTGTCAGATATACAAACGTAGCGATGGTCCTATAATTGAAGCTCATGGCTCCAGCATTCTTAAATGTCTGCTACTGGACTTCTATTGCCATGAGGTCAGCATAGCAATCTTTTAAGAAGAAAGATAAAAATCACAATATCACCTTTAAAAAATGTTCTGAATTTTGAAGAATGATAAACAGTTTCTCTCATTCTGTTCCCTTTGTTCTTCGTGGCTAGGGAAATACCTTCACTCAATACCTAAAAGCAGATTTTCTATGCTGCTATTTTCACTACTAAGCAAGTATGATTTAGAATGTCAAAGAACTAGCCTAAGGTGGTGGTTTTTTCCAAGGGTAGGTTTTCCTGTGACATAACCAGAATGAATTTACAAAGCTATTAGCTTTGGTTTGTTAGGTTACGCACAGGCAGCGTGGTGAGCCCTCGTGGAGGGCTTTCTCCTGAATAGAGCACTGTGGTTTATGCACATGGAATACATCAGTGTAGAATGTTGTATGTTTTTTTGTTTTGTTTTGTTTTTTTAGTTTGCCTGCTCTTCTGAATAACACCTGCTATGTTCATTAGACTTGGGCATGTGAATATTTAAAGGATTTCTATTGATCACAGCATAATTCTTAAAACATATGTTGTTTTCTGGGTGGTTTTATTATATTATATTCACTTAGCTGCAGTTTTTTGAAAAGATGTGGTTTTTTTTTCAATACATGCTTATATTCAGTTGGCGCACATGGTGGGAAAAAGTCCTTTTGTTTCCTAGCCAGTTTCAATTTTATTATTTGTGAATTATCTGTTGTATCTGTTGTTCATTTGCATGTAATCAAATACTTCAGAGAAAACAGAAAGCTTTTTTTTTTTACTCGAACTTCCAAATAGCATTTTTGTTCTTATTATTTGCAGATTATTTATTGTGAATTTTGATGTACAAGCCAAAGGAAACAATGAGCATCAGCATCCAGGCTGAACTTGTATTACTGACAAGTAGACTTCAGTTCTAAAAATAACAAATCTCCATATTCCCAGACTACAGAGTTAAAAATAATTGAAACATAGAATCACAGAATTATGTAGGTTAGAGAAGACTTTTAAGGTCATTGAGTCCAACTGTTAACTCAGCACTGCCAAGTCTACCACTAAGCCATGTCCTTCAGTGCCGCATCTACATGTCTTTTAAATACCTCTGGGATGGTGACTCCACCACTTCCCTGGGCAGCCTGTTCCAGTGCTTGACATTTTGTGGAGAAGGCAAGGGGAAGGATGTTTAGAGCTTTTTCCAATTAATTCATTTGTTAATTTAGTATACAAAGAAGTTTGTCAAAGTCCTCATGCCGTGTTAGTACATAGGAGCAGGTCTCAACAGTGATTTTGCGGCATATGCTATGAAACCGAAAGCTTCCTGGAATTTGAGGAAACCATGAACCCAACTCCTTCAAATATCTACTTAAGTTTAAGAAACAAAAACAAGTGTCCCAATAATGTGTGTTCACACACTGAGACACCCACTTTCAGTAAGACATTTCTTTAATTTAAGAAGAGATAAGGACTTCAGATGAAGTTCTTGAAGAATTGTGCTGTAAAATGTAGGATCCTGACTGGGTTCTAATAAAATGAAAACAAACCCAACTAGGCAAAATACCAAAAAACAAAGTTATTAATGAATATTTTAACTTGTTAAATATAGCCATTAGAAAAACCATTAATATTACTAGAAAGTTTAAGTTGCCTTCATATTCAATGACATCAAAACATGCAAGGCTGCATGCATTTAGTAATCATGAGCCAGGTGAAAATACTGCTTCATAGTTCTGCTGTAATTATATTAAAGAAGAAGATTTTTTCTTTATCTTTTTTTCTTTCTGATTATTTTCCTCCAGTCATCTAGAGTTCATATAACCAGAGCAGTTCTGGAACAATTTTTGTCATTTGCAAAATATTTGGACGGATTATCTCATGGAGCACCTCTACTGAAGCAATTATGTGATCACATCCTTTTTAATCCTGCTATCTGGATACATACCCCTGCAAAGGTAATAGTACACTTGAATAATGTCAACTCTCTTACAACGAAATTAAATACCTATATTCTTTTGTAGCATTTTACTTAGATTTTTGTTTGGTTGGGTTTTTTTTTAAACATGGTCATAGCAATGACTTTTTTTAGATGATGAAGTCTATACCCTGCTTAACTATATACTCCAATATCTTTTATAAGTTCCTAAAAGAAGTTAAATTATTGCCTACGTTTCTGTCTAATTCTGTTAAAAGACTGTTTCTAGAAGCCCAGTCCCTTTTTCAGTAGTTGCATTACATTGTTTTCCTACAGATTGGGCATAAAATTTTGTATTTTTAATTGCAGGCAGAATGTGTTTTGTTACACATTAATGTAAACTCTTATTTTCATTCAAATTATGTATTCTAGTTTGATAAAATCTATAAAATGTTATCATTCATCTCTGGTAATAATTAATTTTTTGTTTTCCTAAGTAATCATGGTTGAGATATGTGAACCAAAGTGAAAAGTGGCATTGTCCTAAAAACTGAAAATATGTACTTCTCGTATAAAAAGTCATAATAGAAAACAAGCCAATATGTTAATCTTTACTTAAATCATGGAATATCTGTTCTAGGTAACTAGGTATCAGTCCAGCCCCTGCCCTAACCAAAATTGTAATTAGTTTTTGAGTTCTTTATAGCATATCCAAAGTATATTCTAAAACCACCCCTACAATTTAAGGTTACTAATACAGAACTTACATTTATGTGGATAACTATTTCATTCTTTAGGTGCAGCTATCTTTGTACACCTACTTGTCAGCTGAATTCATTGGGACTGCTACGATCTACAACACCATACGCAGAGTAGGCACGGTGCTGCAGTTAATGCACACACTGAAATACTACTACTGGGTGGTCAATCCTGCTGATAGCAGTGGCATTACTCCTAAAGGATTGGGTAAGTTCAACACATAAAAAAGAAAATGTAAGCATTTCTCCTTTGGGGAAGTTTATGATGTAAACGTCTGAAAGCTGCTTGGATCTGTAGACAAGGAGGTAAATAAGTGGTGATAGTTGATGCCAGTGGTCATCAGAAGAAGGGCTATGGAAGTACTTTTGGTGTATCATACATGCCTGATGATAATTTCTTATGTTTATATGTATTCCCAGAAGAGTCCAACTCTAATCTTCAGTCACGTAGCATATACTTATGTGGGCATACTTTAGAAAACATATTAAAATGATTGATTTTTCTTCTTCTATAATAAAGAGGAAATATTACATGTCTTTCTTATGCCAAAGAAAGCTTTGTGTGGTTTGGGTGATTAGTAGTATTAAGTGACCTTGAAAACAGAATTAAAACTTCTAGTTCTCACTGCAGAAGTCTCTGAAGCTGTTTTTCCAGTTCAATAATATTTTTTCTCTGTCCTTATAAAATAGAGATTGATTTAACTTTGCTTAAAGTGATGCGCTTAGCTTAGCACAGGAGGTATTGAATGACAGCACCAACAGAATGCAATAATAGATACTGGCTGAAGGCTGCATGTTACAGATGTGTATTAACCGGAGCAAATCATTCTAATCCCATACATTCTGGCTGTAATGCCATTACATTCAGCTATCTACTTGTGTAAAGCAGGAAGGATTTGGCTGAAAGTCTCTTAAAAAACATGTGATAAAGGAGAACTTATTAATTATCTTTATTCTGTAACTGTTACTGTCATGCTGAGAAATTGAATAATTTGGGAACGTTTTTAGTACTGTCATATACCCAAATATTCAAGAGTGTGACATATGTAACACATTAGTTATGGAATAATACTTATTTGTAAGTGAGCTATATGCATAGGAGTTTTCCTCAATATTTTTTTTTAATAAGTAACAATTCTTTTCCTAGATTAAGTATCCTAATAGGCATTGAAGGTGTTGAAGGTCACAGAAAGAGCTGCTCTAGGATCTTGGATCACATTTATAGTTCTCTCATAGTATAATATTAGATGAAAAGTAGTCTTCAAAAATTATTAAAACTTATTTTAAAATACTTAACAAAAGCCCACTATTCTCTGTTCATTTGAATGAAAGGTTTGGAGTCCTAGATAATGAAAATTACCTGTGGTGGTTACTTAATTAGCTTGAAATCTTTGTCAGAGATAAATTATATTATGCACTTACACTGATTCTGGATTCCTGCTGCCAAAATAGAATTAATTTCTTTTTTGGTGACTGCAGTGAAGGTGTCTCCTTCTGAGCTAGATGTCTGCTGTATAGACAGGGGAATGCAGGAGTCAGTTGCCCTAATACAGGTTTCTAGCATCATTATAGTCTCGGTGGGGCATTCCACCTGCCTCTCAGAAGGATGCAGGTTTCCTGTCCATCCAACACCAAATCTGCTTGTTTTGGGTAGATATTTTGCATACTTTATGGCATGAAAACTTACACTGGTAAGTATGTTTAGGAAGGTGTGTCCTACATCTGACTGACAGGCACTTGAGAAATGCTTTGTTTGAAATGTGGTTGCTTCCTAGACTACATTGCCTCTATTGGTTAGATCTCCATTAACCTCAGTGGGAGGTTAGAAGCTGATCTTGTGTGGGAACTACACTGTTGATATCTAAAATTAGGGTGAGCTGAGTCCTTCTCTGGAAGTGGCTTTATCCAGTTTCATGCTTTCAGAGCTCTGCTCTGTTGAGGTTTACACTGGTATACTGCACAGGTACAGTTTTACCATTGGACAAATTAACTGTATCTGAGACCAGAGAAGAATTGGGGTGTTTAAAACTCAGCTGATCAGTTTATATACACTGTGTTTGTGACTGTTGAATACCCAGCTGTTGTGAGGTAAAGTTTTCAGGTGTCAACCAGTTTTACAGCTAGATAGAGACTTGGAAAATTGCTCAACTAGCTTGAGAGCGGAACTTTGAGAATACAGTTTACTTGTTATGGCTGAGATTCTTTTTAATTTTTTTTTTTTCTAGTACATTTGATATAATTTAAAAAAATTCATGAAATTCCTGTGCTTCTGTGTCATGATACTACTACCTAACAACACTTTGAAAATATATTGCGTATTACAGACTGCTTCCCTCTGGCTAGGTTTGCTCTTTTGTGGAGTCTGTGACATTTCTTTCTGTAGGAAGCATAGATTGTTTTTATCTTGCCCAGATCTCCCTCTTTGCAATTAGCTGTATTTTTTGAGTATTTGTATGGGTAATGCCAGTTGCATAGCTTCAAAAAAAATATTATGTATTTGTCAAAATCTGAACAGAAGGCATGAGGTACACAAGGATACAAAATTAGGAATGAGAAATGAATCAGTTAACTCTAAATTAGCATACATATGGCTGGTTTACATCCCTACCTTTTCTTTCGTTCAGAATATAGTACATTGTCCTCTCATTTGTGTCAGTTCCAGACAAAATTCTTTTTTTATCAGGAAGGCAACCAGTTCAGTCCCTGAAAGGTAATCAGACAGTGTAAATTTGTGGTTGCTTGGTGTAGCATTTTGACAACAAAAATCAAAATTACTAAGATCTTCATAAAGTAGATGGGAAGCTGTTTTATAAACTGAGCCCATGCATATTTTCAAAAAACATATTACCCACTATATTTGAATTTTCTTGTTTTGTCTTTAGTTAGATTTATAGATAAACTTGACTTTTTGAAAGTTTATTATCTTCTCTCTTCCTTGTTCCTTATCCTCTTCCTTCTTCCCTGCAGAAAGCCCTGTGTAATTGATACAGCTATGAAGTAGTGGTCTCTTTTCTGTCTATAAAAGTGGCTTTTCTTGTGTTACATTGAAGAATGTCAGCCTATCAGAGAGGAGGATCAGTGACTTAGCAACAGATGTGCAAACCCAGCCCAGCTATGGAGTTTTCTCCATGCAAATCAGCACTGGGACTTTTTTTGCTATTATTCCACTGATAACTTCTGCTTATGACTAATACAGCTTTAATAAGTGATTTGATTTGCAAGCAAATGACTTCGAAAATACAATAATTGCTGAGGTGATGGGTTGCTTAATTTAATTTCATATTAACTTCATTTCATATTAGATTTTTTATCCAGTCTGCATTAGTTACTTGCAATTGATAAAATTCCTGAAAATTTTTCAAAGTGTTTAATCACCCGGATATTACACCACTTTTATTTAACAGATGTTTTTTTAACATTAAGTGAAGGTCTGGCTGATTCAGATGGCTTATAGTCATAGAATACAGTCTTAGACGTAGCTTCAGTTATTTGCTTAAGGCTTTTTTATTTTCACCTCTGTTTTCAGCTTCTCCTAACTTCACCAATCCTAATATTTTAAAAAAGGTAACTCTTCCAGGATTTTGGGTTTGTGTTAATTTTTATTAGCCTGCAAGCAGCCAGTACTGCCAGAAAATTTACGATTTGTTAAAATGTAGAATAATATATATTAAAAAGAATTGTTAAAGTAAGAAAGTTGCAGTGTGAAAATACAGTTATGTGAAAGTTAAAGTTGCTGCATGTTAAATAGCATTTAATATCTCAAAATGGAAGAATAGCACCCATTTTCTTAACACATTAATTTCAATGTGTGAAACAGAAAAATGTCATCATGTGAGTGAATGGCAGGATTTCCTTCTGCAGTTGGGCTTCTGAAGTTCTAAGCTGACTTGACATGAGACTTCTCAGATTTGGAGAAGACTTTACTGGAAATCATGCCAATATCTAAAATTTGACTGCACGTGCTATAGTGCCTTCAAATAATTTGCTGTCATATTAGGAAGTAAGCTTATTCATGCAGACATTTTAGTAGTGTGATGTTTTCTTGTCTTCTAGGCATGTCATTTTTTATGTGGAGATACTGAAACATGTTTTAATATTAGTAGTTTGATTTACTATTACTTGCAGACAGTTACTCTGCTTCAGGGTTTTATTGCCTTCTCCTGTCTTAATAAAGCACAAAGTGGGTGAGTTTTCTGTACTGACAGTTTAGTAGTCCTTATTTTAAGGCCAAAGGAGCTCAATATTGAAGTTTCCCATTTGGCTGATGCTGCTTTCTTTTAGAAGTGAAAGTTTTTACCTTACTTTTCCTAGTAATCAGCTTATAAAATGGGAGAATATAAATGCTTTTTTAAAAATGAATTTTCATGAATTTTTTAAAAGGCTCAGATACTTTTTTTAAATTTGGTTTTGTATCTTCTCTTCCATTATTGGTTTCTTTTTTCACGCTGATATTTCTTCTTAGATTCAGAATACTGAATTCATATTTGTTTTTCCATTTCCTTCTGAAGTACTGGAAACACTGTTTCAGAGTGTAAAAGTATCAATTTGCTCTTTTGTTCTTAGTAGCTTTTGCATTTTAGATGTAGAGGCACATAGTGGAGACAAGTAATCTGTTTAAAATTATGAATTATACTTTTCTTCTGGTGTTGTTTTTTTATATTTGTTTTACAAAGAACCTAAGAAGTCAAACTAATTTCCAAAGGAAAGAATCTAAATTTTATTATTTACTTTTTACACTTGGACTATGGTTACAGCTGTTTTCTTGATTTGCCACATGCAAACTTTTAATATTTTGTTAAATCATGCAGAATAAGGATAATAGGATCACCCAGCCATTGCAGTATCTAAACACACAGCAAAGCAGGCAGTGGAGTGAAAATTATTTTAAATATACAGCTTCTTTCTGTAATTATTGTATTTTATGCTGAGTTGGAAGGAACCCATCAGGAGCATCAAGTCCAATTCCTGGCCCTGTACAGGACACCCCAAGAGTCACACCATGTGCCTGAGAGTGCTGCCCAAACTCTTCTTAAACTCAGACAGGCTTGGTTCTGAGCACTCCCCTGGGGACGCTGTGTTGTGTGAGAGAAATGCGCACTTAAGTTCCAGATTCTTGTGTAGTTTAGCTCATTCCTGAGCTGAGTGGCCAAGCATTTCTCTTTCTCTGCTGGTGTTTCCTCTGTGCTTCACAACTCTAACTCTGAGTGGACCTTTATGAATAGTATCAAGTTATCTCATGCTAAAGAGTTTTCAAGAGTGTTTTTCATGTCCAATATTTTGGAACATGAGCTGTAGAAGTGGGAATTAAAAAAAATTATTATGAGAAAGTAACTATAGTTTTTCTTTTCATGGATAGAAGAAGTTTCACAGAGGTATTTCAAGAGCTGGGTTAGAGTAGAACTCAGTTCTTGTTAGATTTACAGCAGAGAGAAAAACAGGTCCTCTGTGATCCACATATGTGATGTTATTTATGCATGCATGGAGATCAGATTTTGCTATCTGTATCCTGTTTTATTAATTTAAGGAGTAGAAAAGTCATGCTTTTTACATATTAAAAAAATCAAAACAGATGGAAGAATGTTACATTTGGTTGTTGGTAGAACTGACAACACAGTGTTTTATTTCCAAAGACAGAATTAGAAATCATTATTTTTGTCATACAAAAATCACAATCAGTTTTTTTTTTGTTTTTTTTTTTTTTTCCACAGCAGCACTGATTATACTTAACTCTATGAATATGTTTACTTATTCCCTCTTATTTACTTCTGGTTTATGCCCCTCTAATTTCTCTATGCTGCAGGGATGAATTGGATAAAATTATAAATTCTTGTTTTTCATTTATTTTTGTCTGGGTAAAGCTGGCTAACTCTTACGATGAGTGTATATTTTAAAAAATCTGACGCAAATGATGGGCTCTCTGTGAAAAATACATACATAAAGAAATCTAAAAGCAGGAAATGCTTTAGTGACTCATCCTCATGTGGGATAAGGGAGGCATCCTTTCTCTTTGCCAATTAAAAAGAATGTTACTATTTTGTATTAGGGATTCATGGTTGCTGTACCAGATCTTGAAAGGATTATCTACATAGCTGATCTGATGCGAGCTTGGTTTTAGTCTTTAGCAGTGCTGATTATCAGTGTCCGGGTGATGGTGACACTGAATTGTCTACATGCAGTGATGGCCACAAAGATCAACAGACAGTAAAGAAAAGTACTTGGCAATGTTTGAGTTGAAAAACAAGACCTACTTGTCTTTCTGTGCCTCAGTATATATGTGGATAATATATATACTTTTTTTAATTATAGCATAAATTACACCATTTTTTGGTCAATAATACATTTTTTTAAAATAAATCTTCAACTAGGAACGATGTCCTTCAATTAGTAATGAAGCAAAAAATTGTGATGATATAACAATTATAGTGGAAATTCTGCTTTAGGTAGCTTTAGAACTTCCTATTTAATTAATTCAATTCAGTCTGTGTCAGATGGTCATTACATTATATCGCTACCATCCTTTCTTCCACTCTTTGTAGCTGTCTGGTGGTTACGTAGCCTCCAGTTTCTCCAACTTGTCTTATTTTTCCTTGCCAGTCCTCTTTTAATTTTTGAAACTAATGAAGTCTTTTGGGTAGCAACTATCCCCTTTTTACTGGTTCTAGTGCAGTGAAGCTTCATGACACAACTAAAATGAAAGGAATAAATAGTACTAGAGCACTGAAGGGAAAATTACCCTTTACCTGCTTGGCATATAGCCTGCAAGCAACAACTCCTTAGGTATCCTTTGCATATTGAAGAACCCTTTCCAAGGTTGTCGCACATCTCCGGGGAAATGAGTGGGTACATGAAGAAGTAGTATAAAACTCATGTGTCTTTGAAGAGGTTCCCAGTTAAATTGGGATATCTTCTTTTTGACATGTCCTTACAATTTCTGTTACAGAAATGTTTTGCAGACCTCCCCACTGCCTGTTTTCTGTTTCCATAATTACAGTCTTTCAGAAAAGACGAAATGTCAAAAATATTTTTTTAGTCCGGTTTTTCAGATATTGTCTGATATTGAATCCCAATAAGGTGTAGGAGGGAAGAGGGCGTACAAAGAAAGAGACTTCTGTGATGCAGTTAGGGAAATTGAATCAGCATTTGAATTAGGGGAAAAAAATAGCTGTTGGTAAGAAGCACACCATTGCCATAAAAAAATTCATGCAGTATTTAATATAATTGCATCTAGTACCAAAAAACCCCAAACTCCAACTGACTTCTGTATTTCTTACTGTTCTTACATACAGTGAGTGGAGAGCTTGAGATTTATTTGCTTTTTTCTGAAGAGTACACAGTTCTCCTCTCTCCACTTCTAAACAGCAGTGAAAACTTGAGTGTATTAACAATTCTTTTTGTTCCTGCTAGTGAAACAAATATACCTTACCTTAAGGTTTTCACTTGTTGCAAACGTGAATTACTGTGTGTAATGCAGTGGCTTCACTTCCAAAAGTGTCACCAAAGACTATTACAAAATCTTCATTAAGAAGTTGTATTCATCTGGATTGGAAATAATACTGAAACATAGGCTGTTATTAATCTTTGCTCTGTGTTTATCAGTGTGAGTTGAAATGGTTGATGGAAAAGTAATTTAAATTGCATTTATTTTTACTGTGCAAAATTTAAGACTGTATATGACATGCATTGTCTGAAAATCAGGAACTTAACAAAAGAATTTCCAGTTCAACTTCAATATTTATGAAAGAGGAGAATGGAAAATACAGTAGAACTAGTTTCAAATTAATATAGTTGTTCAAGCTCTGGTTTTTTAGATATTTCTGTTTTCCTAATATCCTTCATCAAGCACAATTGTTTGAAGTATTATGGATTACATTTTTTTCCTGGTCTCAATTGAATATGTTCTTTAGATAGTAGTTTCTCTTTGGTTAAATGACTTTAGTTACTGCTACAGGTAATGGCTACCACTTGTATTTCATAAATCCTTTTTCTGTTGGTTTTCATTCAGATGGTATTTAACATAGTGGTTTAGTCATTCCAAGTTGTTTATCCCATATTGCTGTCTGTTACTATCACCTTATTACTATCTTTCATCATTCCATGTCTTTTAAAAAACTAAGTAAAATATAATATGGATTTCTTTTTTTCCAAATGGAATATCACTTATACTTAAATATATTGTGAAAAATGTGATTCTGAAAGGTTATAAATGATATCATTTTCAAATATGTACTTTTATGTAAGAGTAGACTACTAAATCTGTTGTAGGATCTGTGATTTCCTTAAGAAGCTTCAGTGATTAAAGGAATTAGTTTATATTTAAAAGTGCTATATTTTGTTTCTTCCAGATGGTCCTCGGCCCTCCCAGAAAGAAATCATATCATTAAGGGCATTTATGCTTCTGTTCTTGAAACAACTTATATTGAAGGTAAAAGGGTCTATTCCAAAGTGAAAACATTGACATCTGTTATGTACTTGTAATAGGATTTTTCATAGTAGAAAATCGGTAATACCTGTCCAGTATTGTGTCTTTTTCTGGTTAATTTAATGTTCACGCACATCCTTCTAATCAACAAAGAATTAGTAAATCCATACAAAATTTCTTACTAACGTCACCAAACTCTGCCATGTATATTTTATTAAATGTTTAATATATTTGTATTCAATATATAAAATATGTTTTAATTAAGTCATATTTTAAAAATTTTTAATAAAATGGTCAAATGAAAAGGATAATTGCAGTTGTCAAGCTACTTATTGCTTTATCCTTCTTGTTGGTTCTACCACTAGTCGAAATGGTGTAAGAGTCTTTGTTACAGCTGAATGCTACTCTTTGAGGGATAATCAGCTAATTTGAGACTAGACCAAAACCAGTATTTTCTGTTCTGTCTCACAAACTGGTGGAATAACAGTAATAGTTTGTAGTATCTGAGGGCCCATACCAAAAGAATCTGACCTCATACTGTTTTGAATTGTCACTGTGATAAAGAAAAGCAGTAGAATGATAGAGACAACTTAGTCTTTTAAGTTCAGATAAAAAAGCTGTAGGATTATTTGTCTAGGTCCAAGGTTTGCTTACCCAAACCTGAGGAATGTATTTTCTCTGAATAATGGCCCTTTTTTGGTTTTTTTTTTAGGATCGAGGAGTGAAAGAAGATGAACTGCAGAGCATATTAAATTATTTATTAACAATGCATGAGGTACATTTCTGTAATTACCTACCTTTTATTGCAACTAATTGAACCAGCTCTGTGGGAAGCTTGCTGTTGAGGTTAGTTTGTAGAATAACATTGGTGCTTGTCATACAGGATGAAAATATTCATGACGTGCTGCAGCTGCTAGTGGCACTAATGTCCGAACATCCAGCATCCATGATACCTGCCTTTGATCAGAGAAATGGGATACGGTAAGACAATGAAGTGAGAAAATACCTTAAAAGTAGTTCCAGATTCATCACTCTCCAGTTTGCTTCTTTTCCACATAAATATCGCACTTGCTGATCTTTTAAACTTCAATTTCATTAAGTTAGGCTTTATTTTTTGACAAAATAAGTGATTTCAATAAGTTGGAGGAAAAGGAGAATTTCCACTTAAGATTATCATTATGGTATTTCAAAGTAACTGTACTGTTTTACTTGCTTCTCAATCTCAAATAGAATATGTAATTAATAAGATGCATCAAATAGCCATGTATCTATCTCAGAATAATTTTAAATATTCTTTCTTTGTATGTTTAACATTCTCTGGGGAGAAGAAGAGGAAAACAAGAAATTGTGCCCTAGCCTCTGAAATTCTGTCTGAAAAGAGTGAAATTCATGCGTTTATCTGTGAAATTAATAACTGATAATTCCCAAAGAGGTGTTATTTTTGCTGGGGTTTTATGCCTAATTTAATAGTATAATTTTTTTCAGGGACTAAAATTTTAATGTTAATAATTTAATATTTACTATGGAATTTTATTTTGTGCTGTTCTGAAAACACTTTCAAAAATTCAAGGGGCTTGTAAAAGTGAAAAAAACCCACAGCGTCTACTACTTGATAGATTCCAGCTCCAGTTTGCCTAAATCCTAAGATCTTTGTACAAGGACGTGTACTTAAAACTGTTTGAATGACAATGGTAGTTGAAGGGAAGACTCATGGTTAGGACTTTGCTTTCTGTATATAGTTTGTATTCAAACAGAATTCTATTCCTGACATTTTTTGAAGTCTGATTTGGAAGACTGAAGACATCTTTATGTAACATTTGTGATACTGATATTAGAAGTGTTGGTGCCATCTTTATGTTTAAAAGTCTGTGTTGTAGAAGTGTGGAGAATGCACAGAATTGCAACTTTTAAGTATTTAAAAAACAAAACAAAACACACCCAAAGCTTTACATAAAAGTAGGGGTTCATTTGCCTAAGTTGTCAGAGGACAAAAGTCCCAGAGGTCATTTGGTAACAGCATAAGTCATTTCAAAAGAGGAAGATACTGTCTGCTAAAGAACTCTTTAGTGGAGAAAGACTAGAAAGAATGGCTAAAAGCTGAAGCCAAGCTAATTCTAATGGGAAACTAAAATATAAATTCAAAAATTTGTTGCAGAACAGTGCAGGGGAAGGGTAATGTTTTCTGTCTCTTGGTGCCTTCAGATCAAGGCTGGTTTCCTTTCTGAAAGACTGCAGAATTTGTGCTTAAACCTGTTTTATTAATTAAATATGTAATAATTGATTAGTTAATATTGGAGGCACTTTTTTTTTTAATCCAGGATTTAAAAACAGAGAGTGTAATGAAAGGACATTTTCACTAGCATCCAGGTACTCCAGGGTATGACCTTTTATGATCCAGTCTGGTTCTCTTGTCCTAAGCTGCAACTGTTCAGACTGTCTTTTATTTGGTTGTTCCAAGAGAGAAGTCTAGGATAAGATGTTACTTTCTGTTATAATACATTGAACTGAACCAAACTACACCATGTCTCCAAGAATTCATAATCGAACTCTTACGCTGCACTTGATTCTTTCAGTATATCCTTCTATTTTGTGCAAATTGTTGTTTTTATTGATTTATTTCTTAATAAATATCCTTGTTCAGTGAAATATAAGCTATATATGTGATGTTTAGTAATACGATCTATATATGTGATGTTTGAGCTTGAATTTGTTTTTCTGTTTTAGAGTAATTTATAAGTTATTGGCTTCCAAAAGTGAAAGTATATGGGTGCAAGCTTTGAAGGTCCTTGGATATTTTCTTAAACATTTGGGTCATAAGTAAGTGTCATTTTAAAATTTTTATAGTGGTGTATTTAAGTTCACAATTCTTCTTGTCATTTTGTCATGATTACTGTATATTCTTTGTCAGTCTTTAGAAATTGCTTCAAATTATTAATTTGTACACTGTTACCTTTATAAATCAGATAAAATTTTTTTTGAGTTAACTTGCTATTACTATGATGTTTGAAACATTGATTGTCTTTCAAATATACAACACACTGAAACTCAAGTCTTAAAAGAAGGGAAAAACATTTTCCAGAAATACATCTTATAACTATATATTGTGTGTTCAGCTAAAGTTAACAGGAAACATATGAGTGTGATCTAAAATTTGCTTCTGTAATTATCAGTGTCATTACAATAAAATTTTCAGGGCAGCACTTCTAAAAATAGTTTTGGAAGGATGGGAAAAATGAAATAGAACATTTTATTAACATGGGAATGTTTCAGAAGGAAAAGTAGATACATCAGGCAACTGGTGTTTAAAAATGGTGGTAAGGACATATCTCTGTGCAAGAAATACTCACATAGAAAACGTGGCAGCAAGAAATATTCCCATTTAAAAATGTCACAAAATGGGTTTACTTAGTCATTTCTGCCATATTATGGTATCAAGAAAGCCCTAACAATCATGCAGTGCTGCATAGCCTGCTGTTGCTCATTTTTTCCCTTCTACATGTGGTGTTAAGCTCCCTGCTGGGATTAGCCCAAAATGGCATTTAGTGGGAGGTTGTGTATTATAAAAATTAACCACATGTTTCACAAGAGACTTCATCATGTCAGCCTCATTTGAAGGAAAAGGAGGTAGGAGTCCAGCCAGAGTGTGGTATTGCTAGAAATGCTTTTCTCAGTAAGATCAATAAAGTATGACTGTATAATTGAGAGACAGTTAGCTGAGAATATGCTTCTAAATGGGATTTTTCCTTTGGGATCCAGCAAGTTGAATACTGTTCTGGGAATTAATAAAGCAAATTGATAGTCCACTCAAGAATCCCCACGGACTTTTCAAACATTACTTAGTAAAATTCATTCCTATTGATAGGAGTTGGATTAAGTATGATACAACAGATGAAGGTTTGACTTGTAAGAAGCCTGGTTGTATCCAGATAAGTATATTTGTTTAAAATATTTATCTCTTATCCAGAAAATCAAGTAGCAAACTCTGTCCTGGGGTGCTTCAGGAACAGCATCGCCAGCTGGGCAAGGGAGGGGATTGTCCTGCTCTGCTCTGCACTGGGGCAGCCTCACCTCGAGTGCTGGGGGCAGTTTTGAACACTACAATATAAGAAAGACATTAAACTTATTAGAGAGTGTCCAAAGGAAGGCAACCAGGATGGTGAAGGGTCTGGAGGGGAAGCCGTGTGAGGAGTGGCTGAGGTCACTTGGTCTGTTCAGCCTGGAGCAGAGGAGACTGAGGGCAGACCTCATTGCAGTTACAACTTTCTTGTGAGAGGAAGAGGAGGGGCAGGCACTGATCTCTTTCCTGTGGTGACCAGTGACAGGACTCAAGGAAACAGCATGAAGCTGAATCAGGGGAGGTTTAGTTTGGATATTAGAAAGAGGTTCTTCACCCAGAGGGTGTTTGGGCACTGGAACAGGCTTCCCAGGGAAGTGGTCACTGCAGCAGCCTGAGAGAGTTCAGGAAGTGTTTGAACAACACTCTCAGGCACATGGTGTGACTCTTGGGGATGGTCCTGTGCAGGGCCAGGAGATGGACTCAGTGATCCTTGTGGTTCCCTCCCAACTCAGCATATTCTATGATTCTATGGTTACAGAAAAAGAAAAGCGAGCATTTTCAGAATCTGAAATGTTAATTCCCAGTCCTTAACATCTACTTGTGATTATGGATGTATCAGTGTAGTTTCCATTGTTGAGCGAACATATGTACTTAGCAAAAATTAACTTTATTTTTCATGTAATTTGAGTGATTGAAATCCCCTTGAATACTCTGTGTAACTTTAAATGTTTTTTTTTAATTTTTAGACCTCTGAACATCTGCAAATGTGCATATTTTATGTAGATTTTAGCAAGTCAAAACGCCCTTCCATTTCATGTTTTACAGCTAGCGCTTGTGCCTTTTTGTTTGCATACATGTGTGCATACACATGACTTTATAAAATGGAAGTCAACCATAGGAAATTCTAAGCAATTATAAAATTATAAAGCACTTAGATTTCTGTTTCACAGTACAGGAAACAGGCATTTCATTGTAATACATTGAAGCAGAATTGCATAAAGGGACGTTACATGATTTATGAAATCTAAACCAATACAATAATACTAAGAAATGTATAGGTACAAAACCAATTACTGTTGCTGTAGTTCATATATATGCATCGCAGATGAAGCTATAGAGAGGAAGTAATTGATTCTCAGAAGTGACCAGTAATGTGTTAGATGAGAGCCTGAATAACTTAATTGATTTTTCTTTGTGATCTGTGGTGATAGACTACTTTGTCTAACCTTAACAGTTGACAAAATCCTGGTTTTTTTTCCTTCTTTGCCATATTTGATTCTTTCTATGCCACCACTTGAAATAATAGTCCGTTGTTTCCTTTTGGGTTTTGCCTGCACTTTTAAACTTCCCAATGGATTTCTTCTTCTGTGTGGTAAATCATACCTTAAAAGGTTGTCTAACTGTAGGTTTTCTCATAAGTAGCTCATGAACTCCCTTCTTTGCATAGAAAAGTGCACACTGTTATAAGTCGTTGCCACTCTCTTTTGTGTTTCTTTGAAAATTATAAAATAATCTATTAATTTCAAAAGTTCTAGAATGAACCTATATAATTTATTGTTTCTACTGGTAATCATGAAAACACAGTTTCTTAGCTTCTGACTGCATAAATTTTTTAGAAATTTACTGTACTGTATCCTTTTTAAAATTATTCTGCTGTTTTAATACAGATTATTGTTTATTTTGAAAAATGATTTTTATTTCATATCCATTATAGTAGTAGGTAAATTTAATGATGCAAAGTATGAGAAGTACTCTATTTATGATGTTATATCCCATTTTAAAAGGGTGGAGTTTAGGGACAAGGGGAATTCATTGAACCGAGTTGCTTCCTTCTCCACTTTTTAAGATTTGAGTAGTTTTGGATCCCAGATGTGAAACACACTTCAATCACTTAGAATTTCATAACTTTTCAGGATTTTATTTCTTTTTCATTGCATCATGTGTTATTCCAGGATTTAATTATTTTGGCTTCATGAGAGAATGATGTATAAAAAAGAACAGTGGTACTGAAAAATCCATATATATATATTAGTATTAACACATACAGATTGCTTGAGCAATCTGAGGGAGGTTGGTCCAAATCACCCACTGTGGTTGCTTCCAACCTAACAAATTCTGTGATTCTGTGATTAATGTTGGAACATATGAAGTTGAATTGTCCTGGGTGCTTGTGATGTGGGAAAAGGTGTGTTCTTCAGTGATCATATTTTAACCAGCCCGTGTAAGATAGAAGGAGTTGACTTTGAGAATGGTGTGTGATTTATTTTATACAAAAGCCCATTCTAAATATAACATTGTTTTCTGAGAACCTTTGTGTATTTGTACAATTGCATTCATTTTGGGAAATATCTTAAATGATATCTATTTCCTAATATATACAGAATAACAAGCTTGGGAGCATTTTAGTACAATGTCAAAATATTTGGCTTTTGGGTTTTTTCTTGCATTTACTTAAAATGCTCAACATGCTTGGCATGTGCCTAATGTTTTTGTTTTCTCTCTCAGGAGAAAGGTTGAAATCATGCATACTCACAGTCTTTTTACACTTCTTGGAGAAAGGTTGATGCTGCACACCAATACAGTGACCGTTACAACATATAACACACTTTATGAGGTACAAGTTATTAAATATAAAGATTGTTTTTTCTGTTGTAAAAAGTATGACTTAAAATCTCCATGCTCTATAATATCCTGATTCTCAAGACTTCTGAGAAAAATTTTAGAAATTTTGAGAAAGTACTTCTTTGTTCACAGGGTATTTTGCCATTTTTTACATGTTTTTATTAAGAATGTCATAAATTTTACATAGGCTCTGTAAAACTTTCCACTTCTGATGGAAGAAATCCTGTTGCTTAAGATGTTCACCACTTTACACAAAAAAACCCCCAGCAGTTACTGCAGACCTCTAATTGCTCATACTTCTCCATTTTTTGGAGAGTTTGTTTCCATTGAAATGGAAAGTGCTGAAGTTTGAGATGCCTCTCTCTCTTTTCTCTTTTCTATTTCATGTCACTCATTTCAAGTTTACAAAATTTTGAAGAGTGCTGTTCTTTCTTTTTTAACCGTGCCAAGTGATAACTAACACAGCCACTTTTATGTAGCAGATACTGCTTGAGGTGAATAAGTATGACCCCAAAGCATTCAGCTGTTCTACCAGGTTCTTGTAGAAACGTCAGTTTCAATGATGAGCAATTTTGTAAAAGCAAAGTATTGAGAACATCAAGTTGGTTTAAACCCATGTCTCATGCCCGCATACATAAAGCTCTTGTCCTATCTTCAATTATTACTAAAATGATGACTTAGAATAGAATCTCTTGCAATTTCTGAAAATCTTATGCACTAGAAAGATTTTTTAATATTTTTTTAGTCATAAATAGATTTAATGACTAGATGCTCAGGGTTGGTTCCAGAAAAGGAAAAAGAGCCTAGAGGAGCGCTTGGTTTTTAGGGTTCTGAATAATGTAGAAAATTATTTTCCTCTGATTGTAAAAACCTAAACATCATCTATTTGCCAGTGACTTAGACGTCAAGTTATTTTTTACTGCACATTACCTTTTATGGTTTGGCCACTTGAGTCTCAGAGTCTAGTTCCTGCATTCAGTTTTCTGAGAGCTTCTGTGATTGGTATTCTCATAAAATGCATAACTCATTGACAAAATCAAAGTCCTCATGGAGTTCAGCATCCACAGGCATGTACATTTGTAAAAATAGCCAGGGGAAAGGAGAAAAAAGGGGTTAAGTGCTGTAAGTACAGAAGATTTGCTAAGAAACTGATGCTAAGGAACAGATGTTTACCATAGTCTCTCATAAAAAGCAAGGGCATATTTGCATTCTATTTTAAATATCGATATGTAAAGACCTATTTTAAGATACTGTGTGTATGACTGACATTAGTTTGATTATTTTTTAATGAGTGAGCTAAAGTTCTGCCTTAAAATAAATATTGCTAGTGAAATTACTCTATTTTGAAATGCATTTACTTGAATGTACTTACTGAGAATTCTGTGTTGATATCATTGAATTTTTAGCTTGTTCTTAAAAATAAAGTTGCATACACACATCCAGTGACAGGTATCCCGGTGTGAAAGGTTTGTGGTGTTGCCTCAATACAGATTAATTAGGTTGTCAGGTACAATGCATGCAATGGGAGAATGCTCTGTCTTACTCATTATGTGAAGCCCCAGGATTATTCCTCTGGAATGCTGTCTCTGACTCTTACTCTTTACTACCTGGAGGAAACCAAGCCCAGTTTTAAGAATTATTCGGTTTGGTTATAGATGAAATATATGAGAATAATTATTGATGTATGTAGCTTGTGAAAGATACTTTGATCTGTGAATGTATAACAATATGAGAAATATGAATGGAATATCTTTAAAATACCATTATTGTGTATTTAGGCAATGAACTCAAAGGTTAGTTAACCAGCCACAATACAACCATGAAAATCTTGATCCCTGCACAGAGGAATTGCTTCATTGCATTCTTCAAGATTTAAAATATTTTACGTAATTTTTTTATATGAAGTTGCATGTGTCAGCAGTAAATGTTCTTAACAAATTTAAAAATGAACAAAGAAATACTGTAATGTTTGATTGAAAATGGTAAAAGGAAGTTAATATTCTGTTTTAGATTTTGACAGAACAAGTATGCACTCAAGTTGTTCATAAACCACATCCAGAGCCAGATTCAACAGTGAAAATTCAGAATCCAAGTAAGGACCATATATTATGTTTGTTTGATAAATGTATCAGCTAGAGGTTGTGGGGTTTTTTGAAATGATGGTTCAGAAAGTGAGAACAATTCATTCATGTATCTTTGATACATATGGGTTTCTTTTACCTCTTACATTAGTGGCTGTCAGCAACTATTTCTTTTTCTAACTTTGGTAGAGTGCTTTACATAACTAATTTATTCTTTCAAAGTGATTCTTAAGGTGGTGGCAACGCTGTTAAAAAACTCCACACCAAGTGCAGAGCTGATGGAAGTTCGACGTTTGTTCTTATCTGATATGATAAAACTCTTTAGTAATAGCCGTGAAAACAGAAGGTATGTCAATACAAATAGTATTTTCTCATCCTTGATTTCTGGGTAATAGCAATCTGTTGTATTCTGTGTAGAGTTTTATACTCTGTAATAAATTAAATATATTTAAAATAAGTTTAATACGTTTGTGGTAACTTTTCTTAGTTCAGTAACTAATACTGGATTCTTCTCTATAGTATACTTTAATTTTTTATTCATACTGAAGTATTTTTAAGTTTATTCCTAACATTGGATTGATGTTCAGAGATGATGTTCCTCCCATCTCATCCATCGTAATGTTAAAATAAAGAAGCTTTGTCTGGATATATTTTGAACTAATTATTTCACTTTAGATGTTTACTTCAGTGTTCAGTGTGGCAGGACTGGATGTTTTCTCTGGGATACATTAACCCTAAGAACTCTGAAGAGCAGAAGATCACAGAGATGGTTTACAACATTTTCCGTATTCTCTTGTACCATGCAATAAAATATGAATGGGGAGGCTGGAGAGTGTGGGTGGATACTCTTTCTATAGCTCATTCCAAGGTAAGAAACAGCTCATAGATGTTTTTTTAAATACTGGTAACCCTCAAAGGCAGTAGCAATAGAGTAATGTAAGATGTAAAGTGATTTAGTGCCATCTGGTGGCTGTCCCTATTCATGCCAAGGTGGCTTTTTTCTTGTCAAATGCTTTGTATGCTGTACTTAATATGTTCTTAACAATCTTGCTCCTTTTTGCCCAGTTCATCTAGCGTACATTCATCCACTTAATCTGTTATTTTCTTTTTAAGGTCACGTATGAAGCTCACAAGGAATATCTGGCAAAAATGTATGAAGAGTATCAAAGGCAAGAGGAAGAAAACATAAAAAAGGGGAAGAAGGGGAACGTGAGCACCATCTCAGGTCTTTCCTCTCAGACAACAGGAGCAAAAGGTGGAATGGAAATTCGAGAGATAGAAGATCTTTCACAAAGTCAAAGTCCAGAAAGTGAAACAGATTACCCTGTCAGTACAGATACGAGGGACTTGCTCATGGCCACAAAGGTGTCAGATGATGTGCTTGGAACTGCTGAAAGACCCGGAGGAGGAGGAGTGCATGTGGAAGTTCATGACCTTTTAGTTGATATAAAAGCTGAAAAAGTAGAAGCTACTGAAGTAAAACTTGATGATATGGATTTATCACCAGAGACGCTGGGAACTGGAGAAAATGGTGCACTGGTAGAAGTGGAATCTCTTCTAGATAATGTATATAGTGCAGCTGTTGAGAAGCTCCAAAACAATGTTCATGGAAGTGTAGGTATTATTAAGAAGAATGAGGAAAAAGATAATGGTCCATTAATAACGCTGGCTGATGAGAAAGATGAGCCTTCTACTAACAATACCTCATTTCTCTTTGATAAAATACCTAGTCAGGAGGAGAAACTCCTTCCTGAACTTTCAAGTAATCACATTGCTATTCCAAATGTGCAAGAGACACAGATGCATCTTGGTGTAAATGATGATTTGGGATTGCTTGCACACATGACAGGTAGTGTAGATATAACTTGTGCTTCAAGTATAATAGAGGACAAGGAGTTCAAGATTCACACCACTTCAGATGGAATGAATAGCATTTCTGAGAGGGAGTTGTCTTCATCATCTAAAGGATTAGAATATGCTGAAATGACTGCCACAACTCTTGAGACGGAGTCTTCTGGTAGCAAAACTGTACCTAGTGTTGATGCAGGAAGTATAATATCAGATACAG
Source organism: Pachycephala philippinensis (assembly GCA_013397055.1). Classification (NCBI taxonomy): domain Eukaryota; kingdom Metazoa; phylum Chordata; class Aves; order Passeriformes; genus Pachycephala; species Pachycephala philippinensis. The sequence goes on from VWZT01013261.1 coordinate 1,518,609, forward strand.
AAAGATCTGATGATGGTAAGGAGGCAGGAAAGGAGATACGGAAGATCCAGACAACTACCACAACCCAGGTAAATTTCAAGTAGTCACGTATGTGTCTGATGTAATCGTTGTTCATTGCTGAGGGATAAATTAATAGTATGAGATCTGAGACATATTTGAAGTATATTTTTTTAATTATATGAAAAATGTACATCTTCCAGGCCTATTTTCTTTGAAAATGGCATGATGTGAAGTATTTCATGACTGTATAGAAAATATATATTTCATATTCTACTTAAATAATAGTTATTTCCCACTAAAATAAATTATAAACTACAATTTGAAATAGGTGGGCATTAATCTCTCTTTTAAATAATTTTCTTAAAAAGAATTATCAACTGAGCAACTAGCAAAAATTTGTTATCTTCTAATCTCTTCTTTGGGTGCTTCAAAGTACCCTATGAACTCTAGGCTGTCCATGGTTAAATATTTTTTCTTAAAATGAAGTTAACCTTAATTTAAAAAAAAAACTGAAATAGGTATTAAATAAAATATAAATGGAGAATTACTGTTTTATTAAATACGGAGCAATTTTAATTTTAGCCTGTTTACACCGGAGCTGGTGGTTAGAGTTTTGATTGCTGTAGATGTGGTAACTGCCTTGTTAGATTTGATCTCCTTGAGAGCACTGAAAACACTGAAAATTACTTAAAGGACAGCGACCTAAGTGTAGATACCTGTTTTATGCAGTGGCAATGCACATCAAATCCCATTCTTGCAGATACGGTATTATTGGCTAGATAAAAGCTCCTCTTTTATGGTGCAGTTATGATACCATTGCTGCTGCTGGCATGAGGGTTACCTGCAGTTGTACCTGAAGGAAAATGTATTTGATTGGAGTTGCTAAAATCAAATTCTCTAAAAACAGGTCTACAACCATCTCCCTGCCTTATTAGTAAGAAGTAACTGTCTTTTATTCAAATGGACTGAAAGAAAACAAGCACATTGTGCAACAGAGATGGGAACTACTGCTTACTTCTGAGAAGAGTTAATGCCTTTATCAATAATAGATCAAATATTAAAGAATATAAAATTCACTCTTTCCTGTGTTTCCAACTAGAAAAAACTGAAAATACAATTGAAAGCACTATGCAGAAGATTCATGTGAAAAATTAAAATCTTGGATAAGTCTAAGAAAAATAGAAACTAATAATTTAAAGATAACTCTAAGAAAAACATAGGAAATGCAAGCAACAGTAAAAATTTTACTCCCGAAAGGTCAAATTGAATAAAGGAAACCTTTTCTGCTCTCAAAATAGTTGCTACAGGAGATCACAATCAGATTAAATAATAAAGAAGCTTTTCAGCTCAACTCCAATGCTATGTTCATTTTTACATTGCTAACATAATTGTTTTGCAAACTTCTCTTTTGTTTTTAAATTGACAAAATGGAATTTGGGAGACTATATATAATTCTCTAATGATCCTGCTAAAAAGACCAGATAAATAAATTGGTTTTGGAAAATGAGGAGCCGTCCAAAAATGCACTCATTCCTTGAAGCCATCACTATGTAGTTTGTTCATGTTTTCAGTCAAATCTTCAAAGAAAATTGTGTTATTAGCCCAAAAAGAGAATTGTCACATATAAACAAAGTCTTGTGACTGACCTTGTACGGGCTACATTTGGTCTTTTCTGTAAGACTTCAAGTGAAGAACCTGAGAGTAAAAGCTTGGTGAGTAGCTGGAAGGGGGCCAGCCATAGCCCCTCAGCACTGATTGATTTGATTTGGAGTAGCTCATTTACTGAAGGATACTGCCTGCCTTGGAACATCAATATCTCCTGTGGTTTGTGGCCATGTTGTTTTATCCTATCCTGTCTCAGATTCTGTATTGCATTCAAAAGCACTTTGCATAAAGTTAACATCATTTTTGAACCTCTTGTTGCTGTAGGCAATACAGGGTCGATCTGTCACCCAGCAAGACCGGGATTTACGTGTTGACTTGGGATTTCGAGGAATGCCAATGACGGAAGAGCAGCGACGACAGTTTAGTCCAGGTCCACGCACAACTATGTTTCGTATTCCAGAGTTTAAATGGTCTCCCATGCACCAGCGGCTCCTGACAGACTTGCTTTTTGCACTAGAAACAGATGTACATGTTTGGAGAAGGTGGGCCGTTGTTTCTTCTTTAACTCCTGATTTGTGTTTCCATCAATAAGGAAAAATTAGGCTTGTTGGACGGGGGATGTTACTGGGATGGTGGGGAGGAAAAGAGCCGGTGTTAGCTGAAGTGCCCTTCTGTATCTTCTACCTTTTCTTTTTACCCCTTCCCAGCCTGGAACAGCTCTATTTCCCAGGTAGTAATTCCTGTTTTCTTGAAGCATTGTATAAATCCTGCATACCTAAACAAACTGAACTGCTCTTTCAGCTTATATTTAGCATTAGAATCTACTGCCCCTGTTCTAGACAGGATGACTTCTGCTAATGGCCATTTTCCTAAATGATTAATTAAAAGAGAGCTTCTCTACCTGCAAGCTGTATAAATAAAACCCCTTTCCAATAAGATTTTCTAAAGAAACACTCTACTGACAAGTTTTCTTTTGCATGCCAGCTCCTGGCTGGGTTTAGTCTTGGTGTTTATATAATATTTTATGACAGCAATGTGATTTCCTAGGGTTTTTGTACATTTTGTACATGTTAATACAGGTACTCTGAAACTATAATACAATAGAGAAAATTTACTCTAATTTCCACCACAGAATAGTTCATTTTCACAAAACTTGAGCATAGTTTTATCAAAGGAGCAATTTATATTACATTTAATTTCCTTTTTGATGAACTGTTCTGTGATACTCACTTGGAAATAGGCAATTTTGATGTTTTTCTTTTGGCCAAGTACATGGGAAGGGGTTGCATTTTGTGCTCAGATAAAGCTTGAAGGTTAAAGTTCAAATTTTCTATTTTCAGTTGAAGCCTTTAATTTTTGTTTGCTGGCTGATAACAAATCTTTCTTTGGGGAAAGACCATACTTATAGAATATTCCTCAGTATTTTCACACAGGGGTTTTATATTTTTGGGGAGTGACTGTTGCATCGGACAATTGCTCATCAATTAGGAGATGCTGAGATTTCACCTAATCTTACAAGCATCTGTGGCTTCTGGAGCTGTTATTAGGGCTAGATATATTATCAGTTAATAAGGTTAAGATTAAATCAAGCTATGGCCATGTTATCAAGTTTCTCCTTTAAAACAGTGGCGGGTGTTATCATTAGATGTTATCAAGGGTGCTTCAAATGGCACTGGTGTAGCATGGTGAACTCTTAATAATAAATAGTTGCTTTGGTGCTGCAGAAACAATTCCACTGCTTTCAGCAGAATGGCCTGTGAAGTGAAGTACTGGTTGATGGGAATAAAAGGTTAGAAGATGTTTTTCTCAGCTGAGTATTTGAATATAATCCTGTGCAAAAAGAGATAGCAATCAATTTGTTCATTAGACTAGTCTTGTTAATACTTTTAGACAATTTACATGCAAAGTTTTGTAGACGAGACTTTTCCTTTTTATCAAAGAAACATTCACAGTATGGTTGCAAAGAATGTATTTATCTAAAATTTATTTTAATTGTTTGTTTTTAATACATCCTTTCTTCTGTTCTTGCAGTCACTCCACAAAGTCTGTGATGGACTTTGTCAATAGCAATGAAAATATTATTTTTGTACACAACACAATACACCTCATTTCCCAGATGGTAGACAATATTATTATTGCTTGTGGAGGAATTTTACCATTGCTGTCAGCAGCCACATCCCCAACTGTAAGTACAATATTTCCACCTAGTGGTCATATTAGAAATTGTTGTTAATAATGCAAACCACTATTTGCAGCTGACTCTTCTTTAGGGACTCCTGTCCCCTTTCTGCTAATTCCTTCAAAAAATTTAAATTTATAATCAAACTGGTATACTTTGATATATGGAGTGTTTATAACATTTTGCATTTGAAATGCTAGTTTTATCAGAGAAGTAGTACTAAGTAAGAACAATATTTCATAGTTATTTAATATTTCATTTGAAGCGATGACCATTAGGATAATGATTCCTGTAACAAAACAGCATGCTTTGTGATGTCTACTCATTGATATTCATAAACCTTTTTTGCATGGCCACTATTAGTTTGCATGCCAAATGATTCCAGAAGTCATCCGCTCTCTACTCTGTTTACTTCTTCCTTCAGTAGATCCTTTCCCCCTCTCTTTTTTTTTTTTTTTAATCTTGTATTGAAAAAAGCTGATATTTTTATCCACTCAAATATTCTTAGTAAGTTGTAAGATCTTAACAGACTAAAGCTCAGGCAGGCAGAGTATCTTCACTAAAAAGGGATGAATATTTTAAAAATACTGCATTATTGACAAGAGTAATTACATTATTCGAATGTGATGCCTTGTCTGTGCATCTAATATCTGTGACTATTTCTTTCATACTAAATGTTATCTGAAGCATCCTATAAAAATTATTTGTAGTTAATATTGGTCTTTGAAAGGGAAGACAATGAGACCCAGAAGGGACAAAGAGATCCTCTGAAATAATGTGGGTAGTAGGCACTGGAGACTGCAAATGTGGTTTGCAGTAAAAGCTCAAATCTTTGGTCTAGCCATTCAGCAATTGAGATTACTTATTCTTTACTGTTAATTCTAGTTAAAAAACCCTTTTTTTGCAGATTTATTTGAAAGGTCTGAATACACGGGCTTGCAATTTGCTGAACATTAGTATGATTTTCAGACAGGCAGTTAATGTTAAAATGCTGTCTCTTTACTATTTTCACTGTTTTAACTGGAAAAATATTTGCTATAAGCAAAAGTGAAAGACTACAATTATTGTGTGTAGTCACAAGAATAGCATTAAGGTCCTGACTTTGCAAGTGCTTCATTGTAAATATTGGCAAGTATGAGTGAGTACACACTGAGCCGTCTTGAAACACAGGCTACACTATCATTCTTTAGAGTAATGGACATTGGGGGATATTTTTTTAAAGCAACCATTTTAGGCATCATTTGAAAATTATGGTGTTGTGACATCTTTTATATAAAAATATAAAACAGGCACAACACTAATTAGGCTGCAGTTCCATTGAATGCTCTTTGTGGATTTTAGCTCTTGTCCTGGTTTATGATACTGCAGAGCCATTCTATGGAGTAATAATTTTGAGGTTCACCATTTCCCTCTATTTATTTTGGATAATATATATGTGCGCGTGTGTGTGTGTCTCTATAGATAGTTACCTGACACAGCTTTAATAATTACTCATCCATTTGTTAAAATATTGAGTGTCAATACTGCCTTGCTCAATAGCAGTGATTTTCATGCACTGATACAAAAGACTACATTTTCAAATTTTGGTATTATGCACACATTTCTTCACTATATGGGGACTGTGTGTGTGTCTTGAATGCTTAATTTTACCATCTGTCTTGGTCAATAAATAAAAATAAATTGTAAAATAAGATAATTCACTAAAAGTTTGGTAGCTGGCTTCAAGTTGAATGAATCCTTCTGAGTGAAAGTAAAGAAAAAAGATGCTTCCTGCCCATTCAACTCCATTCCTGTTCCTCAATGCCCATCCATAAACATTAAAAGGAAGGTGGATTTATTCATCACTGTGACAGATATGAAGAGTGCAGCACATCCTCCCTCCTCAGAGCAGGTGCTCTCCCTCAGTCTTGTTCTGAATCACAGTTTCGAAGGGAGCAGATGCCCCGCTGGGCAGCAGACCACTTGTGAATATCCATCATGTGATGAATGAAAAGAGGTTTCATACTGATTCTCAGACTTCTAATGCTTCTGCATCCTTGAACTGCTGTGGAGAAGTGGATGGATTGCTGGTTCAGAATATATTTCTTCTCAGTCTTGAAAGGGCAAAGTAGGCCACTGCAAGCAATCAGTTACAAAAGGTTGTCTCACCCTCCTCCTTCCAGAAGCTGCTAATGGGAAGAGAGAAGGGGTTTGAAACTGGAAGATTTATATGACATCTCCACTGCATAAAAAGACTTACAGCAGGCCTGCTACTGGCCACTTTCTGCCAGGGTAACTGTTAAGCGGGAAAACGCCTTTAGGCTTTTTCCCTCACTGATTCAAAGACTCACAGAATCACAGAATGGTTGTGGCTGGAAAGGGGATGCAGGAGGTCACCTGGTCCAACACCCATGCTCAAGCAGGGCCACCTACAGCCAGTTGCCCAGGACTGTGTTCAGACAGCTTTTGACTGTCTCTGAGGATGGAACTCCATCACCTCCCTGAGCAACCTGTGCCAGTGCTCAGTCAGCCTCACCATGGAAAGGGTTTCTTGATTTCCATGTGGAACCTGCTGAGTTGTAATTAATTACATTAATGAATAACATTTTATGCACAAGGTACAGAGTTCAAATTTTGTCTTGCATCTCCTGAATCCCTTCCAACCCCAACCATTCGTAGTCTGTGTAGTTCTGTAATTGAAACTGGGCATGATATTAGAAGTCTGCTCAAGCTGTATTGCACTACTCTTCCAAAAGGAAGCTATTCTCAGGCTACATAAGCTGCCTCACTGGGTCAGCCTGAGGGCCCGTCTGCTTTAGCATTCTGCCACCAACAGTGACTGTTTGCAGCTTACATCAGAATGCAGAAGTCTGAGCAAGCATATTGATTGCTCTGATAACACTCCGTTTCAGCATTTAGGATTTTAACGACTAGAGAGGGTGTTTGGGCTGTCATATTTAATAACCACTGAGGAATTTACCCTTCTAGACTTTATCTAATCTTTTTTGAAGCTACTTACACATTTAGCTTCCATAATGTCCTATGGCATTGAGCCTGACAAAGCAATTATATAACCTTTGAAGCACTTCTTGTCTTTGTTTTTTTTTAAGCCTGCTTAAATGCATAAAGTCACTATGTGCTTTACTGTTTATGCTATGAAAAGAGTGGTTAATCATGTCTTTATTCAGCTCCATATCCTTTATGACTTTGTAGGATTGAGTCATATCTCCTGGTGTGCCTGTTTGAATCCATACCAGCTTCATCTTGTTTAGTCTCTGATCCTCCATATCTCTGTTCTGTGGAGTTTTTCTGGGGTGTCGAAGCCCTCAAATTTTGTAGATCCTGTAGAATACATATATTCAATTTATTGACAAGTGTGAGCTCATTTTACTTAATTTATTCCTTCACTTTCATGAATGGTGATGCTCCAATATTCCCATTGAAGGTCTTTTGGGGCCTATATTGAAATTTTAAAGCAGTAGTTCTTATTTCCTCTTAGTATATTTTATTTGTGGCATAGGTCATATATTTACATTTGCTTATAAAAATTAATTTGCTTTTTGGTCTAGAATAATGAAACTTGAAAGCAAAAAGACTATAGAACAGACAGTAAAGGTCCTTCCACCCTTTAACTCCAGGATGATTGAAACAGGGATGGAATTCATGAAGAGATTAGGGTAAATCTAAGTATTCACTTGAAGTATTTACATGTGGCCTAGATTTCTAGCTCATGGAGATCTACTCACCAGAAGCAAATGATTCAGCTGTCTCTGATGTAGACATCTACCAGATCCCTGTAGTGTCCAGCTGGAATGATTGTTAACCTGGAGCTCAGTCACGTCTCTTTTTATGAGATAGTTGTTTTCTAATGGAGAAAGGAAGAAGCACACAGATCCTTTTTCAACTGTCTTACAGCCCTGCCTGTGCACAGTTCCTTGATTTCAGTGAATTAGTCAGACTTCAAGCAAATCTGAGTTCATCCTGGGCTACTCATTCTTAAACAGTCCTAAATTCTGCTGCAAAACTCTCTTCTCAACAACAGAGTTAGTTGCTCTTCCATGTGTCCCATTGCCTCTGATTTTTATAAAGCACTTCACCTATTTCTCGTTAGTAGAACAGATGCTGAATATTAGATGCTTGAATTCATTAAGTCTATTTGAAGAAAAGAGCCAAGGATAAATTTAGCAAAATGACTTTCAGAACGCTGGAGCAATTGCAGTTTTGGTTTGGTTTTTTTTCTTTTGTGCAACAGATTCTGTATTGTGTTCCCTCCCTTGCTAAAAAAAAGCAGTCACAGTTTCCTTAAAAATATGAATGTTTGAAAAATTTCCCATTTCAGAAAGACTTTTTTCCTTCGCATAGTTCAGATTTTGAGTGAAATGGCAATTCTTCTGGGCTGGGTGGAAGATTACTGCATGACTCCTTGCCTGCTGTAGAACAGGCAGTCTTAATTATGGAATTCCCTCACTATGGAATTCTTGTAATAGAAATCTGCCTTTTATCTTGTAGGGTTTCTTTTTTATTTCGTTTTTGGTCTGGTTCGGGTTTTTTTCATGTGTTTGTTTGGTTTTTGCTGTTTTGGTTTTTTGTTGTTTTTNTTTTTTTTTTTTTTTTTTTTTTTTTTTTTAATCCCGGCTAGGATGATCTGAATAGAAAACTTTAAATATAAATAGAAAAAAAAAAAAAAGAAAGAAAAGAAAAAATGCATTTTTTGGTGTAAACAAACCACTCACAAATCTGTGGGTAACTCAAAAGAAGATTATATGTTTGTATGGTGTACAGGGCAAAGTTTACTGTAATTCACGATAATGTATTCCCACAATTTTCAATATTTCCCTCAATTTCAGTTCTTTGCTACATCTGTCCCAGGGTCTGTGCATGGATTTGCTTCAAATGCCGGTGTTTTTAAAGTGTTGCCAATTGTATATATGAAACAATTTAAAATTGAAGAAAATATTAACAAAAAATTGGAGCAGTTTTCTTGGTTTACAATATAATCTGGAGTGTCTTCTACTTTTGATTCTGATGTCTAGTATATTAAATTGGGAATATTAGATAACTCTGCTACAATTATGGGGAGGTCATAAAATACAAAATACTGGTTTCCTTTTATTTTCTGCTTTCTGTTGGGGAAGTCTTTGAGGTTCTCTAAAAATAATTACATCCATAAGGAAGAAATTATTAAGATGTGGGAGTGTGAAAAACAGGACCTGTAAAGGGAAAAGGTTTGCAGAAGATGCTTTCTGTTAATAGAAGCTGGTTTACAGATAAAACATTTTGTGTACAAGCTAGCAATTGGAAGTAATCATTGCTTGCTACAAGGATAGCAGCTGTGACAAGGGCTTGAGGACACTGAGCAAGGCAAAAGAAGTTTGAGGAGTTTAAATATATGTGGCAATTCAGAACAAATTTCCAGACCCCTTGCAATCAGTTTGTTTTTCCACTTATTCTAAGTCTATAATTCAGCTTCTTACTTGCAGAATTCAAAACATCAGCTCTCAAATTGTCATCTGAGGGCTTCTGGTGCTATATGAACTGTCCACAAAACTCCATTAAACATTTAATAATGGCCTCATGAGGTCTGTGAATTAAAAGCTGAGATGTATGACCCGAGTATAGTATTAGCATTATCGTGTTCAGGACTTGTGTGATTCCACAGGTGCTGTGTGGTCTATAACGATTCTGAGAATCAAAAGTGGTAAAACTGATATGAAAATTTTTAGCTAGTAATTGAGAGATGATAGCCACAGGTTATTCTTGAACTGCATCCAACTATGAAAAGACACATTTAAAAACTGGTTGAGCGTGGTATTTTCTGTTTTGATAGGAAAGAAAACGGTTCATTTTAGCTTGTCTTTTTGTTAGATTAGGTTTTTCCACTGTCTAAATTATAACAATGGTAACTGACATGCTCTGAAGTTTCTTTCTATTTTTAAAACAGAACTCGTGAGAACTTAAGAATTAGTTCCTAGCCCACTGTGATAATAGAGAAAGTGGTTCTACCTAAAACTAAACCATAAAAATTTAATGCACATACTTAATTGTGAACAATGAAATTGGAAGGCCAACTCAGTCTGAGTGGCTTAGTAAATCTTGATTTCTTTTTCCTATGGTTCAAAAGCATTGTCATTTCTAGTTTGATACTGGTTTAGGTTGAAGAAATCACACCCAAATATAATATTATAATGAGCTGTCTTGTAGTGAATCCAAGGGAAGAGCATTACGCATGAAGAACCAGGTTGCTTGTTGTAATTTATATTTGTTTTTTTCAAAGCATTTTAAACATATTTGCCTCCTCATGAAAAGATTAACTACTTAATTGCATTTCAGTTGAATGGCTTGTTGTGAAATGCTCATTTCTATATAATCAATTAACACATAACTTTGTTTTACATTGCTTCATAATAATATTCTATGTACTACATAAAAGATGTACATTGGTTTGAAAGAATCAGTGTTTACATGAACTCCATAATAGTACAAGATTTAAAGTTTTCCTTGTGCATAGCTATCTTAGGCAAGTCTTTATTTTCAAATGTTCATGCTGAGCTTAAATGTTTTGCTGTTTTAAATATAAATTAAACAAATGTATAATTCCAAGATACTAATTTGTTTCAATTTACCTTGTATTTTTAGTTAACTTAAATAATTTTCTTTTTCTTTTATTGTTGTGATCTGTTGTCTGTTTTGTCTGTTGCATGTCCAGGGTTCTAAGGTTAGTATTGCTGCTGTAAGTTTCAGTTTTTTGCATTTTCAAAAATACTTTATTTTTTTGATCATTTAATATTTTGGCTTTTTTTAACTATTATTATTCTTGCTATTATTTTCCTATATCATACAGTAGGATGTGAATAGGAATATATTAGGTGTAGTAATTAACTTTTCTTACCATATTTCCCTTGAGAACCTAATGCATTGCCAATTATGGTGCTTGCTGTTAGCTCCTGGACTGAATGTAGTCAGGTCTGTGAGCTAATTTAAGTTATAAATGCAGTTGTCAGTAGAGAAACTCTTTATGTCCTGAGCATGTTCATTGTATGGGAGACTTGCTACTGCTCTTAAATTACACTGAGCAGTCATGGAATGGTGATCAGTTCACTTTTCAATGGGTTTTAGAGACACCACTATCTAAAATATTGGTGATACTAGAAGGCAGCTTGATCAATAATGGAATACATTTTAAACACTACTACAATACCAATGTGCTGTATTTAACAGGTAGAAGTGATGGTAAGTTTGGTGTAAAAAAACTGTCAATCATATTTTTTCCTCCACGTAGCAGAATTTGAGGGAGATTTGTAAAAAAAAAAAAGATTCTTTTTAATTCAAAGTTTGCGAAAATCTTGCTAAAATGCACTAAAGTCTTACATTAAGTGAATTTACTACACAACTTGCAAAAATAAAAAAGCAATAGATCTTCTGAGAAGTTTGAGACTATGATTGGTATAATACAGTTGAAACTTGATAAAAATCAACATCAGGCAATCAACTGGCTGCAAGTGAGCCTGATGTTATTTCAAGCATGAGTTCAAAGTTCAAGTTTCCATAACCACATATGAGTTTTTCTAGCAGACTGTTATGGCTATAGATTTTTGCAAATATATTTTCTTTGGGTGAGTGCTTTCAAAAAATCTTCTTCCAGTCTGTTATAAAAAACAAAGCAACCTATTTTTCCAAAAAGTAGGAACACATCACAAACTAAACAGGGGAGCCCTGGCTAAAGAAGATAGGAGATAGGCTGAAAATCTTTCTTCTGAGAGTTGTCATTTTACTATTTTTCTAATATTATTGGGCAGTTCAGACAGATGACAGCCCTTCCCAAATCACTCATGTAACCAACATGCAACATCCTTAAGAGAAATTAAATGAAGGGCTATCTATCGTTATGGTGACACATGCCACTTTGTATCTTTCATCTTTCAAAACAATTGTTTCCTTAATACTGTTTGGCACAGTGTGCGCTTTTATAATTTTGGATGTAAAAATACTCTTAGAAGTAAGCACTGAGTGAGGCTAATACTCTTTTAGGAGTACAGAAATAAAGGAATTTTTGGTTTTCTGTATTTTTTATTTCCTTTGGAAAGAAATGACGTTAAGAGTGCAAAATATATTTTTTTAAGATACTTTTAAGCAAATTAATAAAAGTAGAGAAGCACAATGAAAGTACTTTTCAAAAGGCCCAAACTCTATGCTCAGAAAGTCTTGCAACTGGAAAGCTTGTTGACAATTAGTAAGAATCAGCCACCTGTAAACAAATTTTAAAATAGTATTTAGGCATATAATTCTGGATGCAGACGAGTATCACACATTCCTGTTTTCAATTTGCCTAGCTCCAGGGGTAAAAGAGTTTAAACTGATATTTATTTTTTGGATTAAGCTGACTGTTTCCTCACTTACCTGCAGTGTTAAATACCTGAAGGCATTTGAAAACATGACTCTCGACATCCAGGTGTCCTTTTGGAGAACAACATTTTAGCTTTCAGAAATATTGACCTCATTCAGAAATTTTCTGTGGATTCCCACTAAGGGGAGTCTGACACTACATTAGGAAGGAAACAGCAACTCTCTGGGACATGTGAGCTGCACGCCATGTCACTTGTCACGTTTTTACTTTCCCTCTGTTGTTGTTGCGAGGTAGCAAACATAAAATGAGAATTGGACTCGGTCAGGATTCTATATGCTATAAACATTCCAGGGAAAATCGATTGATGGAAACAGAGTGCAAAACTGTATGTTTTTTCCCACTCCACTCCTCACATTTGCTTGTTTATCTAAAGGAACATTAAAAAGTAAAAGCTATACACAGAATAATTCCTTTCAGCTGTTACCTGTTTGCGTAGCCTATTGAAGAATGTAAGAATATGTTGCACCCTTTTACACCATGCATTGTTTTACTATCTGCCCATACTTTGTCTTTATGCAATTGCTAATAACTCTCATTTATATTAGACTTTTTCTCATCTATTACAGCATGTAAACGTAAATAATTTTCTCACTCTTCATGCTGTCTTACTTTGAATTTCACTCACAGCTTATGTTAATGGTGTCAGTAGGAGATTTTTAAATAACTTTTCAAGCTATATGTCATTAAGCATATCAATTTAGATTTCTATGTGTATGTGCTGTCTTTATATTTCAGTTGTGTTCAAACTCTTTAATTCAATTATCTCCTTTTAAAGACTGAATTGGAAAATATTGAAGTGACACAAGGAATGTCAGCAGAGACAGCAGTAACGTTTCTCAGCCGTCTGATGGCAATGGTTGATGTACTAGTATTTGCCAGTTCTCTAAATTTTAGTGAGATTGAAGCTGAAAAAAACATGTCTTCTGGAGGTCTAATGCGACAGTGCCTAAGGCTTGGTAAGTCAGCAGACAGGATGTATTAAATAGTTACTTACAGATCAATGAGTTGCGATGCATCAAATAGTGACACATGTAGGAAAGGACCTTGTAGGTAGAGTTTGATGTGATAAAATAAAAATCCCATTTATTATTGATTTGATACATTTTTAAGGCCGATTCAATTTAGTCATAAGAAATACATGTCTGAAAATGTTCTTCCTTGTGTATTTCAAGTTGTATATATTCAGGGAGAGTGAAAGTATTAAATAGAAATCAGTAAACAGATGATATTTTTTTTCTTAAATCTGCTTTGCTGCCTCCATGTTGCAGGTTTTCTTATCCAAGCCTGCATGGATTTGTAGGACTTTTTAAAGGCTATGTAAGATAAAAAGAATAGGATACTTGTGCAGACACTGTACACCTCAATATATTTTGCAACAGTATGGCATGTATCGTCACTATTTACTATTATTCATACCACTTATTATATTACTGGTAATTTTATTGTTCCTGGTATAAAACTTGTCGGCTATTCTCAATTATCATTTTTTAAAATAAAATTTTCAATTACTGCCTGCTAGTAATGAGTGTTAATTGATGTCCTAAATATAATATTGAGAAAATATGCTGATTTGTGGCATTTTCATTTCTTCTTTTAGTTTGTTGTGTGGCTGTGAGAAACTGCTTAGAGTGCCGGCAAAGGCAAAGAGAGAGAGTAACCAAGACGTCATTAATTGGTGGTAAAACTCAAGATGCTCTTCAGGGTGTAACTGCATCAGCAGCAACCAAGGTAACTGAGCCTTCAGTAACCAACAGCAATGGTGGCAAGTCTGAAACACGGCTTTTTAGGATCAGAAAATAATTGTAATTGCCTTCTCAAATATTTGGCAAAAGCTTTGGTTTTTCCTGTTAACTGGTTTATGGTAAAAGTGTGTGAGGAGGCTTATTTGAAACATGAAAACTTTGATGCAGTAGTATGACCGGAGCAATTCTAACCAGCTTTTTCACTCTTGCTTGGCCTATTTGAAAGAACAAGTCCCCTTACTCACTTTTGTCATATTTACCTGCATAGACTTTTTATTCCATCAGGAAACTTCGCAGGTTTGATGAAATTCTGCAATTGAATCTCTGTTGGTGAAATATCTGCGTTCCAATAGCTTCAACAGACCTTTGAATGTGTATGAGGTGTCAGTATTTGCTATCTGCTTTTAGGAGTGAATTTTATTCAATATTCAGTTACAGCTTAGTTTTTCCAGCGTCATTACTTCATTATTATTTTTTTTTTTTTTCAGGCTTGTTCACAGCCTTAAGACTTTGGTGATCCAGAAATTAAAATCTGGAAAAATTTGACAGAGCCCATGACTAAAATACAAGACATTGCATGATTTAAAGGATCCCTTCTTTTTTTGCTATTATATTTTCATTACTAAGTTCAGTGTTTTTTCTTGTCTAAAGACTTTTTCAAATAGCCTTTACAAAATTATCTCCTTTCACAATATTATTTCACTAAATCTCACAAAGATATTACATTTTTCAATATTGTCACAATTAATAAAAAGAAAATCACTATAAGGAGACTTCTAGGTATTCAGACCTTACATTTAATACATTTTATTTTTAAAGGAAGCATACTATTCTTTGGGTTTTTTAATAGTAGCAGTTATTTTATAAGTAACCTTTAATAAGTCTCAGTAACATTAACTTTTTTTTTTGTATTTCTGTTCAGCATTTTCAAATGTAACATGCATATTAGAAAAAATTTATTGTTTTCCATGAAGCAACTGTAATCTGAAACAAACTTTTGTGTGCAAATTATTGTCTTAACACTGTTTTGAGACACAGTTCCAAGCTACTGGAAAGATGTAACAATTTATATCTAAATATTTAGTATTAAGATAGTAATTCAAAACATCACTTTATTTCTAGAGCCCTTGTCTGAGTATTATGTGGGAAGCATGTTGGTAGTAACATATCATCTAAGATTGATGTAATAGCTAAAAAATTATATCAAATTAAGGTTCTAACAGAAATGCTTTGATATTTTGAGGGAACAAAAAAAATCTCACTACCTTTTATTTTTAGACTCCCCTTGAAAACGTCCCTGGAAATCTTTCTCCCATAAAAGACCCTGATAGGCTTCTTCAGGATGTTGATATTAATCGTCTACGAGCAGTTGTTTTTCGTGATGTGGTGAGTAATATGTGCTGTAATTCTTTCTTCTGCAAAATCATCACTTGTGTTTTGAAAGAGAATTTGATTGTATCCAAATTAAAAATATCCTTCGTGTGTCACATTTCATATATTTTCTGCAAACCATATGCTTGTGGCTTTGTAACTACCATCCGCCTTCTGCACTAAAAAATTATATCGATTAAGCTATCCGAGATTAGTAGTTAACTGTGTTTAACACTCAGCCTTAATCTTATACTAGCCCAATAATCACAGCCAAGATAAATCAATTATGAGTTATATTGATTAAAATTGTATTACTAAAGGTGTCAACTATTTGTCCAACGAAGGTAGGAGGAAGAATTAATATATATGTTAGAGAAATGCAGCAAATTGGTTTGTAAACACAATTCTCACTTCTTCTGAATGTATTTATGTATGTAAACATATATAAAAATGTTTTTCAGATTTTTCTGCAATGGTTTTCAGCACAAAACTGCACCACGATGTGCTTGTTTTTGAATGTAGTACAACAGGAATTATTACTATATACCTGCAAGCACATAAGTTGCGTTTAAACTTCTCCAACCTGAGTTCCAAGTGGCAATCTTCTGTCACCTATTCTTTTCTTGACTAATGGACAAAAGAATACAAGAAAACATATTTCTGGAACTTCTATGAAAGAAATTAATAAGAGAATTTCTAATTATTTTAAGAATTGCAAAAACATGCAGCCAGGTTAAATAACACCCAGAAAACACAGAAAACAAGCACTGGATATGTTATAGAAAGTACATACTTGTGGAGCTGAGGAAAGATGAAACCACTATAGGAGCAGCTAGAAACTGGAGTCTTAATTCTGTCATGTTAACTTTTACACGATGATAATAAAAGACATTTCAGTTGAACTACAGCAACTTAATCTCAACCAGGATAATATCTAAGCCATAGATGGCAGTTGTCCTTGAACAGCAGATTATGTGGGATGAGAAGGAAAGATGATAGCAAAGTTATAGTAGTCCTGGCTTTCACTTAAATCACTCCTGGAAACCTAGGATTGCTGCTGACAGTCCTGTGGAAGGGGTGGAAGGGGAAATCAGGTTTTTCAAGCTGGAATTTATTTCTGGAAGAAAAATAGTGGTACATTCTCCCTGCTTTTACATGTTACCAGAAGCTGTTATGTCTGCTTATGCATCCAGTGTCAGCTAGAGAAACATCAGTGAGCTTAGATTTCCCTCTCAGCAATCGTACCCTTTACCTCCTTGTGTCAGGGGCCTTCACAATCTCATCCTTGGGGCAGCAGAAGACAGTTGCCCTTGCTGCCAGGAAGCCTTTAAAGCACTCTTCAGAGTCAGGCCTCTGTTTTGAAAAGTTCATTGGCTCCACAGACCTAGAGATTTGTGTAGCTGCCGAATTACCTCCAAAATTCAGTACTTAATATGTGCTTTTTGTGTGTAGTACTCCACCAAAAATCCACTCAGCCTTCTGTGTTATCTGCTTGCTGCTATGCTGGCAGAAGCAGCATTTCAGAAAGGTATTACCTATTAAGCCTTGTGATGATCTTGTATGAAAATTCTATGGCAATATTCGATATTCTAGATGTGTTTCTTTTTCCCTGGCACAGGATGACAGCAAACAAGCTCAGTTCCTGGCTTTGGCAGTCGTGTACTTCATCTCTGTCCTGATGGTCTCCAAGTACCGTGACATCCTGGAACCACAGCGAGAAACTGCGAGGTCTGGGAGCCAGGCAGGTAGAAATATCAGACAAGAAATAAATTCACCAACAAGTACAGGTAAATTTGTTTTCTTCAAATATTACGTGATTTATTTGTTTTTTTTTTTAGAACTGTAATTATTTTACTACAAAGTATTTTAGCGAGTAGCTTAAGATCCTAGTAGGAAATTACATACTACTTTCTTCCTGTATAATAATTTAGGGTTTTAAAATACATTGCATATTTGAAGTATTTTCTATTTTTGCTTATAGGGTATTACTAATTTTCATTTGTGTATTGGTTTTTTATGTCTTTATTTTTCTTTAATTTGAAAATAATTAAAAAAAAACAAAACAAGGTTCCTGTTGGAGTTAAGGTTGTAAAGTACAAGGTAGTTCACCAAAAATCTTCCTGAATCTGTTATGTGTTAGGAAGAACAGATATCTTTATACCATGAAGTGAATAAACGGAGAAGACAGCTGCTTGCCCATGTGAGCTCCTTTTGTTTGAGTGAGGAGGTTTGTGAAACAGTAGCAGTGGAGGACTGAGTACTTTCTTGGAGTCCTGCTGTATTAGTGCCTGCATTTAAAAGCCTATGGTAACAATAGAATAAAAAGGAAACATTGCTATTGCCTTCTTTGACTGAACTGTTTGTGATTTGTTTTAGTAGCAGTGGTTTTACTGGCATGTGTTCTTCAGCCTGAAAGGGAGGGAGTCTGTTAGCTCTCAGAAGCTGTTAGAAACGAGGGATGCAAACTTTACCCCACTTTGTTTCAAATATTTTGCACTCAGTCCAGTATTTTTTTATTCAAGTCTGATTGGATTGATTATAACTGTACCTTCTGAGTTAAAAGAGTTGAAAACAGTAGATGAATTTGTCCACAAATTTTTTTGTGTATGTTTTTGTTCTTGTATTAATCTTTAATTGCTTTCTTCATTTATGGAGTTGCTAATTTTCATTGTTAATAAAATTTTTCATCCAATTTGTGTCATATTTACATTTAGTCATTATTTTACACTTCATCATGATGTTTTAATTTGCTACGTTTACATAATTTTCTAAAGTCAATGTGCTTTTAGGCTTCCCATCTTAAAAATACTACATAAACATAGCCAGTTGAGAGAAATCATAATCTTTTTTGCATTCCTGACTAAATGTTATGGTTCTGAACTAAGAAACTGCTACTTTCATCCATGATTGTCTTGCCTATTTGCTTGTATATATCTATCTATCTATCTGTGTCTCTTTTTCCCCATAAATGTTGCTCTTGAAGTGCCCAAATAATAGGTATGCTGTTTCCTATCTCTTGATACAGAACTTGTTTTTCTTTTTCTTTTAGATATGCCTTTTTTTTGTTGATAATACCATATTTGCATGTTTCAATGAGATAGGATATCTGTCATGGATCCACAGTGGACCAGGCCACACATGAATATTAGCTGGCTCACATTTGATTCCATGATTTTCTCCACAGTTGTGGTCATACCATCTATCCCTCACCCAAGTTTGAACCATGGATTCCTTGCCAAGTTAATTCCTGAGCAGAGCTTTGCCCACTCATTTTACAAAGGTAATATTAACATCATCTCCTAACCTGTTTGGGTGTTCTTATTTAATGTAATGCACTTCAAGAACTAAATGTGATGTTACTGTTGATAAATAAGTATACGCCTCAGGTTACATGGAGATCAGACCTGATGATACCTTTAAAACTTTAACTTCCTGCCTACATTTTTCTAGAAAATATCTCTCCCACTTTTAGTACAATTTATTATCTTTAATTATTACAAAATAAAAGGAAACAACAACAACAAAAAAAAAACAGTCAGGAGAAAGGAACGGATATAAGAAAATTTAAATGCCTTTGGTTTGTGGTTATTCTGCTACAATATTAGGTCCATAAAAATAAAATCAGGCCTATTTTAAAAATATTGAATACCACATGAAGTACAGTTTTGTAGTATTCCCTTTCCCTATATCTTTTCCTGTTCTTTTGCCTTCCTTTCTCGCTTTTTTCTTGCCTTCCTGATGGTATGTAAACCTCTGATATTGTATGTGAATTATTTTATGCCTGTTAGTTAATGTGCTGTGCTGTGTTTCTCTTGAAGAAAACTAATTTTTCTACCAAAGCAACTATTATATGTTTTGGGCCTGATTTGTTTTGTTTTGTTTGTTTGTTTGTTTTAATAGATACTCTATAAAGTAGGAATATGGGGGTTTTTTGTCATTTGTTGAAAAAGAGAGGGTTACCTGAATGTAACTTTAGCCAAATTTGCATGTACATTTCCACAATTATTTGCATGCACTGTGCTGTGAACACAGAATGTAAAACAATTTTAAAAATTTAATCTGATGAAAATGTCCTTGGTATAATTTTGTAAAATCTCATTGGGTAAAAAGACTGATTTATAAAAAGTGTAAGTGATTTAGAATGCATCCAGTTTATAAAGAACAGAATAGTTAATTTCCTACTTCAGTAATAAGGTGACTTATGCTGTCATGTGCTGTTCTGGGAACATTATGTTAACATACTTAGTACACCAACTATAACTATCACTGTGTTAGTCTGGCATTTCTTAGCTTTGATGTGTGCATGTATGTGTATTATAAATTGCTTTAATTTATAACAGTGTGTAAGCCAGGGTTTGTGATTTTGATTCATAAGACCATTGTCTGCCATACAAAGAAAAAATTGTTTTGTATTACTCAATATCCTGATGTAAATGTAGTATTTATTGTTGTGACAGAGTTGCATTTGTATGATTTAATCCATCATTGATAGAAAAAGGAACCATTTGCTCTTAGTTCAGAAGAAGACTGCAGTACTGTGTGGTACGACACAATAGACCACTGAAACTTCATTAGATATTGCTGCTTTTTTTTTTTTTTT
>VWZT01013261.1:1538520-1596138 GCA_013397055.1 Pachycephala philippinensis
TTTAATTTGGTATGTGCGTGAAGAGTTTGGTTTAGTTTGGGTTTTGGGTGGTTTTTTTGCGTTTAGAGTAGTTTCTTTGTATCAGGCATAGGATATTTTATTTTTAACCATGTTTGCTTGAAAATTGCAATAAAAATAGGCTATGCAACATAAGTGACATTATATTGCTATTTGTGTGAAACGTGGCATTTGATATAATGGGTGGTAAAGACAGGGGAAAAACAAATAGTTGTTCTTCTTATCCACAGATAGTACCTGAATAAAACATATGTATCAAAAGCAGGAAAAAAGGCTAAAAAGAAATGGCAACAGTCGTACAAACTCACCAAAATGTTTACGATAAAGCTTTTTTCAATAACTATTATATTATCATATAGTATAATGTTATTATCTATGGTATTGTTTTACCTTGAGTTCAAGTAAAATAGCTTTGGTTTTGAAATAGTTTAATAGAGCTCCATTAAAGTGTGAGCAGGTTAGAAATAAAAGTGGTTTGGCTTTAGAAATAAATTATTCAGTAAAGGAAATGTTGTCCGTGGTTAGTTATTTTATTTGTTGATATCATCACATCCTTAACGGTTTTAACTCCCTGAGGTCTCAGTCTCATACTCCTTACAGCTTCACCCATTAGAGGAATAATAATTCCACTTTTTATATTGTGAACACAGTTCCTCAGTTTGAACATCCACAAAATGGTAAATGAAAAAAAACTGCAAACACTGTCAGAAAAGGGCAGAAGTCCAAACATATTTTGTGATTTCAAGAGAAACTTTCATTCCAATGGGTAGGCCAATTGGTTTCTTTTTAGTGACTTGACTTGCTTTCAGATGTTGGCAACAAACGTTATTTTTGAATATTATTTTAAATTTAAAGGCATTTTTACTTAATACGGAGTGGTTTAATGTAGCCTTTAAAATTAACAACACATTTTTAAAGCAAAGTCCTACTTATTAAAAAAATGATAGAAATTAATTGTTACCTGGAAGTGAAGACATATTTTATTCATTCCATATGACACTAGATGAATATAAAAAATTTCTTCTTTTTTTATCAAGCAAATTATGTCATAATTGTTAGAACTGTACAGGAAAAGATCTCTATGAATTCAGAAAGAGGGATTGTCTCCTTTAAAGAAAACCATTTATCTATTTTTAGTAGAATCTAATTATTTGACCAGGAAAGTTATGAGGGAAAAGGTAAGATAGAATTAGGTATATTACCAGTATTTAAGATACTGATTTTGTTCTTAGAGATGCTATTTTTTTTCCTTTCCTTTACATGGGGCAATATCTTTAGTTAAAATCTATTTAGAGCTGTGTGAGACCCTACTTGTCTCAGGTACATTGCAGTATGTGATCAGCAAATGCTTCCTATGAGTAACTGCAGCTGGTGTCAAGTATGGGTTATAAGAATTTTAAAGTAATTTTATTTGATATGAAACTCTTCCATTATCATCATAAAAAATATTAAACTTTGCCTTCTTTATTGATGTTATTGTGTATGAATAAAAGATGATATTGAAATAAAAGTCTTTAAAATATATTTTGCAGGGAAATTTATTCTACCTTTACTTACAAATGTTTGTAAATGGTAAAATAGTGTTTCTTTTACTATTATTCAGATATTGCTCATAAGCTAGGTGTTATCGTGCTTTAAGGAGAAAGGTCACACCCAGGAAGAAAAAACTGTTACACTAGTATCCATGAGTACCATTTAACAAAAAAAAAAAAAAAAAAAAAAAAAANNNAAAAAAAAAAAAAAAAAAAAAAAAAAAAAAATTCCTTATAATATTCTATACCCTTATAATATTCTATACCTCTAAATTTATTTTTCCTTCTAACCTGATCCATGGGGACAGAAAAATATACCTGTATCTGTAGATTTATCATAAGTTTGTTGAAAATGCTATTTCTCCTCCTTGTTTCTGGTAACTTTAAATGGTCTTCAGTACTTCAGTCAGTGTTTAGTCAGACAAAGCAGATCATGCAAAATTAAGAGAAAGTTCCTTCTCTTCAATTTAGGTCATATATAGTATTAGACTTTGAAGTAATTATTTACCAGAGACTCAAGGGAAATGACAGATCAGAAGTCTTCTCTTGCATGTGACGGTTGTCTGAGAAACACAGTCCTACAAAAGTAAATGCTGCAGACTTGCTTCTTTCTGTACATATTACCAGAGAACTAATTAAATTAAAAATTAATTTATTAAATAAATAAAATATAGAGATTTAGTAAAGATGAGAATAACATTAAAAATGATTGACTAAAACCTCTTTACTGGATTTTCAGGGTTTTGTCTCAAAATCTTTGGTCATATATGAGTTCTACTTTCTGGAAAATATTAGTAGTGAATCAATATTTGAGTGAGTCATCCTTATCTGCCTTAATAATAGGTGCAGACAAGTTAGGGCACATTTAGGGCACAGTTCATCAGTCCTGCTTTGTCACTGTAGACCTCTGTCTTGGTCAGATCAATCCTGAGTCCTGTGACATGGCTTAAGTGAACTGCAGACACAAACACTGGTTTACAACAAAAGTTGGAATCAAATTCTTTGGTGTCAAGCACTTAATCCAATAGTGACATTTTGTGTCTTAGTAATATCCCCACCCATAGCTATAATTTTTTACATATATGTTCATAGATATAACTGTGTTAGTCAAGACATCATTAGTGTCCATTTAATGGTTAGCAAGAACTACGCTTGTGAACTTAGCATAAAATGCTGAAATTTTCGTTTCTGAAATGGGAGCAATTGGAATAGCTTAGAAAGTATTGGTTTGTTCTCTGTTAACTTCTCTGGTTAGATAAGGATATTTTCCCAAAATTGGTATGAAAATATCTGTGTTATGTCTAGAAGGTGTGGAACTAGAGACAGAAAAACTGAGAGCAGCCCTTTTACCAGGCAGAGGGTAATCAGTATATATTTTGAGAGAGAAATACCTTTTCATCGGAATAAGAGGAGAGACAGAGGAGCGTGGTATCTTCTGTTAATAGCAGCTAATCAGCCTTACCACATAAAACCCTGTAACCTCTTCAAATTACAGCTACAAATTTCAAGCAGATTTAGCTATAGTGGTCCAGATCACTTGGGATGAGTTTTTTCACTTCTGGTTGTTATTGAAGCTATCCTTGCTTACCTTGAAGTTTATTGGACTATTTCTTTCAACAGTGTTTCCACATTTCCAACAGTAGAAAAGTGTGAATCTTTTTTTTTTTCTTTTTCCACTTCAGCTGGCAGCCTGTTAATTACTGAGAACACAATTAATGTTAACCAAGCAATGGATAGGTATTTTCAGTTGAAAATTGATGTTTCCATTTGCATTATTCAGGAGTGTTTCAGAAATGAAAACATGGCAACAGTGCAATTGAGCTTATAATATATTTTGTGAAGCAAATCAGTATGTATGCTATCAGAAACTTTTATCAAAAATTGATTGGCTTTTCCACTCCCTTGCTATCACTGTCTGTATTTTTCCCAAAGCACTGTAAATTAATAGATTTCTTAAAGGTATGTGGTGCAGATGGACTGGAAGCTATTGATTTTTTTTTTTTCTTGACAGAGCGAACTATATTAAAAGGTTGCAGAAACAGCTTTTTCTTTGAAGACAAGTAAAGTATCCAGTTTTTCAGATCTCCTAGGTATATAGTACTCTGGGAATTACATTGCTACACAGTTATTTGTATTTTTAATGTAGTAGCATAGAGATTTCCAGACTATTTTAAAATTATTTTGCATAAGGGTAACAGTCTTAGTATGCAAAGTGGACTAAAGGACTAATTTCCATTGCCTGTCAAAATATTCTTTGCCTCCAGAAGTCCTGACAAAACTCATGTCTCCATCTTCCTCAAAATCTAGTTGTACATATGTTTCCAAGAAAGGGGAATGCTATAAGGAACGTGGGTGATAATCATGATTATCATAAAATTCCGATTCTATTGAATTTCTGCCTGCTGCTCAAAATAATCATACTGCTCTTCTGATGAAACATGCTACTTATTCCAACTACATCTGAAAAGACATGCATTTGAAGATCATGAGATAGTAATGAATACATCTTAATCTATTATTTATTGCCCTTCACCACCTACTTGAGGCATCAGAGATGTTTGCACAAATATTTCATTATTAATTGATCAGTCATTATGTATGCATGAAGCAGTTGTAATAGGGATTTTTGTAAGTAACATCAGTATTTATTTATACAAATTACAGATGTTTTAAGAGTTTTTGAGTTTTCAAAGTAGTGCTTAAACCAAAACGTTGTAATATAAGTTTGATTGTCTATATGGAACATACTCTGTGCTTCACTGTTAACTTTGTTGCTGGGTGCTGTAGCCTACATGACAGATTTTTTTTTTAAATTTCTTTTCTGAAAAAATGTCTAATTACAAAACCACCATCTTTCTCAGCATACATCAGAAATACAGATATTATCATAAGTAACTCTAAAATAATTTACTTTTTAATTTTGTGGGTTTAAATTTACACAATACAAAATAAATGAATAAAAATATAAACTGAAAAAACTAGGGAAATTCACCTAGGGAAAAAATACATTTTACCATATTGTTCCTAATTTCTATTTGGGTTTTGTTTCAAGATGTAAATACCTGGTTTTAGACTGTAAAGTTAACACCTCTTTAATACGACTTCTCATTTTCTTATTTTTATTGTATCTTTTTAGTATCTTTTACTTAATATCTTGGCATTGCTTTGGTTTAGGACTGCCGACATTTTGTGTGGCAGCCAGGTAATCAATCAGACTGATGTCTTATCCATCAAACACGGAGTGAAAGACCTTTGATTAGTAAAGAATTAAGACATTGATTAAAGACATTGCCTAAACAGATCAAGAGGTTGTGTCTGTCATAAATGGCTCTTTCCGTGTCCTGTCTATGGTCAAGGTAGAAAGAGCTGCCCTGTGTGCCTGCCTTAGTGACTGCAGGGAAAGCAAAAAATGATAAGACTTTTGAGGAATTTGAGCACTTAGAAGAAATTTCCAGTGAGCAAAAAAAAGATGTGCACTTAAGCATGTCCAGCTGTGAACAGGAGCTGATGATAACTGTCCCCTTCAATCACGTCCCAACCCTGATTTCCCCACCCTTAGTCTCTCCTGCTCTATTCCTCTCCCATTTCAGTGCCTCTCCGCTTTTCCTAGTTGACAGCTACATCCCTTCTCACAAATCTGCTCCAGCTAAAAGGAAAATTCCCAACCCTCTGTCTTAAATCTCCTGTACCAAGATCTGTGCCCTTCCCAATTGCCAACCCACCCCAGAGTCTTTCCTGTCTGACCTTCCTCAGCCATGCATATCAGAGTCCTGGGTATCCTACTTGTGGCTTTTCCTCTTCCCACCCAGAGGCTGCCTTGGCATGTGCTCTACTTTCATCTCTTCATGTGCACGATTGCTGGCACGCTGTTAGACAACTGAATCTGCATTGTTACATTGCTGTCCTTGTGGATGGAAAGGGACAGTGTTTGGTCTGGAAGGAATTCCAGAAACGTGGATAAATATGTTGGCTAAATAACAGATGCAGGCTAAATGCAGGCTGCATTTATCAAATGTTTTCAGAGATAAAAGACTGCTAGTGAAAGAATGGAAAATTGTAAACCTAAGCCAGGCTCTTTTTCCTCACATTTTAATAATACAATTTACAAAGAAATTTGTTTAAAAGTATTTTAGAACAGCAAATGAGTTCTGCTGTTAGTGTTGTTCAGGTAGCCTTGACTCAGAAATAGCAGAACCCCCGTGAAGTCTGTTAGTGGGACATGACCTAATTTGCCTATTAATGCATAGTTACGTGAAGATTAATACCGGCCAAGCTGCCAAAATGAGTAGATTTTACATGGTTGGGCCATGATCAGGATCACTATAAAGGGAATTTTTAGTCTGGTCTGCTTATAACTTTCACAGCGAAATAGAAATACCAACGGAAGAGAAGGTCCTGAGTAATAGATACAGAGCAGCTTGGAATCTTAATGCTTCTTTTAGGGGGATTCTTCTCACTGTTGTGCCTCAGCCTCCAAGGACTATTACAAGTCCATTCCTGCTTACTTCTCTCAATGTACTTTTAAATCAGACCCTTAGTACCCTTTGTTCCTAAATTTAATTTCTCATCTCAGTTTAATTGTGCTGCTTCTTACACGTGAAAATTAGTAGACCAATGTTGCAGGGAAGAATTTTTCCACTCTCTCTTTATAGCCTAGAGTTTAGGAATTGATTAGTTAACCCTTCCACTGATGAAGGAAGCTGTACTATCACTGCCTAGTTGGAATGAAAGCATTGTCAGCTTGTAGGGTACTGTTTCTGAAAGTTTGTAGAAAACTACAAAGGGGTGTATAAAAGGCAACTGGTAAAGTTATCACCGGTGCTTTAAGATAGCTGTGCAGAAAACAACTCATAAATTTTTCAGCGCACATGCAGACAAAAGTGATGGCAAGTCCTATATCAAGATTGCCCCAAACCTTCCATTGCCAAATATTTCTCTATCGTTTACAGCAAAAATTTGCCAATGATTTGGGATAGTATTATGTCCCAATATTTTTTCAGCCATATTGTAAGCAATTAAAAAATATAATTTTTCATTCATCTTACTTTTGAAAAATTTCAGCACATTTTTACCTATTAGGGAGGTTTAACAATATGAAAAAAGACAAAAAGATCACAGGAATATACACATAATTTTTCCATCTTTTAAATGTAAATAAATATTAAAGGTATGATTTGTATCATCATTTTTTATAATGACAAAATTGTGTGTATTTACCTTACATATGAAACATCTCATTATTAGGTTAATAAACAGGGGGAATGTGGGTTGTATTTTTTAGGCATATGGAAGCAGTGCAAGAGCTATTTAGCTAACTCAGTAGGTTAAAACTATTACAATACACTTCATAAATCACAAGCAAACAAGATATTTTAGGGAAGGAGCGTGACAGATGAGGTCACCAGATATACAATATGTCATTTAGTTAACTTAGGCCCATATTTTTCCCATAATGTAGTAGATGAACTCATTAGTTACAATGAAAAACAGTAAGGAGGAGGCATCTGGCTTCCAACTGCCTGTTTCTGACAGGGTTAAGATCACTAGATCTAGTAATGATTCTGCTTTGTCTACTGACACGGCCTTGTGCTGTAGAAAACTGATGAGGTTTGCTGAAAATTTAGAGGCTTACTGTCACAGTGTTAGAACATAGACAGATGCAATCAGTCGTGGCTTTGCTTCTGTTCATGTTTATCATTTTGCTAAATTGCTTTAAGTGTTTAGGATTTTTATAAAAGGATAGACTTTCTCATTTAAGATTTTTCTAAGTCACTTTATGAAGCAGTATTTATTTCTGCATTTGGAAGGCAACAGAAGTGCTAGGACACAGTATAAAAGAATATAGAACAGAAGTTACGGATATGCAGTTTTATAACTAAAGCTGGTCGGGTTTTGTGACCTATGTTAAGAAGTTTACCATTTACCTAAAATAGTATTAGTAATAATAATGCTGATCAAGAAGGTCTTATAATACATCTTTTCAGCCATATTTATGTGGATTTCACATATCCTAATTCGCTAGGTTTATTTTTTGAAAGGCATTTAAGAAGTTTTATCAGTTCTGAATTTTTTTTTTTTTTTTAATTCACAGAGTAAATTGGACCTTTTAAATCATTAGCCACTTATCTTGTTTGATGTTTTAAAAATGAGAGTTAATGCATTTGACTTAGTTTTTAGATGTTGTTATTCATAGTGATAAATCAGACTGAGCTGAATTGGCTTAGAGCAGCATATTCATATTAGGTGTTGGAGACACAGCAAGAAAAGTAAAGATACAAATCTGATTTTTGTGGAAATCAAATATCCATACACTTGCTTGAATATAGAATAACTCCCTTTGATATTTTTACTCTAAATCCTCTCAGTGCTGTGTACTTTATAGCATGTCATATCAAAATTCTATGTCCACAAATATAATTTTGCTTCCATTTTTAGTGTCAAATGATGCAGGCCTCTCAGCATTTTATTCTCGTTTGGGAACAAAGGTTTGCAAGTCACCTGCTGAGTAATTAAGTACAGTCCTATTTATAGCATCTCAAAATCAGTTCTATTTTTTTAACTTCCTGTGCTGATTGGAAAGCTTTTCCATAACCTTCATTATATATTGATGAGTGTCACTTTCCAAACTAAAATTTATTCTTGGTGAGTTTGCACTGTTTTTCTCACGACAACCCTGCCATTTAGATTAATTTTTTTTTTTTTTTGAGTTTTCATCTACAGCTTGTGATAGCTGTTGTATTACTTCTCTGTATTATTTTGGCCATACTGTGTCAGCCAAACTTTTTCTGCAACAGTAGATCACTTTGTATCTCCATAGTGGCACTTCTACATTTCTCAAATATAAAAGTGTACACAGTATTCCATAATGAATCCTTCCAAAGTCTTCTCTAACGCAGTTAAAACTTAGCTGTTGCAGGAATTATTTATTCAAAAAAGTTAGGAGCCACATTTGCCTTTCCCATGACAGTATTGTGTTGGTAACTAAATAGTTACTCAGTAATTGGTGTATCCAAGTCCTTCTCTTCAGTCATGTACAGAAGAAGAATTGCAGTTATAATGGGAAGCTCTGTGATCTTCACTAGATACAAAGCTTTTCACTATTAAATGTAGTTTGCAGTTCTGCCCTAATGCCTCCATATATTCATCCTTCTCTGACCATCAGTTGTACCTCATAATTTTGTCATCAGCGAATTTCACCAGAATGTTTCTTACCGAAATTTTTATTAAAATTTTGAACAAAAAAGCTCCCATGGTAGTTTCTCTCACTCTGATGGGTTTTTCTTTTCTTTCGAAAGGAACTGATGGCTCTTTCTTAGCCAGTTTCTTTTCCCACATTCTGCTGATTTCCAGGGTCTCATGACTAAACTACAATCTGTTGTGACAACCCCACCTTTACTGAATTTACTATATTGACCCTTATTTTCTCTGAACAATAGGTATTTAAAAAGCTCTTTTAACAAATCCATTTTTTAATCTGTCTCATTGAATTCCATTATTATTCTTTACTCCAAAATAAATCCTGAAATCTTGCTTTCTGTTGAAGGTTTACAGTTGTCCAGATAATTCTTTTCCTATATCTTAAAAAGAGAAACCTGGTATGGTTTTCTCCACTGATGTGTTGCTATCTCCAGTCATCTGTTTGGCAAAAGTGCCTGTTACTAGACCAGTAGTATCAGGGATGTTTCTTTTGAAATTGGCCTGGAGTCAGTTCATTAATATGGTTTTAATGTGTTAAAATCTTTCTTCTGGTTTACTCAAGGTAGTTGACTTTCTACAACTGTATTTCTATCAGGTTTTCTGTCTTTAGTTTCCTGTTCAGCATGGTTGACCTTAATGGAAATTGAGGTTGGGTGTAACCTAACTTCACCATGTAGTGGACCATCGTCTTTTTTCGGTGCCCTCTTTTCATTTGCATAATAATGGAGCCTTATGCCATTTTATTCATCATACATTTCATGGGCAACAACCTGCTTTACTGGCTGTCCAGCCCTAATCTTCCCTTCAGCTCAGAAGTGTTGTCTTTGCATGGATGGAGTTTAAAGAGACAAGCAGAAAATTCATTAGGATCATTCTGTGGATCAGATGTCTTTCTGTGCCAAATATAGGCAGTACTAAGTAGATACGGATCTTTTTGCTTCCTGACCCGGCAGATGCTAAATGCATTTGATGCAGCTCATAAATCCAGTTTTTACTTCCTGCTTCACAAAGAAGTGCTCATATCTATTTGATAAGATGTGTTTAAGGCACTTAAGAGAAAAAGGAGGAGGAAGTGACTTCAATGTTTATGGCTGTTAAAAGAAGAAAACAATGCTCCTTTATAATGGGTGATTCTGCTTCATCTTTTTAAAAGCCTCTTCTGTTCTTTCTTAATACTTGTACATATGCAGAGGTTTACATGACCATTAGCTCAAACACATAAATAATCTCTTATAGATTTTTTTATGTGCATATGCGTGTGCCCACGATTATGCCCATATTCTGAATACATATTTTATACCTGACTGTACCAAAAAATCGGCAGTGGGTTATGAGATTGTTATTAAAGTTACATTGCTGAACACATTTTTTTGGTATCAGAGCTTCATCCAAATACATTGTAAAATACTCCCATAATATCTAAACCACTATATCAGAGCCATTAAAAAAGTGTTCTTATTTCATACATAGGGCAGCTAAATTTTATAATCAAGACAAGTAATCTAATGAAAATAATGTAGTTTTTAAATAAACAATAAAAAAATCATTTTGTCATTAAAAATTGCCACAGTTTGTTTTGCTCTAATCAAATATATGAATATATAAGTTACTCAAAACTCTAGCTAACTCTTTTCTAAGCATAGAAAATTATTCTTATTTAATGAAGTTTTTGTGTCTGTTTGACTAAAGTAATTAATAGAGGTATAGTCTTCTCGGTTACAAGATGTTGTAGAATCCTTTTCAATCTGGAAATGCTCCAAACTCAACAGATTTCACTTGCCTGTCTCTATGAAGCTGTATTTATTTTGATCATGGATTTTTCCTGAATTACAGAATTTTGCCTTTTGTGGTAAAAGAAGAGGTATCTAAAAAGTCAATAACAACTCAGTTTTTTTCATTCATGTATAAATAAATCTGTATTCAGTGCAATGACACGTGTGTAGAAATGTGTGTAATACACATTTTTAAAAAAACACAAAGCAAACGAAGGGTTTGGCACTTTTCTATTGAATGCAAGCTTAATACTGAATGACAGCAATACAAACGACTAAATTTTACAGCAATCCGAAAGCATAAGTGATTGCAATTTTCTCTTCTAGTAGACTCAAGGACCATACAGTTCTGCAGTTGATAGGTTATCATTTTTAATGTAGTTTTTGCTGGCAGTATTTTGCTGTTTAATTACTGTGTGAGTAGTGGGCTGTAATTTCTAAATGTCACTGAGTTTGTATAATGCGATTTTGGACTCCCTCTTCCAAGTCTGTCTATATGCCAAACAGCTGTTGAAGGTAAAATGTTTTGTATGTAAAATGAGTTTTTAAGGTTTAAAATATCATGATTTGTGGTCTTTCT
The DNA here is from genome assembly GCA_013397055.1 of Pachycephala philippinensis. Taxonomy (NCBI): domain Eukaryota; kingdom Metazoa; phylum Chordata; class Aves; order Passeriformes; genus Pachycephala; species Pachycephala philippinensis. Next base: position 1,549,620 of record VWZT01013261.1, read on the forward strand.
AACACATTTCTGTTGTATAAAACCTTATGATCATATTTTTAGGGGAAAATATCGAACTAAATTTTGTTCATAATCTCTATTTCTCTGCAGAGACACCGACTGTATTTCCCGAAAATATCAAAGATAAAGAAACACCAACACCGGTTGAAGATATTCAGCTGGAAAGTTCTATTCCTCATACAGATTCTGGAATTGGAGATGAACAGATGCCCAATATTTTGAATGGGACAGACTTAGAGACCAGCACAGGTCCTGATGCTATGAGTGAGCTGTTGTCTACTTTGTCTTCGGAAGTGAAGAAATCTCAGGAGAGCTTAACAGAAAGCCCCAGTGAAATTCTGAAACCTGCATCATCAATATCCAGTATCAGCCAAAGTAAAGGCATCAATGTCAAAGAAATACTGAAAAGTCTTGTGGCAGCCCCTGTTGAAATTGCAGAATGTGGCCCGGATCCGATCCCTTACCCAGATCCTGCACTGAAGAGAGAAGCTCAGGCTATTCTTCCCATGCAGTTTCACTCATTTGACAGGTATATGGTTAGACTCATTATTTTATATTGATGTAATTCAGAAGTTTGAAGGGGTTTTATTTTTTCAAAAACGTTATTCTGCTATTGGTTTGTATTAGATGATGTTAAAAACAACTGCACGGCGTCTCCTTTTCTGCATTATCGGCAGACCACGTAGTATAGACAAAAGTAATTCACCTTGTTTTTCTCTGTTAGCAGTGAATAAAACTCTATGAAGTACTTGGAAAACAAGCCTGTTGCAAAGAAATATATTTCCAATAAAATCTTTTTTTTCCTTTAAAGCTGCATTTTAGTGGGAAGGAGGAGGGTCTGCTGATATAGAACAGATTGTGCAGAAATTCGGTTGAATATTCTTTCAAAGGCTTAAATCTTAATTGGATCCATCATTGAACTGTTTTCTGGTACTGAAATGCTTTGACCATGGCAAATTGTTTGCTTGGTCATGGTAGAAACCAGTTTCCTTTTAGGTCTTTAAACAACAGAAGTTGTTAAAGCTCAGAAGTTACTGCTTAAAACTAAACTCATGAACATTTCCACAAAGAGTCCTTTGTTTCTTTTCTTAGGCTACATCTTCCTAGTTTCTAATTAATATACTTACCTTTAAATATCCAGTCCCTCTCAGTTATCCTGAACATAGAAACTGTGCTGCTGTGCAATTGTCAGCATCCTTCCAGAAGTGTAACCCCATCCACTGTGAGTTTAGACCTAACTCTTGTGAGTGTTGATGTGATTGTGTTTCCCATCCTTTAAGCTTCTTCATAAAAATGTTTTTAAAAAGTTAAAAATGGAATCAAGAATTAAAGATAATTTAAGACATGTCTTGAAAATATAAAAATATATTAGTTTATCAGGCAGGTACAGGAAGTGAAATACTGAAGGAAATTAAAAAATTAGGACAGAAAAGAGTTATATAGTGATTTATGAGGAAAAGAAATCTGCGTTTACGAAGACCTGCAAAAATATCATAGATATCTTCATTAAGTCTTAAGAAAAACAATATGCAATGTTTTCAACATAATGTAAACAGTAAAAGTGCAAGCAGATATGTCAGAATTTTAGAATAAAAATGATATGCTTTTCCATTATGAAGTCCATAAAAAAATCTGATTTTTTTGTCTCTCTCTATATAAATACTGAGGCTGCTTTTCTGAAATAATTCAATTAACAATCAGATAGAGTCTGCTGTAAGAAAGATCATTTTATCAAGCTAGGAAAAGTGAAATATACTTTAGAAGCAATGAATACATCCCTTTCTAATAATATTTTATATCTTAATACCATTCTAGAGAAAGCTCATTTAGCAACTTTTTCATTAAGATGATTTTTTTTTTGTTCATCAATCAATTAGATTGATTTCAATGTGAAGTGAAAAATATTTTTTCTTCCTATACAATTAGGAATTTTTCTTCATCCTCTGTGAGGAACCACCATATTCCAGAATGCATTCTTGTACATTAAGAAGAATAAAAAATCATGCTACGTGTAGAAATAATAACACCTTAACTGTAATCACCAAAAAGGTTACTTTATCTAAATTTCTCCCTGGGTTAATAGGAAAAATATTTCATTCAGAGGGCTGTGGTTGACTCACAAAATGCCAGACAGCTAAATTAAAAAGGAGCATATCACTTCATGAGATGTCTTTGTCATTGTTAGAGGGAGCTTGACATCAAGGTGATTGAAGACATGAATTTTACTGTGCACTTCTAAATTATAGCTCTATAAGAAGGCATTAAAAACTCTGAGGGCCTGCAGTAGGTTGGCCATAACCTGTATTTAATGTGAGCACCTCCATTTAATTGTTCTTGCAACAATGTGACTGCTTGTACCTTTTGAACATCATTTCTAGTCGTTGATAATACAGAATTATGGAATTATTTAAGAAGTGCCTCATGTCTAGAGCTTATGGGTTCTGATACATATTTAATATTTAATAAGTTCAGGAGCTAGTGAGTTTAGTGGTTTGTTTTTTCCCAGATCTGTTACCCTGCTGACCAAATTTCGTGATTTCCTGTACAAAGTGCACCGCTGTGTTTGTATCTTGGTAGCATACGTTGCACATGTCAGCCTTTGGAATTGTTCACTTTTTCATAAAAAAGGAAAAAAAGTGGTAATAGGTGAAGTTTAGGCAAAAGAATTCACTTTTACATCATTTTTGTTTCTCTTAAATAAATGATCCAGCTGTGTGATTTTGGTGACTGAGGTAGATCATGATTTTTAATATAACCTACAACTAAGAAGGGAAAAATTAACAGGTTCAGGCAGGTCCAGCAGATTAGGAAATGTTACATTCTTTTCTCCAATTAAACAAATGTTTTTGAACTGTGAGCATCTTGATAAAAATACTGGACTTCTTAGCCCACAGGTCCTCAGCTAGGCCAGTTACATCTCATGGCTGCATTATTGAATGATGCCCACTGTTCAAACAAATATTCCTCTGTACAGTTTTTTCATATTGCCAGAGTACTTACTAGACCATTGTGACAATCTTAGGAGGCAAATACGGATGATGATGGTTTCACTTTTCCAAATTATAAAGGTGGAGCAGATTCAGATCCTGACTCTATAACTTTTCATGGGCAATGAAGCAAAGGGTAGTGGAAAACAGTGCATCGATATAATAGTAGAATGAATTAAGGTATTAATTGAGAAAGCAGGATGAATTTTACCGAGTGGTGATTTCTGAACATTTTGTTTCCCATAGTATACCAATAACGATTGTAAAACTGAAAAAAAATTACAGAATGATTGTCTTTCCACACTTGGTCGTGTAAGTGAAATTGCGTTTACTAATATAAAACAACAGTTAAATAAGATAAACTGGGGTTTTTTTTAAAGCTAACACTATGCCTGTAAAGCATATTTCTGTAGGATCTTGTGTTGCTGTAGTTTATGCAGCTTTTGGTACTTCACTGAGCAATGTGGCTATCGGTCATCTTTTTTGTCCCTGGGGAGAACCATGAGCAATGGAGTGTATTGTTTTGTCAGGTTCTATTTGTTTCAGGTTTTATAAAATAAGCACAGTGATTCCATATTTATAAGCAGATCTAGGTTAGAGAAATGTATTTTTCACATTAATCTGAAGATATTCTTAGTCCTTGTGAGACTAGACCTTTTTTCTTTCTTTTTCTTTTTCTTTTCTTGCATTTGGATGTCTGAGTGCCTAGCAAAAGAACAGTTGAGGTAATTTTCTTTAATTATGATCACAGATGAAGGTAAACACCACGTAAACTCCAGCAAATAGAATTGAAATTGAGAGCTATATTTTAGCATTTAATATGATGTGTTTTGCTCTGCATGTTCTTTTAGTTGTACATTGCTGATGTGTCCGTAAGAGTCATTTTATAACAGGCTACCGTGTAGAATTTGCGCAGTCATAAATGAAACATAAAAGCAGAAAAAGTGCCCAGCATGTTTTATCAAATGGGATCTGTGTGCAGCTAATGTATGCAGCAGTTCAAGTGCTATCGAATGTAAATGATGAGGTGATATTGATGAAAGGAGGGGATTGAGGTCTCGGGGGGCGCTGATGACGGATTGAACAGAAGCGGCCTTGCACCGCACGTAACTCAAGTCTGTCGTCTTCACCACTCAAAGCCGTAATGGGAGGTGGCAGTCTGAAATGAGTTGCCACGGCAAAGAGTATTATTTTTGAAATGCTTTCACACAAATCACTAGGCCCTGCATACAACTTAGTTTCATGCTTTAATGTCATCAGGAGGCACAAATTGGTGTGTCTAATTGTTTGCCACCTGCCAGCAAAATGAGCTGCCAGGCAGCCAGACGGGTTTGATTGTCTGTCAGCTCTTCAATAGATTGAGAGTGACAACATCAAAAATTTCACTTCAAACTCTGAAGCTTTGAGCAGCTTTTCAGAGACCTCTTCCCCACAAGTGCTTCTGGACAACTGCATTTTTCAATTAGTTTTCAATATATTGCTGCCTTCTGCCTCATCTGTCTTAAGGTAGCTGTAATTACATTATGAGCTATATAAACAGATTTCTGGGACACAGGAGCCCAGATCCTCAAAGTTATGACATGTCTTTTAACGTCAGACTGAATTTCTTGGAAATGGCATCCAGGTTGACATTTTTAGAAGCAAAAACAAAGGGTTATTTCACCTAGATTTGTGACTAATGGAGCATAACTCACCAATAATTCCTTTTTGCCTTCTCATCTTTTGTCTGACAAAAATCAGTCCCTGTTATTGGTTTTTAGGGTTTGGGGATTTCTTGTTTCTTTTTTTTTGTGGTCAATTTGCATTGGTCCCACTAGATGCAACCTAGATCATTATGGTTTTTGAATTTGTAGAATACTGATTCTACTCAGTGTTGCATTTTGAAGCTTATACTTGTTCCTCTGTACTTTTTTCTAGTAGAGATTTCTTAGATGGAAGCTATTATTGAAATAGAGAGTGCTTGTGGTTTTGTCTCATTTATTATTTTTTCAAACTGAGGTAATTTACGTATATTTTCTGTTCTTAGAATTATTTCAACAGGAAGCATGCTAGCATAAGCAGAAAATCTTGAGTTCCTAGAAATGAAAAGATTAGTTGCCGTATATTTTGCTGCTATTAAAGATGTGGTTCCCTTTTAATCCATTATCACGTCATAAACTGGAAGATTATGGGTTTGCTTAGTTTACATGCTCAGTGAAGTATTTAGGAACATATCTGGAAATATTCTGGAGAACACATTTTTGAAGTATTTTAGTTTTGATTTTTGCAGGTTTGTTTGTTTGGGGTTTTTTTTCCCCACAGAAGGACCTTGGGTCCAGTTTTAAAGGTGGTAGAAAAGGTGGATGACTTGTGAAATCCAGTCAGGTCTCATATACATCCTTCCCATTAGAACAGAGACAGGTGGTCTTTAAAAATATGTTTAATTTTATGTATGTATGCTATATTTAAAAGGACTACTCAGAGAACCTACGTGTTTTGCTGGAATACAATGGTGGGATGTTCTTTTTTCTTTTTTTTTTTTTTTTAAATAGTAACTCATACAATGGGAAAAGACAACTGTGGGAGAAGATGCACTGAAGGTTAAAATAGAGAGGTTCAATATTTATCTGTTGTATGATTTCCACCTTTGGGAGATCATTGGTATGCACTGATCTACTAAGTTATTTAAATAGGAGGTCATATTCCTATGTCATGGAGGTCATGTTCCTGGAGTCATTAGATTCTCCAAAAGATGATTGCTGAAAGATAGATTTGGTTTTGCTCAAATCTTATTAAAAATTAGTTACAGATAAATACATTTTAGTCTTCTCCCAACAAAAATGGTTATTTTTTAAAGTTAATTACAAATAATTGAGGAAAAATGGAGTACCTTTCCCATGAATCAAGGAGGGACAGGTACAGGTGTTGTCTTTTCTTAGGCACTGCATTCCCCATTACTTTGGGTATTGCGGTCATTTGTGAACATATGAATGAAAAACCTAATCAGTGGTGTGGGAATTAAAGGACTCATCTGGTTCCAGTTCACTCAAGGTAATATTCATTATCTTTGTGCAGTGGGGACTGGCCCAAAGAAAATGCTTGACAGCTTTTCTCTCTAGAATATATTTTTCTAAGGTAGCTCTAAAAATGCACTCCAGAGAATGAGGTATGGTTTCAGATCCTGTTAGAGAAGAGAGCTGAAGTTGCATTGTCTGTATTCCTAGAGTGTGCCTTAGTCACTCATTTAGTAAATATAGTGGAAGACAAAGGGAAAGAAAGTTCATCACCAGCTCAGCTGTTTGTTTAGGAAAAAAATCATCCTAAATTTATGAATAGGTTCAAGTCAACCAAAATTGGGTATATTAACCCTCAATTTGTTTTCATCAAGCTGTAATCATATTCCCCCTGTCTATCATTTAGCAATCTATAGATAGGTAGCTCTTTCAAAACTCTTCTTATCACCTGTTTCATATTCAGATCCATGGAACTGTAGGTATATCTGGCCTGAAGCTGATGAGAAGAAACCAGCATCTCCCTACTCTCTAATATAATTCACTGGCTATATAGATGAAAAATGTACTGGATTTTTGTCTTGCTGTTTACCCCTATGTGCCTCCTTTTACAGGACTGATTACAGCTTTTTAGCCTTTTTTTTTTTTTTTTCCAACATATATGCATGATTAGGTTCCTCACCCATACTCATTTATACCTCATATTGATTGTACCTTTAGGGTATTTTTTCTATATTTGATGATGTTCCTGACATTTAATACATCAAATGTTCACTTAGATTCTATTCACTTTCTTCAAACTTATTAAACTTCTAGTATTTCCCCTTTCTCTGCTTAGCCAAGACAATTAATCTTTCTTGATAATTATCTTTTTTATCTTTTAAAGTTTTCCTTGTTTCTCGTCAATATTTTACATGATTTTGTATGCTTCTGCTAATTTGTCCTGAATTCAATGGATGGAATTTCTTTGTGAATAAATACTTACTCCTCTACTTGATCCAAGAGTGAGGATCAATGATCTTCATCTCCTTGTCCTAAAACCTCACCTGAGATGATTCTTTCTTCTAGTTAGAAACAAGCAATTTACATTTAATAGAATAAGATCATTTCATGCACTTTGAGATACAGAGTTTTTGGTGCATGTGGGTATCAAATGATTGAAAGAATCCATAATACATGGACATTCAGCACTAATAGTTCATTTGCATAAGTCCCCATGGTTATATCCTTCTGTGAGCCTTTCATATCTCTTCTAAAACTCATTTGTATACCTCACAATTTTTTAATCCAGTTTTTTTTCTCCTTGGCTGTTTATTCTGAGTTAGACCTTTCCTCCTTGGTATCAGATGTATCTTATCTTAATGCAGTCAGCCTAATGGAAGATTGTTTAAAGTAGGATTCAGAATGTGGTTTTAGTACATAGTGACGTTATAGGCTCAGGTCAGAGTCTGGGATTGAAATCAGAAAGAACAGGGAGTAAACAACTGTATAAATGTTTTATAAAGGACTAGATATGTACAGAGATATGGCCAATATAAATAACTTTCAGAGAAGAAATATTAAGCTTTCTTTTCAGAGATTAAGTTAATCTAGCTGTAGGAACAAGGTAGCATGTTATATAGCAGACAAATTGCCATCCACTTTCTAATGTGATTTCTTCTGAAACCTCTGAAGTTGCTGTTTGACACAGAGCAATTCTATGAAAAACTTGCCTGAAGTCTGTGCTGCTTTTTGAAGAACGCTTGAAAAATCCTCATGCTTTCTGCTGCTGTGGGGGAGGAGAGGAGGAGCAAGAATATTAATTCAGCCTTAAGAGGTTTCACATATCCCACAAGAGAGTAAAGTGATTCTAATTTAATTGCTGCTGCTCAGATAGGTAGCTCAAGACATCCAGTATTGAAGGCTTGTCTCTGACCTTTATGTTGACCAGAGTGATTAAGTTGGAAAGCCTTTAAATTTTAAAATGGAGGAGAGATACAGAATGTGAATTGCAGAGAAAGAGAGAGAGAAAATATAGAGCTGTATAACCTGATTTGTCTGTCACCAGCACTGTGTAACTAAATATTTAAGTGAAGTCAATTTGAGAAAGTGGTGGGATTTTTTTTTTAATTTCCATTTTCTCTTTTTGCAGTTCAACGCGTTAATGGTATTATTTTCTATCTAGTTATTTCATGCAAATTTCTAAACCCCAGAAGAATCCTGTAGCTATTTGCTGAGGTTATTTAATGAACCAGTAATGCATAAGTAGTATGCAGGTTGAATCAACAACACTCCTCTTAAGCATGATATGAATTACGATGACTTCAGGCTCAGGTTTAAAACTGGTAAAGGACACTCATAGAGTAGCAGAACAGTGATTAGGAGTTATATTTAGAATTGTAAACCACCCAATGAACACAGAAATAAAATCAGTTGATACAGACAATTACTACTAAGCTTTTGCTGACTAAATCATTTGGGATCATTTGAGACCATGATGACATGATTCAGACAACTGTGGGCCAGTTTGGAACATTTAGGAAGTCTGAAACATGTTGTACAAAACAAGGCCTAAAATGAAATATGGAAGTATTTATGACCTTTTCTTCTAGTCTGTAGATTTCTGTTCCTTCATGAAAGGAAAACCTGAATGCCTGACAGATAAATGTAAGGTATCTATCACAGTAAATTCATTCCTCAAATCATATTATGCTCAAGTATAATACTTGTTTCATAAGTTTGATTCGTTTTTATTTGCCTGTTTTCACTGTATGTGCTGTTGGAGTGGTTAGATTGGTTAAAAGAAGACCTTCTTCACTTGAAGGGCAGTCTTTCTCTTTCACCTTTCTTGTTCTGCTGTCCCTCTTACTGTTTTGCACATTTTTGACCACTCTGTTGTATTGTTCATACAGTTTTTCTGTCTACTTTGTCTGAATGTCATTCTGTATTCACTCACTGTATTTTGTTTTATCAGTAGGAATGAGACATTTTGACAAGGTCACCGTGTATGACATGTCAGAAAGCTGCATTTTCTTTCAGTCTGGGATGATATTGTCTCACTGCTTTTCCCTATTCTTATGGCAGAGACATATCTCTTGATATTTCTTGATAATTTGTTATTTAATAGCACCTGACCTATCTTAATGTGGTGATTTAGACGTACAAAGCAATGCCAACCGTGTGCAGAGCGTTATATCTGTGGAATCTGGGAAGGATTGTCCTTCTTGCTATAGGAGCTGTATTTCAGTCCTAAACTACATTCATAAGAAAAGAATCTTTACATTTAATGCAGGTTGGTACATTTGGAAGTTGGACTAGATGATTCTTAAGGGTCCCTTCCAAATCAAACTGATTCTATTACATCTGAGAAGTAAAGCTGACATATGTGGTCTTTGCTATGGAAAGTAGGTGATCTTTTGGACACTCTGAAAGACCACTGAACTGTTTGAATATAAGGAAGGAGACCTTGGATTTAGCTTCATCTTTAGAAAAGTAGCAGGAAAATAGGAAATACTTCTGCAGCAATTGTATTTGCAATTTAGCAGATACTAATACCAGACTTTATATGAGGAGAAAATTGTTTTTCTTAAAGTAAAACCCAAACCAAAATATATGTCTTTCACTCACACTGTCTCACGTTTTCAAACACTGGAGTGAATGTGTGTCTAAGGAGACTGTTCAGCAGTCAGGCATCTTTCCTGCTTGCATACAGATAAGTGGTCCAGGATCTCCTCCAATGGCATGGAGAGCATGGAATGACAGCTGTCAAGTCTTCCTCACATTTCTCGGTTCTTCATATGTTGGTCACTCTTTCCAGGTTTTGGATATGCCTCTTTTGACTTTTATGGACCTGCCAACAGTGTCTCTGTCCCTTCCAAGCTCTTTGAGTCATCAGTCTTCAAAGGTTTTGTCTGCAAGGTCAGATTACCTTGTGAAGCTATGCATTTGCCTGTGGTCTTGATGACCTGATATGTGCCCGTAGAACAGGCCAGTCTAAGATGCCTTTTCCTCCTGTGTCTTTCCTTCTTGTGCCCCAGCATACAAATATTCCCATTCATTCTTCATTCACCCTTTCTATTGCAATTCTCTACAAAGATGGTGGGTAATGACAGTAGTTTCCTTTTGAAATTAATATAATTGGGAAACACTCCCCTTAAGAAACAGGTGCTAATTTCTTCTCATGTTTCTATGACATTACAAGGACTGTGCTTTTGAGTACTTATTCAGTATTATAACCCAAATTCAAATATTTGATTGAAGTGTTAGTTGAAATAGAGATTTTTGTATGTAGATTTGGGCTAATTTTAGGAAATTTCGTGGTGTTATGGAGCAGATTAATCTAACCCCTGTAGACCCAGCTTTGTTCAGCTGTAGCTGCTGCTATATAAACACTTCATAAGAGCAGTGATTGCAAGATTATTAACTACAGACAAAAGCAATTATTTTAGGGTCACTTATCTTAATCAATAGCTATTGCATTGTTCAAAGTCATCTCCTCCTAATGTAAATGGACTGAGACAAAAACCCATCGACTGCCTAGACTTACCTCTCTAACAATACGTGCTTCAGGGTAGGGGTAAAACTTGTTCAGAATGCAGAGACCTCAACTGTCAGCCCTCTAAAGAGAGTGGGGAAAAAATGCTTGTGGCTTGTTCCATACACTGTCACCACCAGTCTTTAAAACCCAGGGAGATCGAGGATTTAGACATATAGGAACATTGTGCCACACCCTATGATTCATTATATGTCATCATACTTACACAAAAGTGTAACAAAACAGTTACTGAAGGAAGTTCTTGACCAAAATGTGACCTCATCACCCTAAATAATTGCCCTTTCTTGCTCTTTTTTTATCACAATGATTAATTTTAAAGAGTGTATCTGCTTAAACAGATACATAATGATGAAAAGATATTGTTCAATCTTATACAAATGTGATTTGTTTCAGGTTTGTTTTTCACTCAGGTTTGCCACTGAAACAGGCTTTTAAGGAGAAGAGGGTTTTATAGATAAATGGAAATATTAAAAATAAAAATGTAAATATAATTGCTTACACTATGAGAACTGCTCAGTATTGAAAAAATATTGTCTCCAAAGAGCAAGTCTTCACACTTAAAAAACCCTGAGTGTGATTAAGATTAAGTTAAAAAGTATTTGAGAGCAATGTTGTCTGCTTATATTTGGTATTATGTTGCACTTTTTGTATTAAAGCCCTGTTCTCTTCTTAAAAGCTTCAAACTCTCAAGATGCTTTTTAAATCTTAGCAATATCAATACTGTGAAAGAAAGTATTTATTGTGTTAGGCTTTTGCTGTTCAATGTACATCATGCTGTTGACTTAGATCAGGATGAAAGAAGGCTGAATCTAAAATTATGTTTCTTAGTTGTCTCTTTTTGAAAGACTGGTATGTTCATGGTACTGAGGAATAACCTACTATATTCAAATGTGCAGATGAAACGCAAAAAGCACGTTATCTTAGGTAGCTTCATTAGGATCAACAAATTCACAGTCTTTATGACTGCATGCATATAGACTTCTAGTCTGCTGGCATAAGTTCTGACAGCTAACATTACCTCTGCAAATCTAGAACACATTAGTGTTACACTGTTGATAGCAGTGTTCTCAACATATTGAGCTGGTGGAGTCGTTCCATTTTGTGGGTGCTGAAAGACAAATTAGGTTCCTCGGAATTACATGAAGCTGCAGAATAAGGATAGGACTATGGTTTTAGGGCCTGTTACCAGAGTTTTACCCTATTTCAGGAAGGTTAAGAAAATTTACAGTACTACGTGTTTCTCAGCAATGCCATCATACAGCAGCCTAAACCCATCACAATCAAAAACTCTTCCTGGCTCTGTGGTGCAATTTTAGTAATCTGCTGTGTCTTTTTCCACAGGAGTGTGGTTGTACCAGTAAAGAAACCCCCTCCAGGTAGTCTGGCTGTTACCACTGTTGGAGCTGCCACAGCTGGGAGCGGACTGCCACCGGGTAGTACACCTAATATATTTGCTGCAACAGGAGCTACACCAAAAAGTATGATTAATACAACAGGTATTGTCCTTAAATATTCTTGTGACCCTCATTTTGTCTTTGTTTTTTGTTTTGTTACCTTTAATGGTGTTTTGTTTTTTAATCATCTTTGTGTTGCTGTTTTTGCACTTCCAAAATAAAATCTGGAAAGATTAAGCCTTGGCCTTTATTAGAGACAGTGTTTTCTCTTGGTCTCTATTTATAATCTTTGATAGTGCACATTGGACTTGCACAGCCTTAAATAAGTTAATAAATAGCCTCAATATTGTTTTATAAGTGTAGTTTAGAATTGAAATGAGCTAACTTTTCCAGTGCTCTGCAGTAGAGGATGTTTATGTGATACATACCAATTATCCCTTCCTATGTATCAAAGAAAGTAAAGACAAGTAGCTACTTAATAAACATATTGTAGATCATAGAGGGTGAATATTTTGGACAATTGCTATTTGTCAGTGAAAATCATGGTCTTTTTGGAAGGTTTTTAGTAAGAAGCTACTTAATTTAAGTGAATTCATGTCTTATTAGTAGTTTTTTATTGTGACCTATAGAAGGAGGACTAGAACTTCTTTTTAAATTATTTATAATAGTAGTAATGAGATTCTCTATCATGAAGGAGCCTGTTGACTATGGAGACTGTGGTTTCCATTGAGAAATGAATTCTTACTGAGTTCAACTGATATTTACTTAAACTCCTTTGAAATGTCTGGCTATAGTCTGTTTTCTTTCTAAAATAAGGAAAAGCACTTGAGAGAAGAGCTCTGTTCAAGGATATCACAACTTCAGTCAAGGGTTGAGAATGTGAAAATCTCTCTGGGGTTGCAGCAAATAGAGGGGGATGCTTTTGGCATCCTTCTGCTTTATGGAGTAATATGAAGACACTCATTTTTTTTTTTTTTCTTTCCTTTTGCGGTTTAACTTTAATACCTTGTAATAGAACTTTGATTTTTCTAATGATTAAAAAAAAACCAAACAAAACAACAAAAACTTAAAATCTAATTTTCCTGAGGCAGATGGGAGGAATGAATACTCTGAATAATGTTATCACTTCTCTGAACAGTTGCATTTGTGTAGACACTTCTGTTAATCTCAAATGGATTTCCTTTTAGGTATTCTTATGCCATGCAAAAAATATCCTACACTGGAAACCTTGTTTTCCAAATGATCCTGAATTGTAGTAAGCTTGTCAGTCTTCTCACTGATTAAAGATCTGAACTATTTTGGCTGGAATGTAGTAGCTCATGTTTGTAAGTAATTGCATTTTAAAATCAGTCATTTCCCCAATACTGTTCTTAGTAGAGGACAGTATTGCAGAAGCCATGGTACATTCACTGTGGATTAAAGGCTCCTTTTTTTGATAGATCTTACAGTTTCTATTTTTTTAATAAAATTGGTTTTGATCCTAATCTATGGATTAGCTTGATTAATTGAAAAGTATCGATTGACTGGAATTCCAGCAAGTATGAGGTTTAATTAGAACTATATATGTACTGAATTCTATAGTAAAGATTTATATGAATATTTGAATTTTTGAAGATTTGAGTTTTATATTAACATTTCAGAAATGCTAAACATATTAATGACAGTTTTTTAAAAAGTGGAATCACATTGAAAATATTTAAATATATATTAGATTAAAATGCTCATTTTGCCATTTTTAATTAAATTTTGCCTATGGTAATCAAAACAGTGACTCATGTATGACAGTTTTTGAGACATATAGACAAATTATCTGAAAACTTTCTGGTTTATATACTTGTAATCTATGAAATATCAATGTTATTAATGATTTTAAATTAGTCTATAGAATTTAATTCAATAGCACCTTTTTTTTTATTATTTTGTTATGATAAAAAAGAAACAGAATGCAATTTTTTAGAAACACTAGATGTCCTCCCAAACCTATTTACAGTTGTTTTTACAGTATGTCACAGATACTCTAGAAATACAGTTATGTCTGTAAGGTCTATTCTGTGCCGGACTTATGTGAAAGGTGGTTTTTTTCAGTTCTTCATGGGTTGCAGTCGGTGTTTACATTCCATCTGCCATCGCTGTCGCAGTCAATGTCACTGTCACGATTTAATGAGATGTATGTTACTGAAGTCCTTTAGTGCTGTGAATGCATCTTTGGGGAGATAGGTTTTCTTCCTTCATCTTTTTGTGTAAGAAACTGGCTTTATAGTTTTTAAGGCTGGATTTCTGTAATTCGTATCCTGATTCTTATTTCTGTGTTAATCCAATAGTTCTAGGTCCCTTTGACCTTCTGGAAGCCTAGCTGATTGAACAACTTAGCAACTGCATTTTTAAACAACCTTAATGAAGAAAATTTTACTTTGAAAGGAAAAGGGAATAAACAATAAAAATATGTATTTCCTATGAATATGTGAATAAAAAAATAAGTGAATAAATACACAAATGCACACACAGAGACATATATATATATCTGAAGGCTTAATCTTTTCTAAAATATCCTATTCCCAGTTAAGTTGCTGTGATTCCTGGGTTGGGAGATAGCCTACCTTATATTTTTGTGTTTCTCAGTGTGTTTGGGTACATTTAGAGTTTGTATTTGATCCAAGTCAGAACACACAGTCTAAACCACAATCCATCTCCCAATTCCATTATTAAAACAACAGCCTGTATCAGTTCCAAATCTAAATCCTGAACCTCACCAGCTGCTTTAGTGTCAGCAAGCCCAGCAAATCCTACTGCATTTTGATACTATTTTGAATGTAAATGTTCTTAAATGAGCTAGTCAAAATTCCAATCTTTAGCTTAATTCTTTTATCAGTAAAAAATATATAAAGACAAATAAAAAAATAATAAAATTCATTCCTGCTGCCAGAGTGTTTTTCACACTTACCAGCACTTGGCCTCTACTTCACTGCTGTCTGACTACTTAAGCAGTTGAGAAACCATAAATTCTTTGTAGATCTCTGCAGAAAACTGAAAAATAATATATACCTCTGTAATGCAAAGGACAGTGATGTATCAACTGCTAAAACTGACCAGAAAGAGGGAGTTAACAATTATCATTTTTGAAAATGGCCAGAATAATGTAATTGATCTCTAAACTGGGGTTATTCACCCCTCAGTGCTACCTTGGATAAATCTTGTTGCCTGTCAGCCTCTTCTCTGGTAGCATTGCAGTCCCTCAGGCTTTGAACTCCAACTACAAGACTGTTTGTAGCTACCTCTCTTGCAGTGATGTGTTGCAGAAGGACTGTGCTGAACAGGGGCAGCATTTATCACAGCACTCTCACTGTTCATGGCCTCTCTGAGCCTTTGCTGGTTTGCTTCAGAGAGGCTGAACTCACAGTACCATTTCAGCAAACATGATAGATTGGCATTTAGAGTCTAAGTTTAGCCCTTAGCTCTGACCCAGATCACTTAAAGTATAAATGTATGCTCTGTGTGCATCTTTTTTTCTGGGCAGCTGTTCACAACACATTGAAATGATACCCCCACTGCCCTTGTTAATTTTAAAATCTTACAATTCTCCTTGGCTCAAGGAAGGAAACAGAAAAATTGTAATTAGAGTCTTAATAGTCCCCAGACACTAATTTCCCCCATTACTTCCTGAAGTAATACACATTTTCTATCTTCCCTGTCATTTTTTAATTTCTATTTTATTTTCTGCCTGTAGCTGCAACTGGGCAGCCAAGTATGCATATATAAATATTTTTTAAGAAATATTTAAAATTCTGTTCTCCACTCAAGCTCATCTTAAGTATACCTTTATTTTAGAAAGATCTTGCTTTACAGGATGATGTAAAATTATTTTCAACTTTTGAATATAATTTGGGAATAATGGAAATGAGGTAAGGATTTATTTTGCCTGATTTTAAATAGATTTCAAGCTTATTATTTTTATACCAGCAAAGTTAAGGTATTGATTTCTATGATAAGCCTATGGAATGGTTTTCTCTATGTTAGAATAAATAACATTATTTCCATACTTCGAAGTAGATTAATAATACAAGGACTACTTTAAAAATTTTGTTTCTTAAGACTGAATTAAGGTTTGTGTTTTTTGGGGGACAGGTGCAGTAGACTCAGGATCTTCTTCTTCCTCTTCGTCATCCAGCTTTGTGAATGGTGCTACCAGCAAAAATCTGCCAGCTGTCCAAACTGTTGCTCCAATGCCGGAGGATTCAGCTGAAAACATGAGGTACAAAAGTTCTATCTTTTAATGTTAATTATATTTTTCTCTTCCTAAAATGCTGTTAAAAAAATTAGCTAATTTAATGTGCATTACTGTAGTTACACATATGCTACAGTGTATATACTTTTTGGATACTGAGGATATATATACTATGGTAACACCACTGAGAAGTCTGAGGTTTTCAACTGAAGAGTCTAACTTGTTCAAACTATGCCAGACACTGTGTGTTTTTTTTTCTTTATTCGATAATGACAGTACAAACTGGTAATGGAGCGCTAGGAAGTGGAAGGAGAGACTCAACCTCTCCTGAGCAAGCAAAAGCCTGCGTTAAACTGGACAGGACAAAACCAGGCCAGCTCATTAAATGGGGCACCCAATCTGTGTTGGTGTTGCAACAGACTCATGCCCAGGGGTAGCTAATACCTCTCTTGCCCTGACTGGCAGCAGGAAAATGCCCTCTCAAATTCTTTTTAAATACCTTGTATAGTAGGTTATTATTGTGTAAAGGTTTTGCTGCAGCACTTCGAAGACAAATGTTTCGACCTTTTCAAGGTGCACACTCATCTGCCCTAAAAAGCTGACACAGGACATACTGAGGAGTGGCCAAGTGTTCTTTAGTTGCCTGGCCACTGCAAGGCATGGCTGTAAGAACATTGGAATGCAGACAGCAAGCTAGGTGTTCATAGGCTGTTCACAAGGTGACAAGCTTAGAAGCTCATGAACAAGAGATTGCATTCCCTAATAAACTGCAAAGGAAATAAATCTAAATCAGGGGCCCTACGTAACCCATTAAAAAGTAACAGTGTTTCAGTGATTGAACACACAGTGAAAAAAATTCCTTTTTTGGCTGTTCCTACCTGAAGGGTCAGATAAGTTGTGCGGGTGGAATCACAGCAATGGGTGCAGGCACAGACTGAAGGTAGAAGGGCTGTTGGTTCCACTCCAAAAAGATGCAAATGTTCAAGGAGAGAATGATCATTTGTATGATGTTATTTATTGCTTGACTGTTTCATGAGGCAAGTTAATAAATTTGTGGTGTAATTAAAGCACTCCTGTTGCTTCTTGTCTTCATATGCTAAGACAATGCTTCACAGAGGGACAAGTCTTTTTCAAAATTGAGATATACATGTTAAAATCTGTTAAAATTAAACAGGGATGTTAAAATTCCATTGGATCATTAATTAGTTTTTTTTTCAGCTATTATAACAAATGCCATATTCTTGTGCTTTCACAAGCATTTTTAATTTTTTTGTCCTGGAATCAAAGAAAAGCTTGAGTTGCAAAATCTGGAATTAAAATTTTGAATTCAGAATTTCAACTCAGATGTAGTTGTACTCTGAGGATTAACTCAAATAAGTGACTAACATGTAGACAGCTATCTCTAGATTGTATTCCCAGACAAAGGAATATTATTTCTGGCATTTAAGAAGCAAACAGAAGTCACACCACCTCTTCTCATTGTACAAGAAAAAATTAAGGACCATACCATGCTTCAAACAGCCTCAGCAGGCAGAGAAGTCTAAATGCAAAGGCAAAGTGATTTACATGGGATCACGGTCCCTCAAAGTTGAATAAAAGAATATTGGTTCTCTTGATATCTGTGCTAGAACACTTTCTCCTATGCTGCCTTGCAATATCAAATGTTGTTATTTGAAAGCTTGAATAAGCAAGCAAGTTGCTTGTGATTGTTTCAGTGAATAAAGATTCTCTTTCCAAGATTCCAAATGTGTGTAAAATCAGATTTAAGCTGAGATGGTGAAATAGACTTATACTTGAATCTGATACCATGTTTGAAAAGGATAATAAAAATTTTACTTGTTCTGGGGTACTCTGCAAATACTTTAGAATTTATGAGGCTGACACACTGCTGACTCTGACATGACATTTCCATTTACTTAAAACCATTTAAAAACTGTAAAGTTTCATCAAATTATGATCATCCTCTTTTCTAAAGAAGCTTACAGAAACTTTTAAAAACAGGTGGGATTTGACATCATTTAATTTCTATTGTGAAGTGTTCTTACAACCATGGTCTCTTTATTTTTTTCACAGTATCACTGCAAAGCTTGAAAGAGCTTTAGAAAAAGTGGCCCCTCTCCTGCGAGAAATTTTTGTTGATTTTGCCCCTTTCCTATCCCGAACATTATTGGGCAGCCACGGACAAGAGCTGTTGATTGAAGGTACTGTTTCTGTTATAAGATTATATTATTTTAGCTATTATTCATTTCATATGAACAATTTTTTATTTTCACTAGACTTTATATATCTATTTTTGATAAATAAATTAGTCACTTGTTAATACATTGTGATTTCACTTCTTTGCATTTAATTTCATTTAAAGAAATTAAAAGTGGTAGCTTTTGTACCTTTTTTTTTTCCCCTGAGATGCTGTGTAAAGATATATCCTGTCACCTTAGAATGCAAAATCGTCTCTATAGTTTGCCTTTCTCTCCTCAGAATAATTCAGTGCTTCAGCCTGACTTTGAGAAACTAGTGAAAATACAATTTAAAAGTGTAATCTATTCCCACAGAAGAAAGCAAAAAGAAGACCACGTTCCAACATTATTGATGCATGTATCTGTATTTGTTAGGGTTGTTATTTCCTCAGGCTGGTCAGTTGGATTCACACAGGCACATAGAGAGCTGTCCCTAGAGGGGGAAGAAAAAGTGATAAATTTCGAAGAACAGTATCCTTGACCAATTTCAAGGATTTTTATGGGGTTTATGTGCTGTCTTTACTACATCATAGTTAGAAAATTTGCCTCATAAATGAGGCAGGAAGTAATGCAGAAATTATGCAGGAAGTGCAGATATGGCAAGCTCATGAAGTAGTGAATCAGTACTAATGCAGCTAAAATAGTGACGGGCGAATTTGCATGAGCATGCACTGCTCCCAGGTCATGTATTCAGAGGAATATATTCAGCCAAGTAAACGTTTTCCTTTCAGGGTTGTTCTTACACAGTATTGTTGTTTATTGAGAGGAAAAAGCCTCGTTCTGCAAAGGCTTATAATATGGGAAGATCTACACAGAAAAAATACAGCTTTGTGTTCAAATTCCAAAACTCCTTCTATTATATGCATGTTTTACCTAAATATTAGTGTACAGTTTTCTATGGTAATTCCATGATTACATCTCACAGTGTTGGCTCTTATTACTGAAAATATTTGCATCTTGTAACTGAAATTTTCTAGAATCTTTTCTTCCTATTGATTAATAATATTATTGTTTAATAATACCAAGGAATGGTATAGTAGCTTAGTAATACTCAGAAGATTCCAGTATTTATATTGTTAATTTTATAGCTGTGAGTTGCACTTCTCACTTAATGACACCTAAAGTTAATGGTCTGAGATTCACATTGAGATAATTGTAAGATACTTGATGGGTTACATTCTTAAATCTCTTATTTCAGTGAAGTTGGTTGCAAAATTTGTAGCAGCATTAACCTTTTCCATTTGGCAATTGATTAATTTCACTGTAGTTTTATAAAATATGACTAAAATTGTCTTGCTTTTACCTGGTTAAAAACACTCTTCATTGATGTTGTTCTGATTTTATTTTTTGGTCAGATCCATACCATGAGCAAGGCTACAACAGTTCCCAGGATATGACAAAGTCTGAAAAGCTAGAGGTCACAGGAACCTCACAGCTATATGGCAGTGTTTTATCTCACTGCTTATCTAGAGAGAAACGCTATTTCTTTGCTGTAGCATGTTTCTGATAACTGTTTGGAGTGTCGTTCCAGATTTTTCCCCATCTATGACTTAGCCACCCAATTCAGAGTCAGAAAACATTGTTCACAGACCACTGAGTTCCCAAACAAGTAATGTCCTTCCCATCATTTTTCTTTATTCTTATGTCTAACCTTCTCATTCCCGATTTCTAAAAGGCAGTCCTTCCCCAGATATTGAAATAGCAATCTGTGAAGTAAAAAATCCAAGCACACCATAGATTTTTACAGGGCAAGACTTGAATTTCTCTTTGCTACCTCTGAAATACTTGGACTTTTTTTGTTCTTAACAGAGGATTCAGAGAGTTGCTTTTGTAGTCATTATGTACTTCTGATCTTTTCTTTCTTCATTGCTTCTATGAGACCCTTGTTCTCAACTAAACTGAATTCTTGCCTAGTTAAGTTGCCTCTGAAAGAGAATTCCAAATTCTCTCCTAGTCTGATACCTGATTTATTTTGAGAAATGTCCTCTCATTGCTTACTGAAAGCCAGTGGTAGCCTTGAAGTACTTGGAAGTGCTCTCCAGGTAATGAGTCTGCAAAACAGAGGGTTTTAGTGGTGTAATTCAAGATAGGAGAGTGCATAGAATTCCTGTGGGGCTTTGATAATTGACTTTTTTTTTTTTTTTTACTGGCAAGCAGTAATTAACTTGACAGTTTTATATGCAATAGTTTAATTTGTTACTTTATATGTAAAGGTTTTAGTTATAAGAATCAAAAAGGAGGAAATAAGCTTTATATAATTAAGTCTTAAGGCACTTGTCTGTTTTTCAGATTGATCACCATAAAAATATCTGTTGTGTTCTATGAAGAATGTACTTTCAAGCTTGACATAATAATACCTTTCCTTCTTTGCTGTTTTTCAAAACCTGCTTATGGTATCAAGTTTTTCCCCTATCAGATTTTGCTAAAATCTGAACACTGCCAGACATGCTTGATGGCATGTGCTTTCTCCTGAAGCTCTTTCTAGTGTTCTTGTGCATGTGTGTGTGTAAGAAATGCTAAATCATTTTCAGATTTGGTAAGAATGTACACAGTTTTGTAGCTGACTGTGAATACTGAAGAGCACAAAATAAAGGGGAGCAGAAAACAAAATTAATTTTAATACTTTTAAAACACGGTAATTATGCAAACTTTCAAGAACCTCTGATGCTTTCAGATAGGTGTTGTCAATATATTTTTGGAAATGTCTGTACAACTTAGTTATGATTTCACCTTTTTGTAGTAGTACAGTTGCCTCAAACCTTTGGTGAAAAATCTTGCGGTCATATCCTTTTACATCACATTTTATCATCATTCTGCCCCATGGAAGACTGGCTGATCTACTGTTTGAGTAAATTATACTTAATATCTTAGTGGCTTCTTAACTTTTGATTAGAGTTGAAATGAACAGGCTGCAATGATTTGGTCAGTCTAGACCAAAAATTTAAGCCACTAATACCTGAAATTGTTCATTTTTCTTGTTTGTTCTGGTAAATTCCCAAGTGTGACTGGTAACAGAGGAACCCTATCAAGTAGTAATCTGGTGTTGCAGAATATATTTCTTGGTAAAACTCCTTATCTATTTACTCCACTAAAATTACTGAATTACTAACTACTGAAATAGTTACTTGCTCCCTTTTCCAAAACCAGTTCTTTCTTCAAAGGTATCTTACACTCAACTGAATTTCAAATGTTTCATCAGCTTCTCAGAATATTTTATAAGTGGAAAATATCCTCAGTGATGGGTTAAAAAGGACTTATTTGCATTTGAATGCAAACAACTTCAAACAGAGTATACCAGAACCAGCCCAACGCTGGTGTGGTTTGTCAACTGAGGTTCTTCCAGTGCCTCAGAGAACAGAAGTTGCAAAGGTTAAAGTCGTCCGTACAGAATCTAATTGGAAACAAACATGCAATATGTGTAGGTCACATATTTGAGCTTAGCAGAGCTCATTGTGGAGTTCCATTTAACACTTGCACAGATATGTTTTCACTAACTAGTTTCCATATGGTCTGCAAATCCCCTCCATGTAAAGTGCATTACAACATTCTAGCTTTTAGGTGAAAATGTTACAGGCAAGTGTAATCTGATATGTAGCCGAAAGAAAAGCTATATCCTCTTTTTGTCAAGCACAGATGGGTAAAAGTATTTCCACTACAGCTATTCTTGGCGTGTCTGGAACTGTAAGAATAGGCCCACAATTGAAACACAATCACACAGAATTCTTTCCCTCCTCTTGAGTGAGGTACCAAAGAAACTTCACTGATGCTTTTACTTTGCTATATCATTAACTGGGTAGAAGGTCATCCAGGTAGCGCTTCTCCAAAGGATCTCTGATTAATTCCTTGGTGTACATGTGATATGTTTCTCATACGGGCACAATTCAAGTCAGATGACAGAGAGAATGTTTCTGTGCTGATAGGAGCAGAATCTGTTTCTCCTCATTAACTCACCACATGGCCCTATGAAAATATTCAGTAGAGGTGGTGATGGACTAGCTTTGTGTCGTGTTTGACAGGACACTTCTTGAAACAATTGAAAAATTGTCCAAAACATTCCTTTGGAAACCATAGATAGAACTTGGGTGCTAAATCACGCTACTTTGAAAGCTCCCCAAGACCTCAAGTGTGACATCACTGTGACATCTACCAATAATGGCACAATTAGTTTCTGATTTCCTTCAAGAATACTGAATTTTGCATTAGGAAAAGCAGGACAACCACTTTCCTTTAAGTATTATGGTAATCCGTAAATCCCTTATACTTTCTGGGGAAAGATTACTTTTTTGGAGCTTAACATGCCCCTCGTGTTTCTCGTAGAAACTTTTCAGAACCTTTCCGTGTTCAGGAGCACAGATGCTATAACGTGGAAAAATGCATGTTCTTGCAGAACTTTTTTCCCTGTACATGTTATTCTCTCATTCTTTTATCTCACTTTGCCACATCCAAAATACTTTTGGATGTGTGTCCAGGCATGCTTTCTTTCAGCTGATTACAATTACAGTAATTGACCTTCTAGTCTGTAGGACGGCATGTAGCCAACATCTTGAACAAAATAAATAAATTAATAAATACTAGCGAGTAAGAGTGGAAAGGAATAAATAAATAATTTTATGATTTAAAAATTTGTATTAACTTCAATTAACAGCATATAAATACAACCTTAAGCTATTCATGGTGCTGAAAATTCTATAATCCAATTTTTCATCCTATTTTGCTATTTTTAGTAACAGTCTTTTTTATAGTGCTGAATTGTTCATGGCAAAACTAAGTGCTTGGGTGAAGATATACAAAATGAGAAGCAAAGGCATTGCATTGGAGAGATATGCTGAATCATTTTCTGGACTAACCAAAACTCAAGAAAAAGCCAGATTTCAACATAGCCAGATGCTGAGTCCAACTTCTAGGAGCAAAGAACATAGACTTAGATCCATCCTAGAGGGTAGGAGATGAGGGACAAAGCCACACAAAGAATGGAGGGATTGCCAAAATAATTGGGATGCTTGGCTCCCTTAGCTCAGTGCTGAGGAAACAGAGGCTTTTCCAGCGCCTTGGAAGAATAGATGAGGAGGTGATTTCATTTTTGTGCACAAATTTGGTAAAACTCCTACTATCTGGTTCTGTGGTCAGCACTTCAGTAAAGATGCACATACTGAAGAGGCACAAGAGTGATTGATGGATGGGAGATAAACACCATGAAGTATAATGTAGGCAGCTTGATATGGTCGATGTATCAAAAAGAAGAGATAAAAAGAAGTTAAATACTACAGGGTGCCTTAGCCTTTCCACCAACAGAATTCTTAATGAGCATAAATATAATTGGAAAACTTTAATAGGGCTCACCCTCAATTATTGCAATTGATGTTACTTGTTGTCATTATGACTATTTTAAAAATTCTTTATAAATATAGTCTTTAATCCAGCTTCTCAAGAGAAAAAATGTCACATATTTGCTGGATGCTTTTGGAGCTTCTTTGTGACTATTGAGCTTGTGAATTACCATTTTCTCTGTATCACATCGTACAAGGAATGATAGTCTGCATTAACCTTAATTTGTTTTAACAGTGTCATGACTGCATTTGTTCACATGGTGATAGACAGGTGCACTTCACTGTCAGCTAATCTGCACCTGCAGAAATCAGTAAGAAAACAATGGGGTTTTTTCCTTCTTCTGCAGCTGACTGCATCTTAACTGTAGATGCAGTCAAGAATATATCTTTTTCCCTTGAGGCATCAAAGATGGTCAGTGCTTATGTCACTATGAAATAAGCCTTTCTTCTGATTTTTTATATATGTGATCATGTGTGTATATATATAAATTGATTTTCATTACCTTGAAGCTCATTTCAGTATGAGACATTTTCTCCTTTCTCTGCATAATGAAGTTTGTCTTTTCACAGAAGCCTCATATAAGGCTCATGCCAGCTATAGTTTGGTCTCAGATTTCAGAGAGCTCTTGCAATTATATGACTGCATAGCTTTATATGTACTTTAATCTGATTTTTTTGAGAACGTGAAACTTATGTGATCACACTGGGTGAGGAGGATCAGCCTTTTAGTCCCTTGATAATTTTTCAATATATTGGCCAGTTTCAGACAGTTTAACAGAGGTTGCTTAAAAGATGCTATTTTTACACAGTATTCCCAAATATAAATATCTGTTTAGAAAAACGATACCCTATTTTGGGTTAGGGTGTGTTTCTTACCTTCAATATTTGCTCTGCACTATTATTTGAGGTATGCCATCATTGTTTAGTAACGGAATGGAGAACTGAATAGTAACTCAAAATAATCACACCCGATTAATTTGTAATATACTGTGTAATATACAGTATCGGTACAACACTATCGGTATTGCAGCATAAGGAACAGGAAAGCAATTGATAAAGGAGGACTGAGGGAGCAGTAGGAGCTCAGCCCTATTGGACATCAGGGAATCCCTGTTAGAAATCAAGGTGAATGTTAAAACTTTCTGTGGAGAGGTCCGGGCAGTGTCATTTGAAATAGGTGTCTTACTGGACATGATCACTCTGTTCAGTAAGGATGAGGAATCTTATGGATTATTTGGTTTGTACTGGGTCGGGAACTCTGAATTGATTTTCAAGGCTAAATTCATAATGTACTACTTCTGTGCCGTGCCTCATCCCACTCCTTCCTTCCATGTGCCCTAGGTGTCTAAGTGTACCTTCTTCTCTGTCTAGGAAGAGATGATGCTGCATGTTTAGCACAGTGCAGTTAAATCCAGTGAATTTCCTGATCCTGTCCTCTGTAAGACAATTTTCCTGAATTTGAGGTAGTAGGATTCCTATTCATAGATTGCTTTTTATCTTCACTATAAAGACTTGCAAAAAGATCCCAGAAAAATTGCACTCCTGTCTGAAATTAACCCCTGTTTAGATAATGAGGTTGGAATAATAATGATTTAAAGGTGATTCTTTTCTTTTCAGTAAGTTAAAGTTTGTGTTTTTACTTTAAGAATTTCTGCAAGCAATTTGCAAGATTAGGTTTTTACCATGAAGAAAACCATAGATCATTTTGAAACAGGGCATGAAGTCCTCCAATAGATATAATTTAAAATTCTGCTGCTGATTGAAAACCTTCCTGCACACGTTGTAATCCATTCATAAGCTGGGAAAATATAAAGTTCATGAATTTCAAACTGCTATTTATAGACATGTTAGAAATTTGTTTTAAGAAATTCTCTATCAATGGTTGGTATGATTAGCTCATAGTATCTTACTGAAAGGCTCCACAGTGTACTCATGTTTCTGCACACACTTTGGGGCCGATCATGGATTTTACTAAAAACATCAATGAGTCAGGTACACATGGAGACAGAAAACAACACCAGTTTTCCAGAAGTCTGTATGGTAGGAACAAATAAATGCTGAAGGGCTAAATGTGTATTCAAATCTGCCTATTTATTTACAACTACTCCAGAGAGTCAAGGTTAAAAGCTTTGCAACTTCCAAGTTCCAAAAAGCTTTGCAGTTTTTTTAGAGTATGATACTAGTGACAAGACAGATGCCAATTCAGAGAACTAAAGAGCAGGTGCCACAAAAAAAGTCTCTATTGTTTATCCACATTGAAATCGTCAAACTATAATGACCCCAACACAAGTTACAGAACATTTTTCTTTCACATAATATTCCTTTTTGACATCTTTAAAGGGATATCATTAAAAACACCAGAAAGAGGATACACATTCATTTGATTTTGATTTAACTCTTGATTTACTGAAGTTCCTGTGTGCAGAAGTATGTTCTGAACAGATGTTTAACATGGCAGGAAACATTATAGATCAGAGATCCAGATAGCAACTAGGAAATGCATAGCATCTGGCACCTTTTTGAAAGTAAACCTGCCAATAATTAATTACACATATGAGCCACTCTATCCCTGTCTAATGAGTTGGACACTTACTAAGATGTATTAGACTATGGAACAGAGGTTAACTGCTCATGCCCTCTCCTCTGTCTCTGACTTGTGTGGTCCCAGTATAACTTAAGAGTAGAAATTGTTGTTGGCACTCAGATTACATATTGTTGATTGTATTATCATTATCACATTGATTAATACTCAAGATGTCTTTACAATCCAAAATTTAAGGAGTTCCTATTAGACAGAAATTTGGGTTGTTCTGTTGCTTTGACAATGGAGAAAAAAAATTACTGAATTTTTTTTTTTACTGAGACTAATTGTAAAGTTTAGTTAGGAGAATGCAGATGTAAAAAATTAATAATAAATACATGTCTTCAGGAAAGCAAAAGCTGGTAACAGTGTAAAGTAGTCAGGTTTGCTAGAAGCTCTGAAAATTATCCTAGAAAATGTAGAAGCCACTAGATGTTTGAAGTTACTAAGTTACTGTTGAAAGTGCTATTATAAAACTTCTATTATTAGGAACTAAAGAGTACCAATTGCTGTTCTTTTAAAGTAAATAAGGAAATGCAAAAATACTGGAGCCTTTAAAGATTAAGAAAAGGAGTTGGTTGTTTGTAATCCTTGGGTCCCACTTATTTCAGAGTATTAGCCACTTTCTCACAAATTTCTTTTTCAAACTAGTAGCCTGTATTCCAGGTGCAAGCCAAAGGGCCTAGAAAGGACTGGTCTTTTTGCCTTAGAATTCTAGAAAAATACCCTCCCTGATGTCCATCTCCCTGATACCCTCCTTGATAGTCCATCTTTGTTGTAATAGCATCCAGTTTCTGTCCTTCTTCTTGCTTTAACTTTCAGCTTTACTGGAAAATACATTTTTAGTGAGTTTTCCTACTAAACTACTACTACAAAAAAAAAAAAATGTAGCAAGAGAGCTATTTAAGGTTATTTCAAGGCAATAATTTTTAAAGGATTCTGGAGAAAGTTCTTACCATGTGCAGGCACTGCTGTAACACAGCCTGTAGGTGGACTCATCATATCAGGTATACAGCAGTGCAGAATGGTAACACTGGACTGAGTTGCACAATATTTTTTTTTAGAACAGCCACCTTTTCCCCCCTTATTATTTTCTCCTCTACTGTCCAGGTCCAAAGAAAAATGAGGTGGTATGCCAAAAAGGTATTCAGTATCTACAGGATGTTCATGCTGTGACTGAAGCTCTCCACAGGCAGAGGTTCTCTGGTTCTTATTCCACTTAATTCATCATTCAGAACTCAGCAGGGGACTCTGCCTGATTTTGGACTTGAAACAGTTAGGCTGGTATTTGCCCCAGCCCTTGTCCTCTAAAGGCTTAAAAATGGAATCAATCTATTTTATTACGCCAGCAGTGTTTTCCAGAGAACTACCCAACTCTGATAATCTATAGGGTGCAAATAACATCTCTGTATCAGATATTGCCCTGAAAGATGTATTTCTCATGAGACGTAGTAAAATAATCCTTTTCCATGTACTCGGAGTTCTGTGATCAGGTTCTTTACAAAATTAATCTCATTAGGGCTGGTCACAGTTTGTCCTTATATATTCCTTAATTTTCTCTCTGCTTATGACCTGTTCTTATGACCCAGACTGAAACATTTCAATTAGTGACCAAGTTTACCAAATTTCCTTACCAGTCCTGATCATTTAAAGGCATTTCTTCAGTTTGTTCTGTTGGATATGGATTTGCTTTTTTCCATGCCTTCAAGGCTTAAAAAAAGAATATTGCACAAAAACTATAGTCTCAACTTGAGAAACTACTATACTTGAATTATAAAAATATACCTGTTTATAGAGCCTTTTTTGATAGAAAAAAAATGTTAATTATAGTATAAACATTAATGAACAATCTAGCTTGATTTACCTAGATGTTAACAGACTCCCTACATACCTGGGTTTATTTTTGCAAGAACTAAGATACAGTATATCTACTGTGTTCAGTGCAACTTTATGTTAAATTTTACCTCCTTCAAAAAAAGATCCTGAGATCTGCTAAACATCTATTCTCTTATGTCATATTTTTGTCTGATGGTGTGTGGAATTTTATGATTCAGTCTTTTTATACTTCTTGTCTGTGGAGATTTTCTTGCGATGAGAAACCCTCATGCTGAAAGAACTTGTCAGACAACAGAGACAGTTGTGATATGTCAAATTAAGATGGCAAAGTGATGTCAAAGCAGGTCTAGGGAGAGCCCATAACAATGTTACTGTCAAGTAAATAAAGAAAACTGAAACACAAGAAATACAAGTTATTTCTAGAGATCTATGACTGTGGTAGGTTTTTGTGTTTTGAGAGACACTGTTTCAGAATGATTACCATTTGTCAGGAGGGCTTCAGGATAGAAGCAAGATCTGATAGCTGCCAGCTAAGGTCAGCAAAGTTCAGCTTGGAAAGGGAGATTTTTATTTTTTTTTTTCCTTGTTACCAAATTCTCAGGAAACATTTATATTTATACAAAAAATTAGTTTTGCTACTCAGGAGATCACACCTACTTAAAATAGTGGTCATCTTGGCCTCAGAAATTTAGGAGGCTGCATGAGCTCTGTAAGGTTTTGTTATACTTCCTATTTGTAGCTACGCTGGTTCATTCAGTGTTGTGCCAATGTTGATAAAGAGAATAAATATAAAGAAGTAAAGAGGAACAGTATAGAGTAAGTGGTTTTATTGCTGTGCAGCTTAACCTTTTCTCACCACCATTTTTTTGTCATTCACCAGGCACGTATTTCAGTTTTGTCGTGCCATGTTAATTCCCCCCCTAATAATAGGAAAGAATGTAACAAAGAACCAGAAGGAAATAATAGAAGAAAGCAAAAAGTAATTCCTATGTTTACAGAAAGAGAGAAACAAAAAGGAATAAGCTCATAAAATAGCACATCATATAGGAATAAGCTATAGACTGAAGCTAAGAAAAAGTTGAAACTTCAGGAGTAAAAATAAAACTTCATACCTAAGAAAAATAAAGCATAACATTGAGTAATGCCTTTTCTGGGAAATTCTGATATTCTAGAGGCTGTTATTTGGGGTCATACCTATGATATATCTTTTCCAGGTTGTCCCTTTTGACATCTTTAGAAAGACTTGGAAAAGGTTTTTGAGATGAGGAGAAAGCACCATTGTTGTAGGTTGAAGGCATAAACATTTACTTGTGTTAGTGAGTGAAATGAATGCCTTTATTTCTGCTTGTATAGTTCTTTGAAAATAATTCATTACTGAGGAAATACTTCCAAAATTTATTTCCTCTAACACAGATTTGAGAGGAGGTGAAGGACTGAGAAAAAAAGAGAAAGGAGAGATAGATGTTTCTTCATTTAAATAAGAAAATTGTGAGGGATCAGTAGGACATAAAATCTCTTTTTTCCATGTATTGAATATGTGGCAACTTCTTCGGTATCACTTGTTTTCATCTAGTAATTGTTCTACAAATTTAATTACAACATTGGCAACTTTTTCAGGAAAGGAATGACAGGAAAATACCACATGACAAATCTTGAAAAATATTTAAAATTGTCGAGTTTAAATTAATTTTTAAATGTCTTTATCCATTTTTTTCTTACTTCTTGCATTGAAATAAAATATCCCTGGCAGCAGCTGTGGCAGAAATTTATTGAAAATTCTGAGCCACTCATTTGAATAATATCTTAGTATAAAGAGGGAAACCAGAAGACTTTCAGGATAATATTTGGATTTTCACAGTGGACTTTTGGTTTTGGAGGAAAAACTGGAATGCTTTTCATTGAGATTCTTTCTAGAAAAATAAGATTTTTGGATTTTATAAAACCTGTAATTGTACATGTTTTCCAGGCTTCTGCTGAAATAAAATGTTTATAACTTACTGAAGCCTACCTGAAAATTAAGTACATTTTGACAGAAAAGCAATAATTCCATTTTACAGACGTTTTCAAGATTAGAGATATTTTAGTTTGATCAACTGCAGTGCAGTGTGATCACTGACTTGAGTGTTTTTATCCATAGTCTAAAAGAGGACTATAGAAAAGGAGGAAATACATTTAATTTTGAAATTAAATTCTAGTAAATATGTGTCATACCACTGAAAAAAAAAATCTACTTCACTTAAATTTAACAGGGATTTTTTTTCTTATGATTAATATCTGTGTTTGATTATTTTATATAAAAAGAATATTTTTGTGTTATTGTTTTTGTGTTGTTAATGCTGATTAGAACAATTTCTCAATCAATACATGACAGATTGATGTACATTTTAGATCTGTTCTGTAATAGAAGTTGGATAAGCAAATTATTTCACTACATCACAATATTTGGAAAGATTTGGAAGATATTTGGAAAGAGTTCTGTCCAAAGAAATACTGTTTTAAGAGAATGACAGTGAAACACAAATGCATATGTTGAGTAAAGGGAGCACCAATGGAGCATTGGCCAAATAAAAAATTACCACAGACATTAAATGAAAAACTGAATCAGTTTTGAAAATCTTACGTGGTATATTAAACTGAACAGTAGTAGTGGTTTTTATTTTATGGATGAAGTGGTCTCCTTCTCATGTGATAAATGAGAATTTGTGTATCCCGTTACACTAAAGGAAAATAGTCAGAAAATCCACAGGTTAGCATAAGGCTGGACTCTTCAGAGTAGTGTGCCACTAGCATCAGTTTTGTCAATATCATTACAGCTCATGGGATTACAGTACGAAAGTCTGTAATTTTAAAGACTGAATCATGTATGCATTGTAATAAATCCCCTCTCTGTGGTACGCTCTCAAGGGTTTTTGCCATTCTGTGATTCCATCTGGATGTTTTACAGTCCACATTTAGATTCATTTTTAGTAAGTGCAGTGTGAAGAAGTTTAGGTTTTTGCACTTTAATAAAATAATTTAAGAAACTATTACGTACCGTTCTTATGCTTTTAAATATTATCCCAATATTAAGGTCTGTTTTATTTTACAAATCTGACTAAAAGGGCTGAGCTATTTGAGTTGGGTTTGAACAGATTAAAATCTGGGGTGCTTTGTTGACCTACCACTGTTTATTTGAGGTGCTTACCTTAAGATGTCAGTTCTAAAGATTTATGGTAAAATTTTAAAGGTATTCCATTTGATAACCTGGATGATACCTTTCCTAGATTTCCAGGTACCAGATGAAAAGAATATTGCTTGTATTGCTTGTGCCTTTTACCATAACAAAACATCCTTTAAGAATTGTAACTGTCTTGATCAACTAAAAAGCATTGCGTCAAATTCACATTCACTGTACTTTTCTGTGTCCATCTTCTGTTCTGTAAAGGAGATTTGCCCATACAAAGAATGGTCTGGAGTCAGGATACAGCCATCCTTCATGGTCCCTAGAGTTGGTGGTAATGTCAGTCAAGGCTGCTGTAGGGATTGTTAAATCCATAACCCTGACTTTGTTACTTTAGTGAGTTACGTTCTTTGGAATGGTGTTTTCTTTCATCTAGTAAAAGCAAAGTTGTAATTATTTTGCAACATGGCTGTGATTTTCCATCTGCAGAGTTTCTGCAAATCCTGAATATTTCCCAGCCTTTGCTTTTCATAAATTAAGACCATTAGTGTAATTTAAATGCCTGCAAAATATGTGACATATGTATGGTTCTAAAACCAATTTTGAGTGTAATCTTGCAAAACTTTGCATTCTGTTTAATATATATCTTTTTTTCCCCCTAATAATTGCATGGTTTGGAATGAGAACATCTGTTGTTTCAGTTTAAGTTTCGCATACTTAGCATTTACTTTCAAATTTTTCACCAATCTTCTATTTTCTCTCTTTTCAGATCTGTAGGGAACTCCCCAGCAACTTGGTAATTGATGAAAAACATTAATTTGAATCTAATTTTCTCTGAGCAGCAGTCTATGGAAGAGAGCGAATAATGTAGATTTAAATTATCCAAACTTTTTTGGTCAAAAAAAAAGTCCTAAGGTTATTTCTTTGAATAAAAGTTGGATTTAGAAGTGTATTTCAATAAATAATTTGCCAGATTTTGCTGGCAGATGAAAGAGAGTTAGAAAGAACAAATAAATATTAAGGAAAAGTCACATTTCCAACCAAAATATCACCATCACATTTTTCCTAGTGCTTTCACAGCCAAAACATGCTTTAGTTTCTGTCCGCAGTGAGAAATGTCCTTGAAACTTTGTTGTGCCATTCCTAACAAATGCTGAACAAAGTATAAGGGGATAGTCTACCAAAAATGAAAACCCAATTTGTGAGTGGTAATTACCAGTAGAAAATTCCTACTCTGTCTCATGGCACAGAAATCACTGAAGATTATAGGAAGAGATCACAGTATGAATTACCCATAATTATAGTGAACAGTTTGAAACAATTTGAAACAATACAGTTTTGTTTAAAGTACATGGAAGACTATATCACTAGGTAATAGAAAATAGCTTACCTTACAAAAATAAAAGTTACAAAGGACAATTACAGTATTTTCTGATTTTCTTTTTTATCTAGTTTTAGGTCCATTTGCTCATTTCTAGGTACATTTTACAGACTTTTCACATGTTACTAAAATAATGGATATAATAACCTGTGTGTATTTTTTCATAAGCATCTTTTACTATATAAAGTCCCTGTAGTTTTGATGACATGCTGTAGAGGAGTAATAAAGAACAAGTTTTCTTTGTGAACTGGGTTAAATGGATTAAACTTTCTCAAGCATTTTACTTAGCCATACCTGAGATTTTTCAGATAAGCAGAAGCTATAATTGAGTGAAAGTTTTCCGCAGGCTCTAAAGTTTTGTTAATTGCATCTTTTTTTCTAAGTAGAACATGAGCTATAAAAACTTTTAAGTTTTGTTTTTGCTTGTATTACAATTGATTCCAGTTCCAATAAGGGTTTAAGTTGACACAAAGTAAAATCATTGAAAGAAAATGCAGGCAAACCTTGATAAATACCAGATGAAATTGTGGTGGTATTCAGTTAGACTCATACACACATTGTATTAATAATAATAAAAAGAAGTTCAAAACCATGATCTTATTTCATAAGGATTTTTTTTTTAAATTGATTTTATCAGCCTAAATTATATTTCTTCAAAATGGAAATTCACACTGACTAGTTCAGCATGGTGACTTGGAGGTTTTGAACCCATGACTTCATTAATGCCACAGGCATGACTAAAACAGTATAGTTGAAAATAATCTTTTTTTAGACATTAATAAGTCATAATGAAAAGAAATAATTAGCATATCTTTGGGCCAACAGAGGAACACTGAAAAAGAAGTCAAGTAAACCAGAGCATTTCAAGATAATTGCCAGGCATACTTCATTTATTCCAGATTAGCCAAGGTCATGCACTTGATGCTCCCAGTTTTTGCATCCATATATGTGGTCATTGTTGCCATCAAATTGCTGAATTTTGATGGCTATATTTAATGGACTGAGAATAGACCATGAAGAAAATACTAAGAAGAGCAAATGTAAAAACCGCGTACTCCATTCAGTTCAACAGTGACCTTTTTAACCTTGCTGTACGCAGGAAATATCCACTTGTATTTTAGTAATTACATTAGCTTCCTTAATGGCATTTGATACAGATGGTATAGGAAGAACTTATCTGCAGCTGAAGAATGCAGGCAACAGTTTTAGTCTGAGTGGCAAATACTTTTTCTCATTAGAGTTAAGGAGGGGGAAGAGAACTGAAAATAGATTTGTGTGCTCTCTTCAATCAGAGAAGCCATTATTTTTCAAAGCTTGTTATCTTTTTTTTCCTCATGTTAAAACTAATAAAATTTTGCATACACTAAAAATCTCTGTTGAATCCTACAAAACAGTAAAGAGGAAGGAAAAATACAGTTGTTAATGCATTTGGAACTTAGAAAATCAATTAGAAAATTGATATTTATTCTGATTCATACTAAAAAATTTTTTTTTAATTTTCCAAAGATACCTCGACTAGTTTATGTCTTCTGTTCTGTCTGGAAAATGGAAGGAGAACTTTTCTACACCTCTTTTAATTTTTGTCTGTCAAGATATAGACTGTGTACTGAGGGAAATTGTTTTTTGTTCCTGTGCGATGCCAAAAGAAATGAGTGAATTCACACCATTTGGACTCCTAGAAGAGAGGAGGGTGAAAATTTAGAAACCAAAAGAGTAATAATCTTTTTTTTTTTTGGTCTATGAAGGAAAAGTTAAATAGGACAGTGACTGTGGTTCTTCCTAAACTTGCTCCTGCAGATTTGATGATGTGGGATCTTTGCAAAGCAACCAGAGATTGCATTCTGACAGTTTTTCCTAATAGGCAGCAACGGATCTGTCCTCCATTAGGTCTGATCTGTTTTTATCATTCTCTACTATTGACTGCACAGCAACTCTTGACAGTAGATTTTGAAGATTAATTGTGTTTTGTGTAACAGGAAAAAAATCGTTATTTATTTCAAATCTTAACTGCCCAATCAGGAAGAAGTGAAAATGGGAAGAAGCACAAAAGAGCCCTTGGCAGCTAGGAGAGAGGCAATGGAGCATATAATGGAGGGCACACACTTTCCCTCGTGGTTTGAGTGGAAGGAGTCCCTGAAGTAGGATTAGGAGGCTGATAAGTAAGAAATTTATAAAGTGAAATGGTGGTCCTTCTATGAATGTTTCACATTTCTGTATTACGTTTTACTTCAAGGAATGTATGATATGAATACTCAAAGGTGAACAAAAGTATTTCTATTTACTTCTTGCAACCCATCAAGGTGCATAGGATTCCACATTTTCTGTCTGGGCTACTCCCAGTCCTGGTTATTTATAAGTGGAGTGCTGCACACTTAATTTCTGCAGTAGACTGAGACAAACATCATTGACACCACGACCTTCTTTAATGAGGCTTTCCTATCTCTCTCTGTATTTTCATATGAGAAAAGTGCTACAGTTTCTAAGATAATTATTTGTTTCTTTTGGACATGAAAACCAGCCTCTTTTAATACTGGTGGTTATGAGAGGTGTTAACGGCTATTACCAATGGGTTGTTCCATCAGCAGGCAATTAAAGAGCTGGCTACAACTAATGGGCCTGCTGATGTGCTAACCAGATGTCATTTCTGTATCCTTCTCTTTCTTTTTCTGAATTTCACCAAAATGAGTTTGATACTCCTTTCCAATGCTAGAATGCTATATCCAAGCTTGCAGTTGATTAGATGTGATATACAAAAATTATCAAGGTATGTCCAGAGGAATAGTGAAAAGACATCGCTTTTAGGTCAGATGACCACTTTACTTAGACCCATATAATTATCAAGCTATTAAAAAGTTAGAATGTATAAAAATTCTTATTGTAAATAGATAATCTTGATCTAAGTCATTATGACTTCCTTCAAACAGAGTTCTGTTTTGTCATGTTTGCAGCTTTGTGTTATTAGGACTAGATCATCATTGTTATCTGGATGATAATCATGAGTATTTTTCTAGCTTTCTGCCATTTTAGGTGTGTTTGTTTCGGTCCACACTTCAAAATTTTTTCATGTTGTTTGAAGCTGCACAGGTAGCATAAGAATCCCCAACTGTCTTTGAAAGTTAAGAACTTCTTTAATTTATTTAATTTAATTAATTACGCTCAAAAATATTCATTATGTGTTTCTCTTTAAAGCATATATTTTACATCAAGTTTTCTTTTTGAAAACCTGGTGCAGATACAAAGACATTACTGCTGATGCATAATCACTTTTAGGTAATTTAGTTAGTTTCTTTTTCATCACTGTGTATGGTGCTTTTTCTGGGTACATTTGTTCTTTTGATGTAAAATCAGAAGTAAAAACGTGTACAAATTTAGAAGACTGTAGCATGGGGATAGGTTTCCAAGAGCATCATTTTGCCTTAGTCATGTTTTAGTACACCTGAGGTCTGATTTTAAAAAATGATGAGTGTGTGACAGAAGGGTGGTTTGTTTTTTTTTAGTTTTACAGAATATGAGGTGAATTCATAATGAACTAGACAACATTCTATGATGAAATATTTGATGTGTCTGTGCTACCTGCATTGGCTTAACTGTAGAGTTCAGTCTTCTGTTTGGATTTCCTTTGTCAGCTTTCAAACAGTGGAGGTAGCCTGCAGGTGATAAGTATCTCATTAATCTTTCTGATCCTCTAGCACTTGAGCATGAGAATAACTGATCAATTACAGCAATTGTCTCCCTAAATGAGCTTTGCACATCTGCCTCTTATTTCATTAACTGTCTGCCCCTATATCTGATAGAATGGAAGCCTAGTGGCTTCTTACAGCTTGTTCTGTGTTACTGTACAATAAGGATGGGATTGTTAGCAAAATGGGCACAAAAGGGTATTTATCCACTACCCGAAATAAATACACATTCTATTGTGTAGGAGTGCTTTCGACTCTAATCACTGTTTGTAGAAACCTTAAAGCACATCAGTTTGCTTTCCAGCCTCCTATTTAGTCCTTACTTGTAAGCTTACTTGTGAATTTATTGTTTTTTATAACACAACCAAAGTGTTTCCGTGTCCTAAAGCATCATATCGATGCCTATATGGTTTTAGATAACAGAAGCTAGCACATATAAAATTGACAGTAGAAGTCAAATTTCCTGCAAGTGTCCTTACAATGCATCTTTAAAGTACTTAGATGTGACATCCTTCTCTCAGAGAGTAAATTTGCATTTCCAGAGCTGCAAACAAGTATTTGCAATAGTGACTATGTTATTAGGTATTTATTATTTACATTAAGTACAAAACAATGAGATAACAGTTAGACTGCATAATTCAAGATTTGTTTTCATAAACATGCCCTGCAAATTATGGGGTTATGATTTTAATAAAAATAAGATTTCACATTAATGTCTCTTTCATTAATAATCAAGTTTTCAATTACAGGATAATCAATTACCAGATGAAAATTAAAATAATTTCTACGCAGAGGCTTTATTCTTTACCTGTTATTAACTGATCACTTTATTCTTAAGAATTTACATTATTTAATATTCAAAAGCTGTTAACTTACGTTTATCATACATTAAATTGCTTTGGATTATACCAATATTTATTTATTTATTTAAATAACTAAGCTAAATGTCAAAAGTAATTAGAAAACATTCTGTTGTGAACTGGTGTAGATTATTCCAGGTGATCCTTATGAACATTTAAATGCTCCTCAATCTGAAATTCTCAGTTACTTGTGCTTGAAACTTGTTTTAATCTGTTTGAGTTATAAAAAATATACATTTAATGTATTTTATGGATTTCTGGAACCATGTAGCTATAATAGCAAAATATCACCAATCTTTTAAATTAATTTTTGATTGTTTATTGCAGGTCTTGTTTGTATGAAGTCGAGTACTTCAGTGGTTGAATTGGTTATGCTGCTTTGTTCACAGGTAAGACATTCTCTGGTTTTGATTGTATTAATTTCCTTGCATAGATCACTGCCAGCCTAAGAATTAAATCTGGCAGTTTGTTTCATTCTTCCATTTCATTATAAAAAAATAAAAATATATATATAAATTGTAGATTTTTTAAAAGTATACATTCCATAGTTTTTCTATATTCACATGGTATACAAGGTATATTTGCCTTTGTGTTCTAAAAGTGTATGGATGTACATTATGCTTTTTCTCTGTGTATTAACTCTCTTTCATGCCCATTCTTATTGAGAATATGTAAATAGGATACTGTGGTCGTAATTTTATGTTGAAAGCTGTCTTTGAATTAGTGATTTTTTTAAAACTTTACTTTGTGCTGACTTTATTCTGTTGATATGCACGACATAACATTGAATGTTTTATGTAGCTGTCAGTTTATAGAAAGCAGAGGAACATGGTTTAGGTAGTCCTCAAGAACTGGCAGAAGCAGAATATTTCTATATAAAAAAATCTGTGGTTCATTATTGGGGTTTTAACACAGCAATAATGAGTTTCTCAGAAATTTAAATTAATTAATGTTTTGAAATGCTTTTACAAATAAAATACTCAAAGCTTAAATAATTTCTCATACTGTTTGGATTATTCACATCTCAGTTTTCATATTATTTGTTTTGATGGAAGTGTTATTGGCTAATTTTGTATATATACCCCTTTACTTTAAGCTGCTGGTAAGAAGTTATCAGCAAACATTTTAGAACTTTGTTCATTTTGTAAAATGGAAGAATAATATGATGGCCCAACAGATCCAAATGACTTTACAAGTTTTTATACTTCTCTAAAAACTTATAACAACCTTTCATTAACCAGGTTCCCCACAGAAGTATAATACCAGTTCAACTCAAACCAAGTTAGTATATAAAATGCCCGGGTTAACTTATTATATAATTTTCTAAAGAAAATTACTTGTTTGTAGCTTTTCTTAAACATTCACTGCTTCACATTGACAGCATACACCAAAAACATACTGAAAACAAATGAGTTTCTAGGGACAATTGAAATTAAGATCTACTTTTAAGGAATCTATCTGAAAATAGTAAACATTTACAACTGGTTTCGGGGGAGGGTGTTCCAACTTACCTTGCCCGTCTGTAGGTTGCATTTCTTCAAGCTTGTGTCATAAGGAAATCATTAAATCTTGTTTTCCTTTTTATTTTTTTTCCTCTTCCTTTTTTTTCTTCCTCTTTTAGAGGGATATCAGTTAGGGAAAAGTAAAAGAAAAATACATCCCTGGCAGGAATCCTCAGTGGGATTTCAACTTCAAACCTTCTCTAACAGGGCACTTGAAAAATTTGTTACCTAATGGTGAAGTCCTGGGTTCCAAGAAAATTCCAAAAGATCCATTAAGGCTTTTGAGCCCTATGTTCATGTCATACAACTTTTTTCTTTTCTTTTTTTTTTTTCTTTTAGCAGCTCTTGAAACATTTTTTTGAGAGAAGGAATAACTTGCAGTCCTTTCTTCCCTAGCCTTAGGTTTTACTGCAGTTCTCAGGAATAAAGTGGAATGTAGCATTAGGGTCTAGTGTCTTTGATGGCCTCATCATCTAATCATAGGTTTAACATTACTCATTTGCTGGCTCCAGGAATTCCTGCCATTAAGGGCCCTAGAGATGAAACTTTGCCTCAAATATTGATTGAAAGGAAGAGAGAGAAATTTAAGCTCTTTCTGCGATGCTCTTTCTTTAGACATCTCAGTAAAGCTATGTAACAAATGCAGCAAAAATCAATTTGTTATTTTTATGACTACTGGACATGTTGGGTTTTATTCCAAAGTATTTTAAAAATAAGATTCGCTTTATACCTGGAATAACGTGAAGAGTCTGATCATTTTGAAGCTTCAAACATTTCTTTATTTTCTTCAGTGTTTGCTTGAACGAACTGTTTTCCATCTACCTAATTACTTAGGGAAATTGCAAGCTTTTAGTTTTTCTACCCCATCTGATACTTCAGGGTTGTTTCCTTGTCTTCTAAATAAGGAAGATTTTGTCTCTGGATGTCCATTTATTAGTAAGAACTTCAGGAGCTAATGCTGTAGTGTTTGTTGGGGGAGTCATGGTAATTGTTTCTACATGAACTGGTCAACAGGGGGCCGTAGTGGTGCAGATTGCAGTCTCCTCCCCTCACCTTGCTGACTCCTGGAGTATTTCTTCTGAACAGTTGCATCTCCGCAGAATATTGTGGTTTATCCTATAGGTGTAAATGAACCAGTCTGTGTTCTATTCACCTGCAGGGAAAATGTTGTTGTTGGGCTTTTTTTTGCTATTTCCATTTTAAAACTGTCAAAAGAAAACATGACGTAAATGCTATGAAAATAGTAATATATAAAATGGCTAGAAGAAAATGACAGGCAGGCAAATATCATAATCCAGATTAATGTTATCAGAACTTGGAATTAGTATCGTAGGAGATGTCGTCCACAGCAAATGAGGATAACTCATCTCTATAAAAAGAAGAGATAGTGCTACCTGAGTTTTTCCATATGATAAATTGAGCAATATGGACAGGAAAGACTATATAAGGTGTATAGTTTGTGGGGTTTTAATAACCCCAGTGTAAATAGGGCTTTTCCTCCTAACATGGATAAATCCTTCATATATTCAAATTGAATGACATTTTACAGATTATGTGGGGAAGTTTGAAATGTGTCACTCAAAAGATGGATGACGATAATAAAAACCTTTGAAAAGTACAATTTTGTTTGCACAGAACAGAGTAACTTTAGACATTGAAAAGGAAAGGGAAATGCAAAGTTTGTTTTCCTTTCATTTGCTACAGCAAATTAGATGCTTTTATGCTTTTTATGTTGGAAATTCCATGTTAACGACTACAGATTAGCAAGGATGTCAGAATTTTTTTCTTATCTGAGCTCCTGAATAAAATCAACATTGCCAGCGGCTCACATCCAAGGTATGGTCTAAATTTACATGAAATATCACATTACAAATGTCTGAAGGTACATGTCATGGATAATTCAGTTCATATGGGCAGCCTTTTAGGCTCTGAGGGATATGCAATCAAGCCTTTCCCCCAAAGGAATTTGGAGTTTCTCTGAAAAATACATTTTAAGTTTTAAAGGAACTCCTGTATGGATGGTACATCATTTGTAGGTTTGGGGAAGAACAAAAAGCACTACTCTGTGTTTTCAGAATCTTTCTTGTACTGTGATTGTATCATATTTTTTTCCTAGTATCACCCACTGCACTAAATTAAAATTCAGGTTAATTTGAAGGCTTTCTTTCTGTATTTCTTATATAAACCATAATCACACATCCAAGTACTAGAAAAAAAATTTTCTATATAATTGATAATAAACATATAATGATTGTCACTTTTCCTAAAATAGGCACTTTTATTTGGATTTAGTCTATTTTATCATAAAATGGATGAAGATGTGTTATGTTTGACAAGATCTGTGCTTGATTAGCTGGTCTTTGTTCCCTCAGCCTAGCTGAGCATGTCACAGCTGTGTTGCTGTTGGAGTGGCAGATTTCTTCAATAAGCCATGAAGTTTAAAAAAAATGCATCAATTTTTGCAGTGTAGTTCCTTCTTACATCAGATTTAGATTTCAATTACTTTTTTTCGTATTCTCTTTTCTTTTTTTTTATCCTAACCAAAACACTACAATAGTTTCTAATTGCTTCCAGATCTTTTGCAGATTCTTCTCTTTGGGGACACAGCTTCTGAGGAAATCGAGCAGTTGTGTCCCAAAGGAGTTTTATCTCATGCCACTTGTATTTTTCTGTATCTTATCTATTAACAAGGGAAATTAATTTTCTTAAAAAGAAAATACTGGCTTGTTATTTAAGACATCTTGCTACTCAATCTGTTTAAAAATATAATTGTTATAAGGTTAAATGCCTTATTGTCCTAGGTGACAGAAAAAATTTGAAACAATATCAAGAAATTAATCCCACTCCAAGGAGAGGTGTAAAAACAAATAAACAAATAAAAAAATACCCCAAAGATGTGCCTGGCCACTGTAAATTCAAAGGAAACCCTGGATGAGGAAATTTGGTGGTTGTTTTATGTCTGAGAATAGAGACAGACCCGTAAAACAGGCACTGTAGGGATTTCAGTAGACAGCAGCACGTCTAAATGTAAATTCTGCCTCAAAGTATGGAATAGCTCTCCAGAAACTGGCACTTGCTCAATACAGAAACCAAGCAGAAAAAAAAAAAATCTTTTTCTGGTCCCTACAGCTGACCAGAAAAAAAAAAACCTGAAATGTGCAATTCATGTAGTAGAAACGCAGTCCGCAATTCTTGATACTAAACATACTGTATTCAAGGCTTCCTATACGAGTTTATGGAGGAATTGTCCAGCTTTGCTGTGCAGAAACCTTTTACTTTTCATTATAGATTTTCCTTTTTTGTAATATTTTTTATCCGTTTACTCTTGTTGCCAGTATTAGATTCAAATTTAATTACACTTCTTGGTCTCCCTCCAGAGTTACTCCTAGAGTTCTCATGGTCTTTAATTTTTGTTAAATAAGTGATAGCCCTTTCAGAGTAACTGTGATAGCAGAACAGTTACAGAAGTGTTTGCTACTTGTCTTTTTGACCACAAATGCAATAGGAAAGGCTGAAGATAAGTTAAATAATGACTGCTTCCCTTAAATCTAAGGAAAAATTAAGTATGATACAATTTCAATTATGAAATTAGGGTTGGTTATGCAAATTTCTATGAGGATATAATTTTTTTAATCTTTCTTTTCCTTATCATGAAACAAGTTGGGTGTTTTACCTTTGCTTGTGTTTTCCCATTTGTCCTGTTGCATTATCCACTGTCTCTGTTTTCGTACTAGTGCAAATAGGAGACAATGCTGCATATATCACTGCAAAAGTCTGAGTTGAAATTTGGTTTTATAGAGGGGAATGATGCATAGAAACACACACGCAAACATACAGAAACTCATTGTTTTGATAATCCTTTTTTCCAGCATATCTTTAAAACATTTATTCTTACAAAGTTCTGCATCTGCTACACTACTTCCATCCTGCAGCTTCTTCTCTTGTAACCTCACTTTTGTACGAGTTCTGATGTTACAAGACTAACTCACAAACACATGTGAGAACTGCTCAGATATTTGTTCCCCGGTTTAGTGCGTTAAGCTGACTAAGAGCCTTGTTCAAAAGCCACCAGAGCTACTCGAAGAAAAGGATTCAGGATTGAAAAATTGGGAGCACAGAGGAGAAAGGAGAAAACACAACTCATATTTTCACGGCAGCCAGCTGTAAATTCAGATCTCTGCATCTAATGGAATCATACTCTTAGGCTACAGTTATAGTGGTCAGTTTAGGCTTCTCTCTGGTCAAGATCACACTTGCAGATGTATCATATCTTCTCCATGCCTAGCTGCATATTGCTACTTTATCCCTTTCATCCATATATGTAATGGTGGAAACAGTCATATCAACACAAAAATCAACTCCGAGTAAAAAAGTTCTTTTTAACTGATTATGCTTCTAGAGTAGCCATGAAACCAATAGCTCATAGCAGGTGGCAGATCGGATGGGTGGGGCTCTAGGAAAGACAGGTTGCCTCTGTGACAGTCAAGATACAAGAAAGGAATTTTGGCATTTGAGGGGAGAAGCTAGAGCAATAGCAAAAAGTTAAAATGAACAAAAAACCCCCACAGATTTTCATATGCTGGACACGGCACTAGAAATGTGTATGAAATCATCAGCATTGTCACTCCAAAATGGGGCTTTGTATCTTCACATTTAACCACAGGCTTAAAATTAAGGTCAATAACCAAAATCTTTGTAGGTGAAGCTAGTACTTTCTAAAATATTTTCATCCTGTTTGGACTATGTAAAGGTCCATCAGGAGAGAAGCAATATTTCTACTGTGTGCTTTTGCAGTACCAAATATGGGTACAGCTTAAACACATACTTAGGTTCTGATGTTGATTTTGGGCTCTTCATAAACCACCACATAGCCTATACACAAATAGGTTGTTATACACCCTTAGTGTAATTTCCAAAACAAACTCTAGCACAAGCTACAAGAGAAGCAGAAAATTTTTCCCTTCATAAGTTTCCTTTTTCTCTCTAAAATTAGGTGGTTTGCTGGGTGGAGAGGGTTGTTTGTGGGGGTTTTTTTTGGTTTTTTCCTGCCTCAGCATTTCTCACCTGCATTAAGGAATTCTGGTAAATGATCTGGAAAACTATTTTCCAAAAGATGATAGTTTTTCATTACCTTTTCTATTTTTCTTTTTTTTTTTATATACGCTAGAGGGGTATCAGAGAATTTTCTTGCATTGTCCATATGTGTAATGTCTTCAGCCCAATCTGTCTTCATCTCTTGGTCATCTGCTTCTGATAATCTAACTTTCAAATGGAAACCATTAGTATATTCTTTCCTACTTGTTGAGCAATTTTACTTTCTTCATCATTCTGTGAGGTGTCCTTACAGATTCCCATACATTCAGCAAACTAATTCTGTGTTTTGCCCTTAGTAATAAGCAGGATGTTGTCTATTTTGTCTTATACCAGAGTTATCATGGAACTTCTAGTCCTTTCTCTAGCCTGTCCTTATCAGAGTGTTTTTGTGAAAAAATGTTAAAGAATACACATCAGTGAAATGCTGATCTGAACACCTTCTGGATTCATGGCAAAACAGGCAGGATCAGAAAACTGGAAGAATCACCTTCCCCATATCTTAATGTGGCAAGGTGTCTTCCCCTGACTTCTTTATAAAGGTGCCTACACAATTGAGAAGGATCCTAGATCAGAAGGAAATACTTAGAAAGACAGAGTCAGTTGGTATTTCTTATAGGACAGAGAAAGGGTACAAAAGCTCATTACTGGAGACCATCATTAATAATAAATATACCACAGTTTTCAGGGGGTTCACTATAATAGGTGATATGTATAAGGTAATATGAGGAGTAGTTTTCTGTATATCCAAAGATTTTATTTAT
The DNA here is from genome assembly GCA_013397055.1 of Pachycephala philippinensis. Classification (NCBI taxonomy): domain Eukaryota; kingdom Metazoa; phylum Chordata; class Aves; order Passeriformes; genus Pachycephala; species Pachycephala philippinensis. Next base: position 1,594,166 of record VWZT01013261.1, read on the forward strand.
TTATTTATTGAAGACTTCAAATTATTTGTCTACCTCTAACATCAAAGAGTGATTGAGTAAAAAGTGGGCTGGCTTTTGGGATTAATAGCCCTACGTAGCATACTGGTTGTTAATAATAATTTAACATCTCTTAAATGAAAAAATATTTTTTCCAGTCACAAAGTAAACTCTAGAAGTTGTGGAGATATGTGCATCTTGTAGCACTCATCTTCTGTCTGTATTAGAAGATAGGCAGAATTTCTACAAGATGATGAAGGTTAATTTTGTATCATGTAAATATGTTTGGCCATTTCCCTAGTGTCGTTTAAATAATATAAATATTTTTGCAATTGTAGATTTTTTTTCTCTTTTCTTCCAAGATACCAACGAAATGTTCCTCTGGGAATGTTTGACTTCATTTTCAAGAAAAATTGGGCAATTACCACAGATGATCAGAAGGGCAATGGGTCTGTTTGTGGCCAAGAAAGCAAAAAATTACTGTATTATTTCAAGTCAAGAAAACAGAGGGAAAATGAGGCTTTAGTCTTGTGAAACTGAAATCTAAAACTTTCTATTACCTTTGTTTTATTAAATTCATGTTCACGTAAATAATGTTAGGAAAGTTTCACATTCTTTTCCTTTCTGTGATTTGGCCAGAGGCCAAGAGTATTCAAATACTTGCAGATTTTCCTTCCAGGAGGATGTCATCAGTCATTCTGCAACTTGCTTATTGTGGGAAATAACCACTTTTAAAATGGATGACCATTTACACAAGCCTAAAATTGATCCCGAATTTATTGAAATAGTAGACCAAAAATACATTTTATTTATCCTCTATCAGCATATCATATGTGAGTGTGAGAGAAGTATACAGGCAGTGTTACTGGAATTCTTAGACCTGATTCTCATTTCAAACAATAATGCAAAGATTTAAGACTCCTATATCTTTAGGTAAATTGTTCTAGGACTGGTAGGGATGGTTCTGTGACCTTAAAACCAGTATAATCATCTCAAAAATTTATGAGACTGTGTCAGTTTTCCTGTTTTTACCTGTTTTTAATGGACATGGTTTTTTGCTGTAAAAAGCCACTAAACATTTCCTGCATCTTGTAACGTTTCTTTTGAATATTTCCTCCTAAATGAAGTAAAGCAAGTTATTGGTGATTTTCGGATATGAAGTTATTGTTGATTTTAGGAGGTAACTCCACAACATGGAGTTCAAACCCAAGCTAAATTACATGCGTGTTGTGAATTGCAAGCACATTTTTATAGTTTCCATTTCCTTCTCCAGATGAAAGCTAGCACCTGTTCAGCTCCATACAAGATTTTCCATCAAATATATTTAAGGGTCTAGAAAGAAGAAAGTTGGTATAATAGAATTTCATCTGTCTCAATAAGTTTTAATTAAAATACAGTGATTAAAGAATTGAGGTGTCAACTGAGTGATCAACTGCTTAGACTGCAAAATTCACTAAATGTTCAGTACAACAACAACAAAAAAAAAAAAAACCTCAGTTCAGTTTAAGACATGACGAAGAGAGAAGTCCAATGAAGAGACAATTGATTGATACAGTAGCACCTGTAATTCAAGGAGAATTTTAGGATGATTACTACACCAGGTATCTCTCCATTCAGTAACTTCTTTGAGAAATTTGAAATTTTTGACATAAATTTAGACTTCCTTGCAGAAAGTGGAAAGGGTGAGAGAACTCTGAGAATCACCATTCCTTTTTTAGTAACTGTACTACATTATCACAAGATTTTTTTAAGACATTTTCTAGACATCATGAATAAAAATTTAAAAATCGTAAGCAAAAGATTATTTGGAAAGAAGTATAATATAAACTAAAAGAAGTTCTTAACATGCCAAGCCTAGTAGTTCCTTTTACACCCCTCCACTACTTTTTTCCAGTGCAAATTTTCTGTTATCAATTTAAGCTGTTGCTAAATTTATTCATAAATTGTGTCTGGAGTGCTTTTTCTTTTTTTTTTTT
>VWZT01013261.1:1596177-1691953 GCA_013397055.1 Pachycephala philippinensis
AGATTGGAGAATTTTAAACAAATAGGACTAGGAAAATACACTTAAAAGTAAAAATTGTAATGATATTGGAGAGTAAATTAATGTACGTTGTGATTTATAAGAAAACCAACTGAATTTCAAGTAATATCTGTACTGTGTTTTGGTTCATTATTTAGTATTTTTAGCCTTTTACTTTCATCTTGATGTTATTAATCTCCTGTCCTCCGCATGAAGAGTTTCATAAGAGGTTTCAGTCTGAAGCGTCTTTCAAGGAGATGGTACTGATGCATTCTTTATGCAGTGACACTTTTCAAGCAAGGATAGAATAGACAAGGAGGAGAAGTTAAGCGGGGATAGGAAGGTGGCAATTTCCATTTTCCTAATAATTTAGTACATTTTTTATGAATAGAATTTAATAGAATTCTACATAATATAAATTATTTACAACAAAATCGTACTGGAAGTAATTGAACTGGATGTCTGAAGTCATAATGTTTAGTGATTATGTATGAAGGCAGTTTTTTTATTTGTTTCAGCACAAATAAAGTTAAAAACTAAATTTTGATTATATTTTTAGTACAAAGAAGTGATGTCATCATTCTTGAACACTGTCAGACAGTCTCTAAACATGCCTCTGTCTCTGGGTCTTCTACACCCCACCTTGTTCTGAGTCATCCCCACTGCCCTACCAAGCAGGAGCCCCAAGCAAAGAAAGATCAGTGCATTCTTGTGTAGAAGTAGTTGTCTCATACATGATTTTGTCAAAGGCTTCTGTTACTTATTGGCACCAGCATTTTTGAGGCACGGAAAAGGCTTCAAGCTCTTGCTCTAAGGCTCAGAAGATTCATGATAAGAACTACACCAAAACCACATGAGATGTAGCCTGGTCATTCAAGCACTTAGCTGCTAATAACCAAATGACTGTGCTGTGATTCCACTTGGCTGTAGCACAAATCTTCCAGCTACTGTCACTGCATCCATTTCATTTGGTGTTTATCTTTCCGCTTCTTGCATCTTGGGGTTGAGAATGATTTCTTTGGAATTCAAGATACTATAAACAAAATTGCTCTGCATCTTAATCTAGTTCTTAAAGTGCATGCAATGATATGACTGGTCATTGCAAAGGCAACTGTAATGCTGGCATTGCTGAGTATTTTCAATCTATTGTTTGCATCTTTTAAAAAGAAAATGGAAAAAAGAAAACCAGGTGCTTCTTCACAAGTACAGGTCATCTCTCAGGATCATCAATCTGTTACATTAAATTATGCCTAAAAGTGGGAGGAAATTGTGGCAGTAATGATTATTCCTTTATTTGTGAATTAATGGAGGGTTGAGAGTCTCTAGTAAATGGTGTAGAAGCTACTTTGTAGTGAAACAATGCATGAACCATGAATCCTGGTTTCTTTCTGGTTTAGCATCATTATGTTTTTCACTAGTTTTGGGTAGATATTTGGGAAAGTTTCAAACATTTTTGTCATTAATAATTACTGCAGATAAATTGATGAGATTTTCTACCTATGGAGATATAAGAAGAGATTTGTTCCCTTCCATATGGGTATCTTAATGGCTTGTTAGGCACTTTAAGATATCTCACATAAAATCCAGTGAGCCATTTTGGATGTCCTGCAGAATCTGAGATACTTGCACTGAGCAGGAAGATCTGACAAAATACTTGCAGGAATCTCTTGGGCTCTTGCAGACACGGCTAGACCCTCTGTTTCTTTTTAAAAATTTAATTAACATGCTTTCTTCTACCTGTCTTAGGAAGCCTTTTTTACTTTCTCCTCTCTCTTTTCAACTTCTTTCCTGATTTGTAGTCATACCAGTTCTGCTTTCCTGACTGCCAAGTCATAGCAGCTGTGGTGCAGAAAAGCATCTCAAAAGAAAATGCTAATAATGTTTTTTATAGTGTAGAGTAAAAAGCTCTGATAAAAATTCAAAATGCTACACTTTGAACACTATCTCTGACCCAGACTTTTGTTTCTTAAAATGTCTCAAGGGATCTATGTTTAGGTAATTTAATTCTTTCACTCTTAGTTTGTCAGAGTATTTTCTACTCTACACAGATGATTTAACTGCTTCCAAAAGTAATATCATTAGCTTCAGTTACCGGATTTGAAAAATAACAAAATCAACAGCACTGAAGAAAGGAGCTGTTGCAATGGTTTTCTAACTCACAAGCTGGAGGCTTGAGTGCTGATACTCCGTCTACCCTAACCAGGAGTTACCTGCTCAGCAATGGGTCAAGAGTATGTTCATTAAGTGGGGTATTTTAGTAGCTTGCCTTTTATAAAACCAGTTGTGAATACAAGATTGTTGTTGTTGGGATTTTTAAGATGCATGACTTGGTCAAATCTGAAGATTTTCATGTAATCAGTAAGAAGCACTTTGCTAATTAGTGACTAGGTTTCACAGCTATTTTTTGAGAAAATTTCCTTATCTATGCAAAGCCATCTTTTTTTCACCTATATTAGGAAAGAAGCATTGGGAATTTCTGCGTGATTTTTTACTCTTGGAAAAAAATTAAACATAAATTGAATAGCTCTGTAACTGTAACCTTCTACCCATTGATAACATGAAGTCTCAGACTAGGAAATCTCTCTGTGAACTGTAATCCAGCTAATGTATTTTGATTTTTTTTTCATTATGATGCAGAGGAAATGTTTATTGCTCTTAAAGAAAAGTTTTAAGGAATTATTGCAAAAGAAAGTAATCTTTACTTGTTTGAGCGAGATCTCCACCTTTTTCATCTCAAGTATCGGAAATCTTTTGGTGTGATAGAGGCAGTGGGTTGTATGGCAAAAGCTGTTTGTGATGTATTGAGAAATTTCTCTTTAACTTAGTGGTATATGGAGTAAAAGCCTGTTATAATTTAGTAACAATTAGGTGGTTTAAATCAGTTTGAAATTTCATCTTGGAAATACATGGTAACTGTATAAGAATTTTAAAAAAAAAATTAGTTTGTTATCATAGGCTGGCTTTGTTTTCACTTATAATCGGAAAGAAGCAAAAATTGAACTCTAGGAGGGGTGGATGTTACAGGGATTATTGCCTGTCCTACTTCATAAAATGTACAAGGTGTAGCAGTGAAGCAACCTGAAGAAGGTACTTTGTTGCACTAATGTTCTTTGGACAACTACACGAACTGGAGAAACAAGATGGATTTTCATATTCTCTAGGCAAGGAAACTAAAGCTTGCTTAAGGGTGAAACAGAAGACATGACCACCTAAAATTTATTTGAAAATCTGAATGAATTACAGTTTTTAAATGATCAGGTCATTCTTCTTTACGGGGGTTGGGGGGAATTAAGAAGTTCTGCCTAAATTCAATCTCCTAAGGAAGTCATCAGGGTCAACCTCAAAAATGTGGTTTAAAATCCTTGGGTTTTGATCATGTTATATTTTATCTTCTTAGGAATGGCAAAATTCTATTCAGAAGAATGCAGGACTTGCATTTATTGAGCTCATCAATGAAGGAAGGTAATGAATTTTAAAGCTTTTGAACAAGTAGTCATTTTGCATTTATTCCATTGGGTGATAATACTTCCTCACCATCTGTTCTAAAGAGATTGTGAAAAGGCCATGTTAATTTAGAGATTTATTGTACAGATACTTTATGTAGTAAATATTTAATTTTTAAGTGTGTAAATTTTGAAAATTTTGTTTATTGACAGAAGGAAATAGAATTCCCTTGAACTGTATATAAGTTTAGGGTTATTTGAGAATTGAACCACCATTCTCCAGAGCAGCAAGGTTGTTTTACCCAGACAGTCCGGGGAGCCCAATCTGTAAAACCATCTGCTGCTCCATCTGTTTTAGGAGCACAGCATTCATTTTACAGACATTCTTCTCTGTCCTATAATTTCATTATTATTTTATCTAGAATTTCCAGTCCAATTTGAGTCCTGTAAACCACACATGACATTATGTTTATATGAGCTTCCTTGATTTTGAAATTTTTTGTGAAATTTATTATCAATTCTCAAGTAATTTTAATCCTATATGTTCTGCTCTCTGCATTGTTTGTCAGTACTTCCAGCCAGCAAGCTGGGAAGCAAAGGGAGACTCTTTGGCCCTTATGGTAGTGGAGTACCCAAGACAAACAAAACCACTTTTGCAATGTGTTTAATTTGTATTGGCCAATACATTAAATCCATTTGAATCTACACATTTTGTTATGTACAGCTAAAAAAAACATAAATAGCAACACACCTGTTGAAGACACGCTGTCATTTCATCTGTGATTTCTTTTTTTTCACCAATGATATGTCATTAGCAAAGTGAAGTATCAAATCTTCTCTTTATTGTAGGATGTTTTTTGTCTAGCTGATATTTCAGTGGTTAAATCATGAATTTATTTGAAATGAAATTTAGAAAATGTCGGAGTATAGAAATATAGGAATATGAATATCAAAAACACAGGAGCCTGTTATTACCCAGTATTTGGCTGGTGTAAATTCTCCTGGATTCCCTGTGCACACTGAATTTATAATGCCATGTAGCAGTAGGAAACTTAAGTCCCTCCACTGCAAATTCTTCTTGCTATGAAGTGCAAATATGAGTTTTTAGACCATAATAGGGCTCACCTGAGTGGGTCATGTACTGCACATTGTACAACAAATATTACCTGGTAACAAACTGAGTAATTATAATAACCTTATGTTCTTGGATTGTAATATGCAATACTATTTGGACCTTTTTTTTTATTTTCTCAGCCAGGATGTTGAGGTCAGATATTATTGCATGCTTAGTATTGATAAAATGACTGTTCTGAACAAATCCTATATGTGTATACTTTTATTGGTCAGGTATTAAGATACCAGTGGACCTTCTAATCCCCTCTAACAGTGACTTTTCAAAAATAAGTAGCATTTAAGAAGCACTCCTTTAATCCAGTCAAAGGATTGTCTAATCATTGCCCTTGGACACATGTTCATTCCTATACTTTTCTGAGAAAAAGTGTAGAATAAGTGTGTGTGCATTACTGGAATGCTCTTCTTTGCAATCAGCCTGTTTGTTTTTAATTTACCCTTTTGGGGACAAAGATAACAATCCTTTAACTGAAAATTGTTATAAATATTTATTCTGCTTAATAGCTAAACTTGTGAATGCAATTCATCAATCATAGCTAGAGAATGCAATTGTGCAGTTGTCAACAATTAACAGGACATAAACAGTTGATGAATGTGCAGCTGAATTAAAGTGCTCCCTAGGATAACCTGAAATTATAAACTGGATCATTTAAAGGAATCTAACAAAGGATCTTTATAATTAAAACAAAGCAGGGTTAATGGGATGTAAAATTGCATATAATCACTGTGCAATAATGATTGAATTTTAAATTATTAAAAGCAAAATGAAGACTAAGAATATTTTGAAGGACTTTCTGGGTAAGATTTTGATCAGGGTAATAAATCAAAAGTTTCGAGAAAGATTTTTCTTTTGAATGGCCATGAAAATGTTTAGATGTAATGCAGAGGATCATGCTTTTAGTATCTTCAATTAGACATCTATATTTTAATATATGGATGCTATAAGGTAATTTTATGAGTACCTAACTCTTTTTATTTCTCCTTGAAATGATTCAAATGCCTTTTGGATCTTTGAATGCATAAGAAATGTTCTTAAATGAAATATTTCGGTTTAGTTGTAGATTAAACAATTACATCTGTATTCCTGTTACTTTAACAAACTGAATTTTCATTTTAAATTGGTTGATTTACTGTGTTTCTAGGGTTTTTTGGTATAGATAATGTTCTTTTTAGGAAGATCTGAGTAACACGTAGTTTTGGAATTCAATATAGGAACACTGATACAGCTTTCTAAAAATAGGACTGTCGTAACAGCTTTTAGTGTAACAAGAGATCTGACTATAGATTTTAATTAATTCTTTCAAGGTGCGTAATACACCTGAAAGATTTAGTGACATCCTGGTTATGATCTTGAACTTCCATGCTTCTATTTAATCGGTCTCCTGCTATGAATGTGTGATGTTGAGGGTATCACACATGTCAAGAGCTTCACTGACAGCAGGTTAAATAGGATTTCAGATTTACATTGAGGTATACACATAAGCAAGCTTCATAATTTTAGAGCTGGATGCATCTGCAATGTTGGCTGTGAAAGGAGACATGAAAAGACTTCTTTAGGAATGATATGTGAGGGAGACTACAGCCCACATTTAAGTGGAGTAGTGATGGATGAGGTCGAAAGAAAAGGCTGCTCACTGACAAAAGCAAGAGATAAGAGGCTCAAGTAAATATGTGTACAAATGCATACATCTTGGGCAACTAGGAGTAGAAATTACTCCACATGCAATCACAAAACTATGACATCATTGAATGAAGAAGATTTGGTGGGACAGCTTGCAGTGCATGACAGAAATGCTGCAATAGACAGTTTCCAAGGAAAAGATAGCCAGAGAAAGCATGGAGGGAGTATTGCCTTCTCTGTGAAGAAGCAGTTCAGATTTTTGAAGTTCTTCAGTGGGGTGGAAGATAGTCTGGTTGATAACTTGCAGGACAGGATGAGAGGAGAGTCCAGAGGAGAGTCATGGTGAGAGTTTGTTTCAGACCACTCATTGAGAGTGAGGGAAAGGAAGAAGCATTCTTTAAACACCTTGAAGAAGTATCTGGGTCACAAACCCTAGTTCCCCATGGGGGTTTTTTACCTTCCTGATGACCTCTGGAAGTGCAACAAGGTGGGATGCATGTTGGGAAGACAATTACTGGAGAGTGCTGGGGATGACTTCTTGATATAGGACGAGACAGCTAAGAGTGACACACAGCTGGATCTGCTATTTACCAGCAAGCAAGAATAATTTTTGAATGTGATTAATTAATAGCCCCTTTGGCTGTAGTTGCCATGAAACAGTGGTGTTCAAGGCCCTGAGGGAAGTGAGGATTGAGAGTAGCAAAATACAGATTCTATGAGTGCAAATTTTAGCCTTTTCAGGAAACTGGATGCCATGGGAGGCAAATGTGTGTGTCCAGGTAGCTCTAAAAGGTGTCAGGCTTTTAAGGACAGCATTATCCAAGTGGAGGAACAGGAAAAAATGTAAATGTAGTGAGAGAGTGGTTCAGCCAGCAAAAGAAATTATTGTAGAGCTCTGATGCAAAAAGGGAGTACACAGGAGGTGGAACTAGAAGCTGCCTAGAAAGGAAGAATTTAGAAGCATTGCATGAGCATGTAAGGAATATTGTCAGGAAGGCCAGTAGTCAGCTGTAAATGAAACTTGGAAGAGATATCAAGGAAAACAAGAGCTTCATTAGTAGGCTGACTGAGGGAAATCTCTTGTTGCTGAATGGGGTGGATGATTTAGTCACAGATATGACTGAGATACTCAATGCCTTATCTGCCTCAGTCTTCACTAAATTTTATCAAGTCTCTGTCTTTAGTGAAACAGTTCAAGGAGGACATCTACCAGCCATGAATAAGGTTTGAGTCAGGAATTCCATGAGACAATTTGTCCCATACAAGCCCGTGATACCTGATGGGGTACCTCTGATGGTTGTGAAAGTCTTTGCAAGGCTGATCACTGATCCAAGAAGTCAAGGAAATTGGGGCAGGTCAGGTCACAGGTGCCTGGACAAAGGCATATGTTACACCCATCTTTAAAGCAGTCCTCAAAATCCAGGGAAAAGCTTGTAATTTTTTCTTCCGTCCCTTGGAAGACCACGTAGCAAATCCCTTTGAAACACATTCTGGCTGCTTGAAAGAGAAGGTAATTGAGAGCAATCAACATATGTCGCTGTTGCTGCCAAGGAGGTAAAATTGACAAAGTCCACGTACCCACGAATTTGTCCGAAGTAAGAGCATTTAATGAAAGATTGAACAACTTTTATATGTTAATATGCGAAAGTGTGTTGAATGGCATAAAATGATTGGACACTCGGACAACCACCCCTTGGGGTGATTGGTCCAGTTCTGAAACATCTGTTTCTAGATGTTTTTCTGGTTGAAACCACAACAGTCCTTGAGAAGTAGGTGCAGGTGCAGAAATTTACAAAACTATAACATTGTTTTAAAATTCTTCACATGAGAGAAAGGATCTTTACAAAGTACTGTGAGGGCTAAAGAAATTCCCAGCCTGAGGCCTTTTTTCATACCCGTAAACATGGATTTACAAAAGATAAACCATCCATGGCCAACCTGTTTGACTTCTGTGATAACAAAGATAAAAGAAATAGATTTATGGGCAGAGGAGTAGCAATGAATATCATTTAGCTTGACACTGGAAAGGTCCCACAATACTCATGAATCAGAGTTAGAACTCTGCATTCTGAATGGATGGACAGCAAATAGGTAAAAAACTTACTCTTAAATGGGGTCCAGGGTTTGTGTTTAATTGGTTGTACCTTAGCTTGGTGGTTTTGGCAAGCAGAGTATCTCAGGGATCTATCCTGCCTAAAAGATGGATTTTATAGGTCATGATCTATTAGTCTTTCAGAGCTGGATTACTATCCTCATCATCCATTTCTTTCTTCCTTTATGCTTTCACAACACTCACCTCTTTAAAGAGATGATATTGTTCCTTTCATTTAAATATTTTCCTTTATCTTTTACATAATTTCTTCATTTTAAATAGAAGTAGTCTAATTCTAATATAAATTTAAGGCAGCATGAGACTATATTTAATCTCAGATTTAAAATTGTAAACTTTGCTCCTGTCATTCCATCTCCAAACCTAAGTGTGCTTTCTGCCTTTTGCCATGAAAATATATATTTTAGCATATTCACCTACCTGGACCTCTGAGCATACTTAAAATTCACAAGAAGCCATTTTCTTTTAAAGCTTGTTTTGTTGAAATGTTTTGAAAAAAATAACAGAATATTTAAATAGTCTGGAAATTAACGTTCCTTTAAATTTGGATGAGTTGCTGATTCAGTCCTGAAAGGAGGCTCATAAAGACTTAAATTCTTTCCTTGCTACCTCAACTGGGATTGTGGGGTAACTGCATCAAATTTTCTTTTGGACATCCTCTGTTGCAGTTTGGCAGTTCTGATGTGTTTGGTTTGTGGTAAATTAGTTAACAGCCATTATTCACTGTCTGCAAAACTTAAATGTTCAGGCATGTGTTAAAAGGTGTATCTATAGTGCCACTTGCCATATTTGATTTATGATGTGTGTCTGTAGTTGGGTCTCTAAATAGCCCTACAATAACTCATTTAGTGGTAGGGTCCAAAATGGATGCTGTTCCTTGTTTCTGTTTTGATAAGGATCTTGATTACAGGACAGAATGGGAACCTCATCTGAACCATCCAAGAATGAAAAATATTTGGTCTTCAGACCATATGGAGCTCAGGGCTACCAGAACAACTTGCAAAAGGTTCCAGGCTGATGTGCAAAACCCAATATATGCAAATACAGTCAGAAAATAACACTGCGGAAGCAGTAGCACTCAGAAACAATAAATAAATAAGAGCAAAGGTGTTTGCTTATTTTGTCTTGGACAGATATAACCAAATTCTGCTGCTTTGTTGTCATCCTCAACAAGTGTAACTTTTGATTGGAGGAATCCTTTATTAACTGTGTGTGGCCATTTTATGGAAATTTATCCTGGAGGTTATGTTCCTTTAGTAGAGGATTCCTGTCACAGATACTTCTGTAAAAGTGGGCACTGAGTGTCTGTATTTCTACTCCAGCTAAGGTGTGAGCCTGAGTTCCTTGTTTAGGTGTGCTTCTTCATAATCTCGCATTCCTTACTGTAGCTGTGCTTGTCCTACCTCCGGACTGGCAGTTTTGTGTTAGACAAAGCATACATTGTTATGGTAACTATCTGTGTACTCGTGAGGTCAGTACACCTACAGTTCTTAGGTCTGTTACAGGTTTTGGGGTATCCTTTCCCCTAGCATTGCCTGATCAGGTCATATCTCAAAGAAGAAGCTGATTCTGAGATAAAGGCCATCTCAGTTATAACTGCTGGTCAAGGCTGTTTAGTATACACCAAACATTATTTCAGAGACAGATTCCTCTTGATTTAGAAACTTCTTCTGCAAAATAGAAAATCTTGATGGGGAGTGGAACAGATTCTTTGTAGTCAACTCTGAGTTTCGTTGAATTTGTTACACCTTCTGTGGTATTTCTGAAACATTACTAGTTACCCTTCATGAAATTTATCTTGTCAATGTGCTTGTGTTGTAGTTCAATAGCCAGTGTTTGCATGCTATCATTTCAAACTTTTCTCTACGGAATTCTTCATCATTCCTCTCTTGCAAGACATGAGACCTCCGTGTTAGACGTTATTTTCCAAAGTTTATAGGAATTTACTTGCAAAGGATTCATAGCAGTACTGCATCTTGTGGAACTTCAAACTCTTCAAGTTAGACTAGTTTATGAATCCTATTACAGATACCAAGTGCAATTATAGGTTTCATTTCTTATGCATGCCATTAAGAGTAATAATTGTCAAACCAACTGTTTGATGAAAATGCGGCACATTTCCAGGCTGGGGTTTTTTTTGTTTTTCTTTTTAAAATAAAGCTATGGGCGTATGATGAAAGTAAGTCAGAGAAACATCTGTTTCCCTGGACATGGGAGTTGGCAGAATTTCAGGAATGAGTAGAGGAAGCAAGATCTTAGCTAAATTATAACAAATGTTCGTTTGGTAATCTATTTTGAATATTGCTGTTTGGGAATGATCAGGGCTTTTAGTTTATTTCAAATGAAGAAAAGACTAGGCAACGTAAGCTCAATCATTTTATCTAGCAGTGTAAAAACTATGAGCTCCTTCTCTCTGTGTGAGATTATTACTAGGAACAACTGACTGCAGGATAGCAAAGCCAGGTTAGAATATTCAGTGAGATAAGAGTTTTCATCCTTCAGTTCTAATAGGTGTACAAATATCCAATCCACATCTAGATGTGTTGCAAGCATTTTATGTTTTTTTACAGGTTTTCAATACAGTTTGTGTATAGTCTTATCACCATCTCTATTTCCAAAACTCTAAAAAAGTTCTTCCGAGTACTGGCTACTTATCTGAATGACTTAAGGGAATGTGGTACTCCACAATCCAGCCTTTTTAAACTCCATTATCTGTAAAACAGGGGCTTCTGATTGGTTACACATACTTTTTCACAAATTCCTTTAACCTGTATCACTCTGGAATTCTAAAGCAACTTTGCTGAGGACAGAATTCTGGAAAGCTAGCTACAGGGATTTAAAATAACTTCTTACCTACTCCCAAAGTATATTTACAAATAACTCGTATTTATGAATAGTCATGTCCTGAAACTTGCACTCAGTCTCGTCTTGCTCGTAAGTCTGAGACTCTTTGATTTTTGGCTTAAGGAGACCCCACCATTTATTCCTACAGATACTTAAGCCTTGTCATGCTTATTACGAAATACCAGCTTATTTTAATTAAAGTTTTTTCCGTATCTTCAGCTGAAAAACTCCACAGCTATCTGAACAGAAAGCTCATTTCTCTGTAGAAGGATTTGAAGCACAAGTGATTTCAGACTGCTTTGTTGGTGGATTCCTTACTGAAAGTCTTTTGATTCAGTCTAAAACCAAGTCAAACCTGTTTCGTAGTAAAGGAACTTTAACTGTGGTTTGTAAATTTGTGGGCATTAATATAAATCAAGCTTGTCTGGGTGAAGAGAAGCCATAAGTTACCAAGTCATGTTTAATCTCTACCTTATGCGGTAAGGATTGCCACACAGAGAGGAGATAAGATTTTTGCTGGTTTTCAGTTCTTGGTTGAGATTAGCTCATCTGGCAAGCACAGTTGTCTTCAATACTGGCAGGAGTTTCAGTCGTGCAGCTGAAGAACACAGGATAAAGCCAAACATTTTTCAAGGTCAATTTTTAAACTTTTTTTACTCAAGACATTTTGTTGTTTTGGTAAATTGTGAATTATTGGAAATGAGTATAAAAGGTACAGCAAGCCTGTGGTGAAACTTCTCATAAAACTCCTTAACCCTTTGGAAGTACTGTAGAAATTTATAAGTATGACCAGAAGGCCTGATTCCTCACTGTCTCAACATTAATGTAGCTACCAGGTCTGTTGAGGGTGGTGCTTGCTAGGACAGGATGAGGATTTGCAAGAGTGAATGAGAACAGTGGCTATAACTCAGTCACAATGATAAGAAGATCTCACTAAAGAGCATGTTTTATTTCCAAAGGAGAGTAAAAATTGTACAGCTCTTAAATTTTAGATCGTCCCTTTGTATAGCAAGTATACATGCATTCTTGTGCCTCAAGCTCCTTCTTGCTGGGATTGGTCACTCCAGTACAGGACGATGGTCAGGGAAAGACACAGAGGATAGACTTTTCCCCAGAAAGGGAATGCTGTGTAAAAAACTGTGTATGGGAAACCTGGTTGGACAGATGACAGAAATATCAATCAGGATGTAATGGGTGGGTTTCAAACCTGCATTAATATAAATGTTATACAGTGTAATGTACTACATAAATATCTTATAATGTAACAGTACATAGAGTTCATATTCTTGAAAATGTATGCTAGAGGCTGCATCTTTTGGAAATATCTGAGGAAGTAAAAGACCAGTCTATCACTGAAATTTTCTTAAAATTTGAAAATCATATAATATAGTGCTAAGAAAAAGGGAAACACAATTTTAGAATTGCATCAGAAAGGGTTTCCATTGAAATAAGGCAGCAATTATGCTACTATGTAAATAGTGACTACAATTTTTCTAGAATACTGCCAACAGTGTTGGATATGCACTTGCAGAAAAGGTAAAATCAAACTATGATATTAGTAAAACTCCTCTTACCCATTGTTTTGCCATACAAGAAAAGTCAGAGAGCTGGTTTACTTAGCATAATAAATAGGAATACATGGAATATCAGAAGGAAGAACCATGTAAATCTAAGGGCAAGGTTTGTGTAAAATGAGACGGTAAAGACTGCTGAAGAACACATTTGGATTGGAAAGTAAAAGAGTTTTAAGCTTCAGAGAACCTTCCAAAGCTGTGTGGGAGACAAGAAACTCAGTCACATTTTCATACGCTGAAGACACGTTTCATGAAGTAGATTTCATGAAAATGCCTTTCATAAGCTAAAGGCAGTTTACAAAAGATTTTAAATTATGTAGCTGCCTGTTGCAACGAAGGAGAGAATTTGCTGACCTAGAGATCCTTGTTCTTTTCTCTTACTTGTAGGGTATGAAGGGAGATTTTTAATTTATTTTTTTTATATATTGGAAGCCTTTGATACTACTGAGGGTAAGATTTCTCCTGATTTGGGATTCTTTCTGAAAATGTTCTTTTTTTTTTTTTCCCTTTGAGAATCCAAAAGAAGTTGTAGGCATTTTTTTCTCAAGCCAAAAAGTTGTAGGTTTCTTTTTTTTTTTTTAATCTTATGCCATGCATGTGATTGAATTAATCAGGATTTAGATAAATTGGTTAGTATTCAAAGGATGACAGCATTATCATGCTTGTTCATCAGGTGTAAACCAGTTAAGACAGTGCACTGAGTAGTGCTGTGTCTAGATGAATCTGAGATTCAATCAGAGTTAGCTGGCTATGATTTAATCCAGTAAACAGTTTTGCCGTCTTTTATTTAGTAGGAACGTAGTTTAAGAATGCATGGTGGCTTTCAGTTAGAACTCAAAATCAATACCAAAACTTATTTTTTAATAGGGCTTTTAAAATTCAAAAGTAAGTTTCCTTTAACAAGTAGAGCAAGCACAGAAGCAAGTACCTTTGCAAAAACCTCTGTAAGACATTGCTTCCTCAGCCTTGTAGTTGCTGCCTCTCAGTGATGACACATTTAACTGCTTTAATTTATTATGTTTCTGTTTTCAGCCCTACATTCTTGCACTTGCAAATCAAAACATCCAGGTCAAGGCTTCTTTTGTAGCCATGCAAGATTTTTAAATGATGGCCTGGATTTTCACCCTTCCTTTTTTCAAAGTCTGTCTTTCTGTCAAGTGATTTTAGGACTAGCGTGATTATTAAGGGTCTTTTAGGTGGAGAAACATAGTTAGGCACATACAAGCATCTAAGGCAAGTGAATCCCAGTATGTCCCTTATTAGCACACATTGATGCCATATTATTTAATTGATGATACAATTTTAATAGGCTGTGGCCTCACTTTTGGGATAATCCTATTTTGTTCATGATCATACAAACATTTTTTCATCTTTTTCTTGAAGAAGTCACAATCAGTGATAGATATGTGAGAGTGCATGAAGCAAATGGCAAGGCACAGTTGAAATAATACTGAGATATCTCATAGATAAGACTTTTGACAATAAACAAAAGGTATAACTGGCATCACCAGCAATTTCAGCCATCTGATTTGAATCTGCTGCTGCATGTCTATAAAAGTTTTCATTTTCTGTAAAGCAGACAGGCATTTCCCTATGTATTGGCAAGAGATTTATGCATAACTTGTGCAAATTAGCATTCTCTGAAGATCCATTTGGAGGTCCACCCTTGTAGGTACACAAATGGGCACAGAGAATGTGAACACTTCTTACTACAGTTAAATACAATCAAGATTAATGTGGTATTTATTTATCGTTGTTCGTGAACAGAGGCCACTTAGGTTTTTTTGTTGGGTTTTTTGGGGGGTTTTTTGGGCAGGTGTTGAGGTATAAAACCTGCCCAGATCTCCCAAAAAATAAACCCAGTGGCTTGAAGTTAGTTTTCATCTTTTCTCAGCAAATTCTTGTTGGTAGGGAGTGTCTAAGAAGCCTATTCATTTCACCTGAAGCCATTTGGAACTAAAACTCTTGTCTGGACCACAGCTGGACCATTTGCACTATGCTCCATTTATTCCATAGTTCATTCAGGAAGGAAGGAATATACAGCCAGTAGACACTAGAAATCTGTGAGTTCAGTTTTGAAATCATAGCTTCCAGATTGTTACTGTAATATGTAAAATTTCAGGAAGACCTGTGATGCAAAATTTCAGTAGGAATATTAACCACTCAATTCTAGTATTTTCTCATTTTAGAGAAGCTTGTCTATGTCATGAATCACAGAGTGGCTGGGGTTGGAAGGGACCGCTGGAGATCGTCTAGCGCAGCCCCAAATTCAACCAGAGCAGGTTGCACAGGATTGCATCCAGATGGCTTTTGAATTTCTCCAGGGCAGGAGACTCCACAACCTGTCTGGACACCCTGTTGTAGTGCTGTCACCCACAAAGTAAAGACATTTTTCGTCATATGCAGCTGGATCTTCCTGTGTTTCTCTTTGTGCCCATTGCCCTTTGTCTTGTCACTGGGCACCACTGAAGGGTCTGTCCCCATCCTCTTGACACCCGCTAATGTTTGTTCCTAATCCATATCTGAGTACAGTCCTACATTTACCTCTTAACAATAAAAATCTGAACACTTAGCAGTAATAAAATACTGAAGCATATTGTCCAGCAGGGTAGATTAAAAAATAAAGCTAAATTTTGAAGACTTCTGTGTAGGCAACTTTCTAATTTACTAAAAACTTTTGCTTTGAAAATAGCAAAGGGTTAGATATAATAAAAAAGTTTATTAAAAGCATGAATATCCACTGTGAAACCTTGATCCAAGTTTTTTTCCTCTTTATCTCTAAAATAGAGGCCCCAACATTTATGGTTTCCCTTGCCATGCACACATATTAAATATTAGCTCAGGGTAAGTGGTTTCCTTCCTTCACAGATGGTAGAACACACCAAAGGAGGCAAGAACAGAGTTCAGATCTTTCCGTCTCACAGGTGTAACGTCTAGTAATCATGACTTTCATTTCTAATAATAATGAATTTTATTTGTGGTGCTTCTAACACTAAACACCAACCTTAGGGCTGAGTTTGCTAGAATTTTCAAAGCCTTAAATAAGAAACTCTGAAATTCTTTCCCTGATGCTGCAAGAAGGAAAATCCCAGACCATGTTCCACTTTCACGGAAAAAGAAACGGTTCTTCTTGATCCTAAACAGACCTGTCAGATCATTGCATCCTGAAAGATATTTCTTCCATGCTGATAAGATGAGCAGATTAATTTTTAATATAATGGCCAATCCTAGATATGGACTATAGGGACAAGAAAGCAGTTGGTTCCATTCTTGCTGCCCAAAAAGATGTGAGCATTTTTAACACAGTGTTGTTTATGCTGCAATTTTATTCTGCACCTCGTGGTATTTTGTGGTCTTTACAAAAGTCTTAAGTTAATGTGGCTGGCTGACATCCTCAGTCTCAGACCAGTCTTAATCTGTTTTTTCCTCCTTCTTAAGTAAGATTTGTCTATTCCTGATACCTTGGAAACTTGGAAACATGATGCACTTTTCACTCTAGTGTTTGAAAAAACATGTGAGAGATATTGATATTATTTTGCAATTTTACTAGAATTTTAATTCTTCAGTAGTGACTTTTCAAGACTGAAATTGGAATACCTCTATTTAACGTTTTCAATGGTACAAATAAGAGTTTAAGCAGTTGTCTAGATTTGTTAAATGACAGTGCAGTATTCATATTGAGACTACTGTTAAAAACGTACTCAAAATGTATTCTTCCATAAAGAACTTTTCCCTTCAATAATAAATGGAAAACCTTTTTCCATTTAATGTGATTTCCTTCTGCTTTCACAATGCAGAAAAATTTGGATAAAGTTATTTTTTCATTTCAACTAATTTGAAAATTTAATTACAGAAGTTTAATTAATTTTAATTTTTTCCATTGTAAGTAAATCTGCTGAAATAGTTTATTTGACGTACATCAAATAAAAAGGCTGATTCTGATTTTTCTCATTTTAGATTATTGTGTCATGCAATGAAAGACCATATAGTGCGTGTTGCAAATGAAGCAGAATTTATTTTAAACCGACAAAGAGCTGAAGATGTCCACAAGCATGCAGAGTTTGAGGTAAGCCTGAGAGCTGGTTCTCTGTTTTCACTCAGTTGTCGCCTAGACTGTAACTCCATGCAATAAAGATTTTATTTTTTTCCTTCCAAAGAAGAAATTTACATTGAAAGCATTTCAAAACTGGTTTTTAAAAGCTTTGGTAAATGTCAAGCACGAGGAATGGGTTTAATTTCTCATCTTGTTACTGAAATTCATAAAAAGCATTTACAGCTTGAAGAAATGCCTTAATCAGAATGTCTAATCTGATATGGTAGACCCTTCGGTTCACAAAGAACTTTTCTGATTTCTTGAAAATAATAATGCAAATCACCTTACTAATTATTTTTGTTGATTTTTTTCAACAGTATGTATGAGTTCAGTAATAAAGCAATTATACACTTAAGGTACTTAATGAAAAATAAGAAATAAAAATTTTTTTTAAACAGATTTAGTATTTTAAGGTCATTTTCTTTGAGCATTTTGAATTTTGGAGCACTTTAGAACACTTACTTTTTATAATTTATATAGTGAAATTCAATACTGCATATCGTTCTTGGTAGTTAGGAATCGTTAAACATTGACAGTAAGATTCAGTATTGGAAGATGTAACAGAACAGCTGACTGCCGTAACTCTTAAATGTCTATAATTCTTATTCTGAAAAGGAGACAACACTCAGTTGCTTTTTCATCAATGAGTGGTACAGTATACAGTTTAAATTACATTGCTTGAAAGTGATCCAAATGTTAAACCCCCCTGTTTTTAAAATGTCTTCAGTTTAACAGGTTTTCAGTTGTTTACACAGGATTAATTTTGTTCCTATTAAAAAGAAAATGCAAAAGTAATGGTGTAAAGTTAAGACTTCATTTTTGACATGACTTTATCAAATATGGGTTCCTTTTTTATGGTGTTTCATACAATATTTCATCACTTTTTTTTATCGTTTCCAAACCTACCTTGTATTTGCATACATTTGTGTAGATGTAGGTATATATGTGCAGTCGAATATTTCCACCTTTTACTGCTCAAGTGACCCAGGATTAGGATTGAGATAGACTTAGTATTGATAATAATAAATAGCTATATCATTTTATTAATCTGTCAGAAATGTCAACAAGCACCTGGTGGCTAGAAATAGGATCCAGTAATCTTAGTTTTGATGAGGTTTTTATCTCCTTGAAACAGCTCTCTTAAATGTGCACTTTGATGTACTATTTTTTGTGCTCCTTGACCTAGCTGAAAACTGTGAGACACAGAGATATCTGTTGTCATTTTGAATACACATAACCTTTACTTCATTTTGTCAGAGCAGACAGCAGACACTTGTCATAGGGGATTGCAGCAACTTTATTACCAAGCTTATACTGGGTATTTTGAACGTAGATAAAATTGCATTTACAATTAAGTGTATGTCAGAGTGAAGTTTCATATTGCCTCAACAATAAATAACATTTGATATCTATCAGAGCATCATGCAGTAACCTAAGATGACAATGGAAGATTGAGTTATCTGGTCTTTGAAGAATACATTGAAGTATAAGATCTGTCAGAACTCCAGACAAAATGAGAATATTCAATTAACTTCCAGCTTCTGTTAGCAAATAGGATTTAGAATATTAACTAAATTCCCTAAAGGAATAGCCTCAAGTCTGTCTTATTGTCTGGTAAAGAAACCAACACATTTTTCATATATGAAAATTTTCATTACATTGCTTGTAGGAAAAGACTGAGATACACATTTTAGGCATGTAAGTTTAAAACTGCAAATCATAAAAGAAAATTGTAAAATATAGACTGTTTCAAATGTGAAATTCACAAGTACTTAAATAAGGTGATGGTTAAAGCCTGAAAGAATACTTTATACATTTTCTTTAATAATGGTGGGAATATAACTGAACATTTTATTATTCATCTTACTTGAAAGGAGTAGGGACAAAGAGATTTCTGGTAGTTTTCTGCTACACGATTGTATATCTGTCATTTTGTTTTAATAAACTGTATAGGTGTATGTTCTGGGTTTTAGTACATGTTAATCATTGCTCTCAGCTAGAGAAGTGCATGACTATTTTATTTTATTTCTGCCCTTTAAACTTTAATTGAATCATTATGGATGAAATTATTTGGTCCAAGCTGCACCCAGTTACTGTGTATCCTGCACAGAGGGGAGGCCATAGACCAGCATCTAAATTTTACTCTGTGACTCCAGTTGTAGTCACAGCCAGGAAAATTCCTCCCAGAATGGATACTTCACAGTTAACTTTCATTTTGTTAACCTTTGTAATTGTTCAGGAAGAAAAATGAAAATTTAATTTTACTGTCCAATGAGCTGGTGAAATATTAACCTCATTACTAAGGCAGATCATTGTACTAATTGGTGCCTCCCTGTACAAGAAGATAAATTGAAAAATGAATTAACCCTTTATGAATTAGTGTAACCATTGTTCTTTCCTGGATAGATTACTTGAAATAATGTCTGTAAACACAATAGAAAGACCACTGTAAAAATCTTACTGAATGCTAATGTGATCTGTACTAAAAAGGTTGCATGCAGAAATATGGAGAATAAAATACAAAGTATGAGGTTAACTTAATTTTAATTGCTCTTTTGAATACTAGAAAATTGGATTCTATTCAGCACTGTTACAGCATTGAGTGTTGGCTAAATGTTCTAAAATGGTGCACAAAAACTGTAAGTGCAAAATTGTGTCTTAAAAGGTGTTTTTTAAATTGCCTATTTTGAGAATAATCTAGCCTTTGTAATTTATACCTAGAAAATGATACTTTTAGTAGATTTATTTTGATTATTCTGGCTGCATTCCCTTTCTTTTGACATTATAAAAGAGGAGGAAAAATTGAGTTTGAACTTAGTATGATTTCAAGAAAAGAAATGGAAAAGTATTGTCCTCGTGCATAAAGAAAGGATTTATGAAAACAAAAATACACTGTAGAATTCTGGCAGTTTAGAAACAAATTTGCGAGAAGGTCAAGAACCACATCATTTATTTTAGAGGTAGTCTTCTCTCAAATGAAACATGATGGAAATATTAGATCTTTTACAATTTAAAAGAGGAGTGATTTTTTTTTATCCATTAGGTTTTTAGAAGAGGTAGCATGTTATCAAAATTTTGCATGTTGTGGTATGAAATAGAAAATATACTCCGTAGTTTTGTAGTTTAGCATCTGTAGTAATAAAATAATCAAATAACTTTTTCATTTTAGGTTTTAATGTAATTTAAAGATCAAAACCAGTGTACATATTTTTTTCTTGTATATTATCCTATGTATGTTAGAGCTGTATTTTATATCTGACAGCACAAGAAACGTTTACAAAGGAAGGCTAACTTCTAAGGTTCGCCTTCCATGGCCACACATATACACACACAAACAGGTGTTTGGCTTAATGGTTTTAATTGCAATTCTATTGTCTTTGCCTTTGGTATTTCAATTTTGACATGTTCTGAGTGCTTTTTTATGGATAGTATGTAGTAGTAGAACCATTTCAATTGAATGATGTTGTGGTTTAGAAACAGTACTACAGAACAATTCAGTGTCCCCACCAAGACTCTCCTAAACCAGACACTCTTTGATCACTTTGCCACCCCTTCCATGGTGGAGTTGAGAACTGGAGGCACAAAAGCGGAAAATCATGAGTTGAGATAAGAACTATTTACTGGAAACAGCAATGAGATAAGAAAGAGAACAGTAACAGCAACAATATTAATAACAAAAGGTATAAGACAAAGAAGTGGTTTACACCATAAGTAAAACAAGACTGGATACCATTTCACCTGCCACACTTTCTCCCTGACCAGAGAGAGAGAGTCTTCCTTACTCCTGCCCCTGGCAAGTGACATGAGATAGTATCAAATAACACTAGGGTTTGAACATGCCTTCCTTCCAGCTTCTGTAAAAAATTAAGCCTGTTCTGGATGAAACTAGGACAAATGACATGTCCTATTCTTCTGAAAAGTGTTTTCATGAGTTCTTTTTGTAGTCAAAGAGTTTAATAAATAATAATTTTAAGGCTATCATAAATAGCCTGTCTTTAATCAAGTGGATGTTCTTTCATTCCCAGTCGCAGTGTGCTCAGTATGCTGCTGACCGGAGAGAGGAGGAGAAGATGTGTGATCACCTGATCAGTGCTGCCAAGCATCGAGATCATGTTACGGCCAACCAGCTCAAACAGAAGATACTCAACATACTAACGAATAAACACGGTGCCTGGGGAGCTGTTTCTCACAGGTAAGCTGCAAATGTAAAAGGTCTGGGGCTTTAAATATTACTTTCAAAGTTTGAAAGAAGCAGGCATTGTGTAACTGAAATATGATTTTATTAAGAGTTTAAATGTATTTAAGTGTAGCATGTGCAAAGCTGAACATAACCAAAGTGCAGCTTAATTACATAGGTATTCGTATTAAAAAATTAATTTAAAAAAATATCTAAAATATGTAATTTCTTCTCTATATAACTAATGCGGTATTTGAGGTTTTATTCAGAGCTCTATTGAGCACTGGTTTTAAAAGTTCGTTCTATTCAGCATAGAGGTGAAATTAAATGCTTTCATACATCATGCCAAAAGTAAAAGCCTTGCTCTTCTGAATCACAAAAATAGCCAGTGGCTAAGGTGCTGACCCTCATGTGGAAGACTTGAGCTGAAATTGCTCCTTTCCTTCATTCAGAGCAAGGTCTTGAACCTGGGTCTGTCATGCGAGTGCCCTGTCTGTGAAAGTAGAGACTGCCAAGTCTCTCTCTTGTTTGTGCATTCTAGCCACAAACACTTGATTATTTATTCAGAGTGAAACTACTCAAACAAAGGAAATCAAGGAAGTCCTGCTCCCAGATAAATAAAATTTTACGGCTTGATTTTCCATTTAAATTCCTATTTGTCTGCTCTCAATCACGAAGAGAACAGAAAGTTCCATTTTAGCTCTGATAAACCTTTTCACTAAAAACACAGTTGAGATGGGTAGTACAAGAACTTTTTTCTAGATATTCTTAAAAAATATATTTGCATTTATGTTGACTACGTAGTTAGAATTTAAGCCTATTAGAAAAGTTGCCAAGTAATAAATTTGACATGTCAGCAGTAAGGTTTATTAAATAGCACATATACTGTTCATTCTTTTTGTAATTCTATCTAGTTTGCTCTTGAAGTTATACCATGTTTAAAATAAAAAGGAAATTTTTCATATTCATTATCCCTGTTTCTTCTAAAGAAATCACTCTCTCCTGGATGATGATGGAGATGTATTTATTTTTCAAAGTGGTAGAAATTGTAGAAATTCAGTCTTATAGAAACTGTCGTCTAACACCAGAGACGTTCTGGCGGAAATTACAAAAATGATAAATAGAAAATTGTGATATGGTTAATTCAAAACAGGCTTAGTCCATAAAGGATGCTCATGTTATCTCTAGTTGAGGCTAAAAGCTTTGTGTCTGGAGACTTGAACATGCTGAAAATAAATGCAATTTTCAGTCCTTTTAAAGTCTTTGAATAATGAATAACAATTTTTGAATAATGTTGTTGCTCAGCTCTGTGAATGGCTGCAGACACTTTTCAGACTTAAGTCAGTTCCTGGACACTACCTTTTCCAGGAGACTATGTCAAATAACTTTTATCTCCTGGATTGTTGATGGTGTCCTAAATGGCAACAGTCCTTTGCTGCAGCTTTTTTTGTCTTGAGTCCATTATAGTTTCTGATAAGCCATAAAGTAGCTTGACACCTGTGACAAACCTATGAAATTTCTTACCCTGAAAAAAGAAACTCTTATTTTATCCCTGTCATGCAACTTGCCCCATGTTGTCTGCTTCTCAATTACTGGCAGAGCTGCTTTGCCATTTTGTTGCTTGCAGTGCTGGGTGGCTTGGTTGTGTTTTAGCTGCAGGCAGCGGCTTCACCTGGAGAAAGGGCACATGGTGACAGTACAAGGTCTCCAAGTGGGATTCCCCATTGCAGGAGCCAGTTGGGAAATGGCCTTGCACTGCAGGTTTGGCTGTGTGTGCCATGGTAGCTTTGTGATCCAGCACACAAGTGCACCTTCTGTCATGGGACTAGTGGACTGTGAACGGGAAGGGCTGGGATGACAGCAGGGAGTGTGAGATGCCCAGTGGAAGAGCCTCTGAGCCTTGTTAGGGACCAACATCACTCAGTGGGCAGATCTGAAAAGCTTTAAGGGTAGAAAATGGAGTGGGGTCTCATTGAACTCCTCAGCCACAGAATGCAAAAACTGGTGTTAATTAGATAGATACTCTGATACTTTTTATATTATGGAAATTGAGATGGCTTCCAAAACCATATACACCTCTGGTCTTGGCTGGCACGAGACAAAACAGGACTCAAGTCTCTGTTTTCAGTTCCTGACAAATAGTTACAGCATTAGCAGTCTCTTTCTAAACTCATGCTTCTCTGTGCCACAAGAGATACAGCCTGGCTGGAATACAGAGTTACTTTAGAAATACACAAAAACCAGTCTGTCACTCTAGACCTCTACACTTCTGTAGTGTTTCTATAATTTCTATTGGAAAATTGTTCCCAGTTCTGAAGACACACTGCTGTTCAACTTGAGAGCTGGAGACCCTTCATTGAAATGGTGAATTTAGGGAGATCCTTCTCTGGCCCAGATGGGGCAGGGTAAGAAACAGGCCATCACTTCTGCACAATAAATACTTGGGTAATTGCAATGCCTTTTGACATGCAAAATGGATAAGATAAATAGAAAAACATTTGGGCAGTCATGAGTGTGATTCTTCAAAGCTCCAGTTCTCTATCTGCACAGTGGCAGCTGCAAATTTGCTGTTAGTTGCAGCGTATAGTACAAATATATATAGAATCATAGGATCATTTAGATAGAAAAGGAGCTCTAAGATCATTGAATCCAACCATTGACCTGACAGTGCCAAATCCACCAATAAATGATGTCCCTAAGTGCCACATCCACATGTCTTTTGAACACCCCCAGGGATGGTGACTCAACCACCTCTCTGGGCAATTTGTTCCAATGTTTCACAACCCTTTCGGTGATGAAATTTTAACCAATATCCAATCTAAACCTCTCCTGGCCTAACTTGAGGCCATGTCCTCTTGTATTATCTTGTCCTACATGTTTTTGTTTATCTCTTCTCAAGATAAACAAACAATTTTCAAGTTCTTTAACACAGATGCTCATGTTACAAAATATTATGGTTTCATTTTGTCAAATATAACCCAACTGTAAAGAAAATTTTTCCTGGTGTTTGCAGTTCAACACAATGAGCTTCTAAGCCTCCCCAGCTTTTGTGTCTTTGCATAATGTCTTTGCAGAAAGCAGCAACCAGCATTTACTATTTAAACTATAGGTGGCACAAAGCTTACTCTTTGTTCATTAAGCAACAGAGAGACCATTGAGAACCACAGAAGGTTAGTACTGAGAGGAAGAGCAAGAGGTCTGATGTTCTGATGTATTCTACATTCTATAGTATTTGTAAATTATGAATTTTAAATATATTATCATAAAATCCACCCAAAATGTCTGAAAAAACAAGAATGAAGTTGAATGGTATAAGCCAACAAAATACCATATGAGACTTGAAATTCTAAGTTAGATTACAGTTATATATACATTGCTTAACCAAAAATATCATAAAATCATAGGTGACTTGCATTTTAACTAGCTTTGTAATTAGATATTAATTTACGAAGGTGAAATTAATATACACAAGTACTCCACAACTTGAATAAATGCCTACAAACACAGTAACACGGTACAACAAATTCCTGTCTGTATGTTAATCAGTCAGTGAGTTGGTCTGAGAACCTCCTTACTCTCCCATCTCCTTCTGACTAAAAATGGTAAATAACAGTTTTGAGAAAAAACTTTCATTTTTGTTGTTTTTCAGTGTTAGCTTCTTTCCTCCATCACAAATGTTTTCCCTTTATATCCTAAAGTCAAATCCAAAGTTCTTTTTCTCAGTTTCTTCCAAGTGTGAGCATCAAATCCTCTATAACAAATGGAAATTTACTGAATCATCTTATTTTCATCTACATATCTCAGACAAAGCATAATAGGTTTCAAAATAAATCCCATTAGTTTGTTATAAATCCTGTTTTTGCCCTTAAACAAAACTAATTCTGTTTCCTGCATTTGGGCAATTTGACACTTTTAGGTATCTTCGTAATAGCTTACCCTAAACATACTTGTATCCCCTTTTTTAATTTCAGCATTATACCAAAATTAAAATTCTGCAGGTTTTTCCCATTCAGATGAGAAATTGATGAGCTGGTTATTTCCTTGATGTATTGTCACTTGTTCAGAGGGAACATGCAATATCAGGAAGAATCAAACAGGATGTTTCATAGCTTAGCGTTCCAAGCTTCTTTAAGCCAGCACTTACCCTTAGCTTTTTTCAGGGTTATAGTTTTCATGTCACAACATATGCTTCCTTCTGCCTTCTCTGTCAGCTTCATATGGTGCTTCTCTTCTTCCCCATCTGCGTCTCTCCCCATACACATCTTTCTTAAAAAAAAAAAAAAAATTGTAAAACTTGTCTGTACACACAGTTCAAATTCCTTATCAACCATATGCATGCCTGTGTTTTGGGCCGTAAGCTGTTACTGTCTTACTTCAGCTTCTTGGTTTTATCAGAATCCTCAACTTTTCAAAAACTTTAATTCAAGAATACTGAATATATATATATATCTTACTACCTCCAGGTTGTATAGGTTTAAAGCAATTTAGGGCAATAAAAAGAGTTCAGAGTTCCAATTAGTGTTCAAAATCTAAATATGAAGTACTTGTCATAGATATTTTCACATGATCAGTTTTGATATTCACAGGAGGACTACTATAATGAGAAAAATGACATTTAAAAATGAGACTTGGTTCTCTTGCTTTCTGTGATTTAATGAAGGAGGTTCCACCTACATTAAAGCAGCTGTACCAAATAGCAAGTATACAAGGGCTTTTTCTGTTCAAATCCATCTTTGGTTAAACTAGACACCCATAACAAATTAATCATTCATGGTGGAGGGCAGAGCTGTCAAACTCATTCTGTGGTGAAGACCAAATTCGTCTGGGGAGACAGGCTGGAAATAAAAAGTTTCTTGCCAGACAGCTAGTTTTTTCTCTCTCTGCGGCGTGTGCTTCTGAAGAGATTGGGTTCTGCTGGGGGCCAGAGGGATGAGAACGGAAAGAGAACTCCTTTTCCCAAGCCTATGGGGGTCGGCAGTTAAATAAGTTGATTCTGGAAAAACACTGTTTCTAAACAAAATGTTTCCAGTTTACAGCAAGGGAGACCAGATCACAGGAATTTAGAAAGTTGTTTCCCTTACAGCCATCCTTCAGCCATCCTGTTTCCCTTGCATCCATCTCTATACTAAATGCTGTCTTAGGAAATTCAGAGAGGCACAGAACCTATTCTAACCCCCACTGCAAATCAGCTTAATCTGGTTTAGCTATTCATTCCTTTCTGGCTCATTTTAACGCCTAGGCATAAATTACAAAGGGAACTTTAGAACAGTGGAAAAGATGTAGGACCAGATCCTGTCTACTGGATCCAGAAGCGTGTTTGACATGCCCTTTCTTAGAGGGCCTCTTAAGGTTCTGCAGTTTTTCCACATACTCAGTAAGAACTATGAATTTTCTCTTTCTGGACTTGGTGGAATTTTTTTTTTTTTTTTTTTCTTTTCTTGCAGAATATAATCTTCAAAATTGATCTGATGGAACCGCACACTTTTTAGCTTGTTCATTAGCTATCCTGTTACAAGTTCCAAATATTTAGTTTTGAGATGATTTCATCACAATTAAACATTAAAAAAATGTTTTTCTGTCTTCTGTTGTTTTTACTTTACTGCACTATTTGAGAGACCTTGAGATCAGCAAATGTGTCAGCAACATATTTTCAGTCCAGTATTAGTTATCCATCTATAGCAGGATTTGAACGAGTGAGATGATTTTGTTAATCTGACCACTCTATTGTAATATTTTACATTTCAATCCACTTTTTAACTTTCTTACTATGCTTTCAGCTGCGTGGCTGCTCCACCTTTGCATACCCTTTTTCTTCCTCCCTCCCTGACTGCTTACCACTGTTGGTGGAAGGTAGAGACTACTTGAAAGGAGCTCTTGCTAATGGAGCTGAGGATTTTGACAAATATGATAGAAAAAGGGGGATGGAAGAATTCTGTATCCTTTTCTAATAATAGGTGTAGGGTGGTATTTACAGCATAGAGACAGGTGCCAAGAAAAGGGTATTGTATAACCAGAGATGGCTTGTACAAGTAACTGCACAATTTGCTTATGTGGGATTTATTCAGTTCTGTATTTGTGCAAGGTTGCTCCATTGCTTTGAACTGTGGCACTGTTCTATGGATTTTTTCCCACAGCTGGAAGAAACCTCATAAGAAAATATTTTTTTTGGAAAGAGGTAGTATTTTCAAATGTTGAGAAACAAGTGGTGCTCAAGAAAGACTTGTTCAACTCTACGGAGAGTCTTGTTTATCTCTAGGAAGTACAGCACATTTCATTTCATTATAAAGAAGGAAGTCTTCTGCACTTTCACATTATTACTTCTTCATTAAGAGGATTTTTTTCTTCTTTACTCTGTTTTTTTCTGCCTTACTTCAATATGTTCTCTGTTTCTGCTTAAATTTGTGGTTCCTCTTTTGTTCATGGAAAAAAAAAAGAGCAAAGCCTTGTAGATTTTGTTTTTATTTAAGACTTAGGGACAACAGATCCTTAGATGTCAAGTTTCTTTAACTGGAACAGTAATCAGAACACAAATCCAAATTTCATACTGTCAATTTGCCATATATATATTTATTGTAGGACTGTGCATATATCAGGAGGGAGGCCACCCTTAGCAAACTGAGGGGGACTTCTGCTCCTCCCCAAGTCTAGCCATGGATTTAGCATGTGCATGCACATTCAGCCATTCAGCTTCCAGGGTACCAGTCACAAGAATAGCCATAAAGGTTCAGATCTGTGGACCATCCAGCCCTGTAACCTTCAACTGTAACTGACTGATTAAGAAACAGAAAGATAGGACAAGCAGACATGATAGATCCATCTAATATTCACTCAAATTCCTTGAATTTTCAACCCAGGAATTCCTGAGGAATGCCAAATTCAGTCAGTCTTGATTTTGAATTTTCCATATCTTGGTCGGGCTTCAAAGTCCCTTCTGCCTTCATGTTTTCCTCCTAGTTCCTGCATCAGAAACAAACTCCACAGAAAGAAACTCTGCAGTGCTTATCAGCAGACTGGACTCAGTTGCTGATGTTAGACAATGTTCCTAGCACCTGTTCTCCTTCTTTTCCTGCCTTCAATTCAGAAAGAAGTAGAAACTCAGTAGAAACCATGAGGGAAGAATTTCTCATTGCTGGATACCACTTTGCTCACTTTTCCTCACATGTATACCTAGTAATACCTGTGCAATACAGCAGTGGATTTCCCATCTTCCCCATATAAAATAATAGAAAGCAAAGAATAAAAAAGGAACAGAAGCCACGGATTTGAAGATTCTGAATAAGAAAATTTTATGCTTCTAAGAAGGACGTATTTTCTCAGAAATGAAATTTCTTTGATACATTCTTTATTTTCTGACATAAAATGGGTGAGATTTTCTAAGTCCTTTTTAAGTACCATTACAATCCAGGGTTCTTTCCCATGTGATGCTTCAAATATATTAAAGAAGACGGATGCCAAGCTGTGGATATTTTTTTTTTTCCCCCTAAGAGAAAACTCTGTAGAGTTTTGGTAGACTTCTCAGGCATTTCTTGTGGTAGACATCAGAAATGCAAAGTTTAACCAGAAATGAAAACCCAGTGCAACAATTTTGATTCCCTTTGTCTCAAAACCTTAATGTCTTGTACTTTTTTATTTGAAATGTATTTATGTCCAACGATACTATTGTCAAGTTCTTTCAGAAATTGAGAAGAAAGTTTGGAAAGGAACTGAAGATTAAATCATCTTCAGGCACCGAGGAAGGTGTAGCATGGTACATCCCAATTACATCCTTTGCATCCCCCTTTCTTTGTGGGATATGAAGTGGAATTCTGCAAACACCTCAGATAACCTGTTCCATGTCTTTAAGAGATTTATAGTTGAATTTGGGTGTGCATTATTGGATCATTTTCTTTGCTAAAAATTAGATTAATTATATGTGGTTTTAAACCTACCTCTTGTCATCTTAGTTCCTTTTTCCTCATGGCAATGTGTAATCAGCTAATATATGTAATAGATGATCTGTTTTTCATGTCTGCTCTGTTGTTGGGTTTATTTTTCTCCTCGTTTTCCACAATGGGGACAAAAAAAATTCAACCCTCTTGATGATTTTTTTCTTCCCCATTTTTACTTCTCTCTGGTACAACACCTTCCTCATTCAAAATATTTTAGAGCTTCCCTAAGCCAATGCTTGGAGCTGTATCTTGAAGTATTGCTACAGGAGAGTGAAAGGCAAGTACATACGGAGCTGCTGCTCCCAAGTGCCACTTAAGAAGGAAGTCCTGTATTCAGGTGTACAGGAGGAGCATGGTTTGTTGGACACAGAGGCCATAACCAGAGTCTTGTCCCTTCCCTCTTGTCTTAATATAGCTTAGCAGGTGTTTCCTTGGGTTTGGTGTTTCTGTATGCATTTTGTTAGCACAGTCTGTATATTCACAGATACTAAACTATGAAAATCATTCTTAGACAACTCACATTTCTGATTTCTGAAAAATACTCCCAGCATATGTCTCTTTTTCCATTGATCACTTTTGGTTGGGGTTTTTTGTGGAGGTTTTTTTTTTGTTTGTTTGTTGGTTGGTTTGGTTGTTTTTCGGGGTTTTTTATTGAATAATTTTAACTTTTTGAAACAGTGAAAAAATAAGTTTACACAGATTTACTTTGACTCATTCAGAAACACAATGTCTGTCATAGATGTTACATGACTTGAAGGAGATTGCTGTACTTGATTTTACCGCATTCCTTGTCGGTAAAATAGTTACGGTAATAACAGTATAATTCTAAAGACTAATTACATCGTTCAAGTTGGTATGAAAGGACTGTGTAGGCTTAGTTTTATTGTCTGGTTTTACATAGCTTAATGTAGATTTGGTACATTTGTTATTATAGGATTTACTTTTTATTTATAACTGTATTTTTACATAGTCTGTCAGCTCTGGGTTTTTTCAGCAGTAGTATCTGTTCACAAAGAGTTTTGATGTATATTGTAGATCTATTTCTTGTACACTTAGAGACATAATATATCTGAAGATGACAGATTGCAAGCTTCTCCCAGTATTTGGGCTCCCCAGTACATTGGTATCTGTTGTCAATAATATAGACTGTTGGTTAGGTTGTAAAGCTCCATTGCTCAGGAGTGTTACATTTTGAAGTCATCTGTCATGGATGTGTTGTAGAGATAGGAGACTATTTATGTTTATGGCATTTTAAGTAACTCAGTAAGACCCTTTAAAATATACAGAAAAGGCTTGTTTACTGTCATCACTGCTCACTTAATCCTGTGACCTTGACATGATCGTATGCCCATAAAGCTCCCTGCAGATAGTTCAATAAAGCAGATGAACATCAGAGTCCAATGATTGTTTCAGCTTCAGGGATATACTCTTATACCATAAGTATTTCTTAAACATTCAATAGTGCTGAACCATTTTAAAACCCAATAAAGTGGCAAATTATCCAATTGTCTATATTATTAGAAAATCCACCTAAAAAAATTCATAAACCACATATATTCTGTGTTTAATTTGAGAGTGCTACCCACTGTTTTGAAAAATAGACTGTATACACAATGCCAAAAGGCTAATATTTAAATTATTTCTTAAAATTAAAGTGTCCTCATTTTTCAGATTCCTGCTGGGGTTTTTTTCACTTTTCTCCTGATATCAAATTATATTTTTTGAGTGGGGATGCTTTTGGGTTTTGTTACAGTCACAATCTCAATCTAGGAAATATTCATGTGGAAGAGATTTCTTTAGATGATTTACTAGAAGCTATGTTTGCACTTATGGTAGGAAGCAATAAAAATGTACATAAAGAGGAAGGTAAATTTGATGTCTCTTAGGCTCAGTTTATAAAAACTGCTGAAGCCTTTGGGACACTTTACCATAAGAGTGCGATAATTTTTATGCATAATATATCTTGTGCTATGTGAAAACATGGAGGAAAGTAAAGTATGATATATTTGCCTCACAGTGAGTGGCAGTGTTGTTTTGGTATTAAAAAGTGTTCACTTTCATTTTCCTTGATGTCTAGACATTAAAGTTTCCAATTTCTGTTAGGTAACAATGCACTATTTTTAAACATATAGTGGTCTTTTACACTGAATATTGCCTTAACCTCTTCTACATTCTTGAATAAAATGTGAAGTTTTCAAAGTTGATGACAGCTTAATAGCATAGGAAATTTATTTAGTGAATTTCAGACAGTATTTTCAGTGGTAGGGTTTCGTACTCAACTATTGAGCTAAAAATCATGAAAATTAAGTGAGTGAAACATGTCAAAAAAGAAGAGAAGCCAGAAGCAGGTTTTGATATGTATCTCCCAAACCAAAATGGGCTCTACTATCCTTTATGATTTAATCTCAATTAAGGACCAGTGAGATGAATGAGAGAAAATAAAAAGATACCCCACATTTTTTGGCTAAATGCCAGACAAGGTTGAATAAGAAAAAATAGTTTCTTTCATAATAGTCTTTTCATGTGAGACCATCATGATGATTTAGTAAAAAATCTCAGTTTGTATACTTTTAGATGACCCAGACAGACAAACTGTTTAATTATTCCCCAAGTATACACCACCTTTCATTTTTAGGTCTTAGAATTAAAAATGTAGAAAAAAACTGATTGGAAATTTACGTGGAATAGCCAATTTCTCTGGAAATATCCTCAATGAAAACTATGTGGTCTGTTACATTTTAACAAAGCAGGTGTTACAAAGTTTTGAAGCCTTATTAAACAAAACTGAAATATTAAAATTGGTATTAAAAAAATAGACTGGAAATTATGAGTAATTCAATAGTGCTAGAAAAATCTTACCAATTATCTTTTAAAAAAAGGAAAATTATTTTTTATATAGAAATTATGTTTTTCTTTAGGGTAAATCATCCTTTAGCTTATCAGTGTGCTCAGGCTTAGTTTTTGATTGGATTTTTTGACAAAGGCTGCTGTTTGTGTTGTTGTTCTTGCTTGGTGATGAATATATTATTTTCCCTGGAAAGAAACAGACATGTTTCTTCTGAAACACACACAATAAAAAAATTTATGTACCTGGCCTCCACTGGATATCCATTCATGCTCCTCTCTGAATGGACATCCAGTGGAAGCCATGTGCATTAAATTTTTAGTATGCTTATTGCAGAAGCTAAATCTACAGGTCAATGTTGGGTTTTAGCTATGGTACTCCCTGTATAACTATCATTTGATAACCTTTTGCTAAGCTGTGAAAGTGTGTGATTGCCAGCTCAGCAGGGACGTTCAAAAGGTTCTGCTGGACACCACTAAATTTTAAACAGAGACCTTTCCTTAGGAATGCCCTATTTTGAAAGTATTAGAATAGCTCCTTTGTTTCAGTCACACTGACAAATTTCTAAGAGTGGCACTGTCAATGCAGTATTTATTTAGAGGATTCCCCTTCTTTAAAAGTGATCCACAAATTATCAATTATGTACACTAAAATTAAAAAAAAATATACTGCTAGAAACCTTGTCTCTATAAGGATTAAGAAAATGTATTTACCCTTTTTTTTGTTAAAATTAACTTTTCAGAATCCTCACAGTAAAGTTGTAATGTTGCTGTTTTCTAAAAGACGTAGAAGCTGTAGGAAATATCTCAGCTATAAAAGTTAAAAGGCCACAATAGACATTCCATAACAAGTAAACACCTACAGACCTCTGTGTCATTCATGGTTTCAATAACATTTATAAAATGTTAAATCACAGGCAAGTTTTGAGATATCTCTTAGTAAATATTTGAGTTTCCTGGCTAGTGACATCTTAGGTTCTCCATTGTCTCCAATAGTCTGAAATTTTTTATTGGTTTATCCCCATATTCATCCACATCTGCAGTTATAAAGGCAAGATACATACCTTCTACTGGTACTTTCTCAACCCTGTTAGAAATTCATAGTTAATATCATCACCAACATTAGAGATGCATAAAGGTAGATCAGTGAATGATATAATTGGCGTGCATGGAACTGATGCTATCTGCTCCAGAAATTGCAGGCACTTGGACAACAGATGAGTTATGGCAGGGAAAAGAAGATGTTCATACTACCTAACAAATACTGTCTGACTGAGAAATAGCTGTAGATGTGACTGAAGAGTCACTTTGTAGATCCTCTGGGTTTTGATGTGACAGAAAATAGGAAAGCTCTGTAAGCAGTGGTCCTTCCTCCCCAACTTTATTACCATGTCTGCAATCAATAGTGAAACTGTAAAGTATCAGCCAAGCATTCGTATTACTTTTTGAGCTGAATTTCAATACAGTAGCAATATTTCAATATAGTAGCACATTTTTCACTATTTTGAGAACAGAAAGGAAAGGGGTGAATCTCCTCACTTTCCATAGCCATGTTCACCACTCGTCGCTTTGTTCTCCTTCTGATGGTAAAAAAAAGGCATTCAGCAACAAAATCAAAAAACTTATCATTCT
The DNA here is from genome assembly GCA_013397055.1 of Pachycephala philippinensis. Classification (NCBI taxonomy): domain Eukaryota; kingdom Metazoa; phylum Chordata; class Aves; order Passeriformes; genus Pachycephala; species Pachycephala philippinensis. The sequence continues at coordinate 1,629,572 of VWZT01013261.1, forward strand.
GCACATTAGTGCAGAAACATTAAAGTTTGAAGTCCTTCATGAGCTGAAACAATTTTTGGGAATTCAAGGAAGAACTAATTTCCTTAATAGAAATTCTAAGTTCTGATATATCTTCACATTTTACATTTGAATCAAGATGAGAAGAGCACTTGGGGTCTTTGTCTGAAGGAGGGAAAGATTGCTGGTACATTCCAAGATTTTCTCTATATTTATATAACAACTTACTTTCTTTTTCTTTTTAAACCAACCAGCAACAATGAAGGGAGAACATGGTTTACAGGATTTATACCCATGAGGTCTGTGGACCCTTCATCCATATTCTGCCTAAACATAATTGTCCATGCAACTCAATTTAGAGCCAATTATGTGCCTCCATTTAGAGTACCTAGGTGTTTCTTACTTTCCAAAACTTTCCTGTAGATTTGGATCACTGAAAGATTTTCAAATGACGCTTTACTGAGTGCATCCAGTAGTTTATACTCTCTAGTATATGGGGGAAAAAGGGGGATTTAAAATGACTATTTTATCTGGATATTTCATTGAAATATTTCATTGAAATCAAGAATTAAGAGATAGAAGTACTGAAAAATTCTGTTTCATTTGTGTACTGCACAAATNAGAACATGGTTTACAGGATTTATAGTCATAAGGTCTGTGGACTCTTCCTCCTTTTTCTGCCTAAACATAATTGTCCATGCAACTCAATTTAGAGCCAATTATGTGCCTCCATTTAGAGTACCTAGGTGTTTCTTACTTTCCAAAACTTTCCTGTAGATTTGGATAACTGACAGTTTTTCAAATGATGCTTTACTGAGTGTATTCAGTAGTTTATACTCTTCAGTATATGGGAGAAAAAAGGGGATGTAAAATGACTGTTTTATCTGGATATTTCATTGAAATATTTCATTGAAATCAAGAATTAAGAGATAGAAGTACTGAAAAATTCTGTTTCATTTGTGTACTGCACAAATGTGCAGTGACTGTGCTCATGCATGCATTTGTCCCATAGTATGAATTAAGTTACAGAGTGTAGTCTTTGAGATTTTCTTCAGCATTGTTGCTTAATTATTTTAGTTTTGTGGTGTAATTATTTATTTGCATTTTCAGTCTTAGAAATTATATGCTTGGGCATATGTCTTAAGCATTCATGGGTAATGCAGGAATATTTTGCATGTGATTTTGAGGGTGGGTGACAGTTGTTTATCTGCGGGTCAGGAAAGCAATAGTAGTGAAAAAATGATGTGTTATTTCCATGATCTAAATGTTCTGCAGCAGCAGCAGCAGCTGAGCAGCTCACTGTTATTCAATGCAACATTAACTTTTCCATTAATTCTGGTGCTGTAAAATATTAAGCCCTTAAGCCTTGCAAAGTTGCTGCCTGATTTTTGTTCCTTTACATGGCTGCTGTATATTTGCATGCTACAGCCATTATACGGGTAATCACCGTCATTACTTTTTAGAAGGTCATTTTCTTATTGTACTGAATACTGTTAGATACAGAAAAGCCTTAGTAGAAGAAAGGATCTTTAAGCACATTCACTACAAATGCTGTATTTTTACTTATTGGTTGCTATCATTAGATGATGGCAGACCAATTGTCAACAAGATATTTTACTTCTGGGTTTTTTCTTTATTTATTCATTAAATAAAAAGCAAACCTCAAAATAAACCCCCTCAAAAAAAACCCCCAAAACCAAAACAAAACCAAAACAAAAGAAAAACAACAACAAAAAAAACCAACCCCCCCAAAAAAAACCCCAACAAAAACAAACAGAAAGAATAAAACAACAAAGAAAATAAACCCAGACACCAAGAAAGCCCTACTTTTTCTCTAAGAACAAAATTAAACAAAACTGTTTAATTTCATTTCCTATTAGGAAATGTTAGGAGGGAAATTATTAAATACTATTTTGCACCAGGATAAATTTTTGTTACGTCATAAACATAATTCTATTTGGAAAATGCTAGATTTTTAGAAAACTGAGTAACATATGGAGATTGGAATTATGGTTATTCAAATTTCTTGTATTATTTTAAATATTTGTTGAAAATATACACATTTATGGGAATAGTGGATTTAATAAGTGTCGATAACAAACCAGAGCAGCAATTCATGGTACTTCCAAGCAAGGCATACCAACCATTCCACCCACTGTTCCCTCCAGAATTCACAGAATAGTTCATATGGGAAAGCAAGACTCTTACTTCAGCTATGAAAGCAGTCACTTTATGCCCTAAATAATGAAGTTATAATCTTGGTGGTGCCGGTGAGGTGACATCTCAACGCTGAATAAATCGTATCAGTCTTTATCTATCCGCCTTGTTTTCCCCATCTGTAACATGTGAATCGTGGTACACTGCTGACAAAGTGAGCTGAGATCTGTTGATGGAAGAAAGAGCAATAAAAATAGAGCTTGATAAATATCTTTTCTATTAAGAGAATGGTCTTAAGTATTTAGTGCTATTTTGCTTTATTTTTAAACCAGCTTTAGTCATGTAGTTCTTTAGGTTCTTCTATGCCTCAGATTCACTGTGTTCACTGTTTTGATGGTTAAGTCATCATCATCATCTGAACCAGCATCAGCATGAGAATAACAGGATTTGTGTGATGGCTCCTATAGAATCCATTCGAGCTGCATAAGCCATTACCATTGCTCTTAAGATCTGTTTCTGGGATTTTTGGAACAGGATGAAAAGGCACATCTGATTTGACTAGCAAGCTTCTTACTTCTGTATTCAGTTGAATGCTTCTGATTCTTTCCTGTGGTTTTCTCTCCCAGCTCTCTGTCTTACAGAGAATTTTTGTGATACTAATTTTCTTTTTTTTTTAATTCAAGTGTTTTGATGTCTGCTATTATTTGATTTCAGTTACACATGGGAAGATGAATTTAGTATCCAAATGCTAAAAATAATAACATCTTGTACTACATAAATGTACACACTATCCATATTGAGCCTTAAGTCTACAAAGAAATTCTACCCTGGTTTCATGACATTAAATTTGCAAAGAGTTTTAGAATTTATTATATTCTTTACATTACGAAAATATTGCTTTTCAGGAATTTTGCTTAGTTTCTAATTTAGCAATTTAGAAATTTTTCGCAGTTCTGGTTAGTAAGCAGCGATATGAATGGCATGGTGTTACCCGCACAAGTTCTGAATATGCATTTACTAAACCCTCAGTTAGGTCTTGCTTAAATCTTGCCTAAAAGATAGATAGGAATTTATCTCTGGACTGTGTCCTTCCAACATAAGATTATGGTTTTTCTCATTTATTTCTCATATAGTGCTGAGAAAATACTTAAACTTTTATCCTGCGTGTATTTCCTCCTAAAACCTGTTCAGCATCTTCTCTGTATTGCTGCCCTGGCTGGATAGTGGATCTGTATTTACCAGTGCCAGCAATGTGGCACTCAGAAATGTCTTAAGCAGGTCATAAGGGGGCTTTTCAGGATTAGGAAAAAAGGGAATAAAGAAAGTAAGTAATTGGTTCAAACTTTTAAATTATTTTTTATGTTTTTTTTTTTTAATTGAATAAGTTACTTGTGATTGATGAAATAATTTGGAACAAGAAAAGCTGTATAATTAGAATTGTCTTACAAAGTTAAACAATTTTTTTTAATGAATTCAGTATTTATATCAGTTTGAATGAGCTGGCATAAAAATCAATGCCAATACATGAGCAAATAACATATAAAAAATAGTATGTTTTGAAAGCTGAAGAATAACAGAGCTCTTAGCACAATATGCAGATTAGAACAGCCTGTGAAAATAGTATTGTTGTGTAAATATAAGATAAAGATCTTTGTCTCATTAAATAGCTGTTTCTGCTTAGAGAATTTTTTTTCCTGTGGTATCTTAAAAAAAAAAAAATCATCCTCCTGAAGCATTGAGTGTTTCTAGATTTGGGAAGAAAAATAGTGAATATTTTAACTTGAAGTTCTACTTTGTTCTAGCCATGAAAACTATAATGAATCTCAAGATACTTGATGAGAAAACAAAGGGAAATTTTATGATCTTCTTTGGTATGAATCCAGTTAAAGGATTAACAGTGTTAGACTCTGAAATGGAAAGGCAAAAAGATATTACTCAAAATACATTTTAGCAGTGATTAGCTGTTATCTGGAAAAATAGATTTCACTTCACTCAGTAGAATGCTATATTTTGCTGAGAATCAAAGTTTACAAAATAAATTTCAATATTTTTTAGTATGGCAGGTGATGAATGTTCTCCTGCAGAGGTTATATCAGAAAATCAATATTTGTAAAATTGAAACAGTATAGGTTTGTATTGATCCATGTGGCTAAATCAAAATGAAAGGCTTTGTAACAGCTTTCTTAGACAGCCTGCTATCCAGTAATGGCAAACTATCAATTTTAGCTTTCCACTGATAAATCAGCTTGAAAATTGGATGTCAATTTTTTTTTACTGAAGTAGTGATTTTTTTCTTCCCTCTAACCTTTCTTGATGTGTTAGATTGGTTTATAAGACTAAGCTCTGCCTTTTTGAAAGCAGTTGTCAAAACTGACATTTAGGTATATTTTGAAATAAAATCTAAACTGTTAAAGCCTAATTTTGTGTACTAGCTGACTTGATGGTAATGCTGTGTGTGCATCTGTGTAAGCAAATATGAATATGTGTTTAATACTGAAAATGGCATTGATTTAAAACTTCAGGTATATATGTTTCTCCTTTTTCTGATCTCTTGAGTTCACAAAGGTCAGGTCTTCAACTGCAGCTTTTAGAAACTAATGCCTCAGAAACTATTTCTGCTTTCAGTGGTTAGGAAGATTGATTTTTCTTTAATTGACTGATTTTCTTTTTTATTTTGTGTTAAGTGAGACTTTATGAAATGATAACACGAACGTCAGTTTCAGCTGCAGGTCCTTAAAACCTGCATGGATTTTCTTTGTTTTTAATGACAGAGAAAACAAGATACAGATTTTCTCAGAAAATAGCAAAATCCTTTGTAACTGTGGGGGGAAACCCTTTAATTTGGGTCACATGCAGTAGTTTTCAGTGGCAGTTAACAGTGTCATACCTTCATGTCTGTACAGCAGAATATAAGTTATCTCGAGTGGGTATTGATTGTGAAGTTTGCTGTTGTATAATTACTTTTGACTGTAGAAAAATGTGGTGTGTATTGATCTAGATGGAAGCATTTGACTAGCAGTTTCCCTTGGCTAACAGTGAGTGTCATCTTTCAGCCGTGATAAATGGTAACACTCTGGGTCAGCATAATTACTTGGTGGTGAAATGAACCTCCTGTACCCTTCTCCTCTCACACCAAGGAACCACCGTAATCATCTTTATCTTAAAGCCATGATTTACTGAACTAACCAGCCCCTTAATGCAGTCCTCTCCTCCCCTTCCCACAGTATGCACCCACATTAAATGTGGCTCTATACTATTATTTTAAAAACTAAGCGGTTCTGTTCTGAATCCACAAGTATGATTAATTTTTTTTTACCTAATCCCTGTCAGTTGACCTGGACCTGCAGGAGGCCAGCTCCTGCAACAATCTTTTAACCTTAATGTTTAGTATTCATGTAAAAAAAAAAAAAANNNAAAAAAAAAGGGAGAAATATTAAGGTGTTCATCGTTTTGACACAGTGCTTTTTAAGTCTTGGAACCAAAGGTTATTAATGCACTGTTAAATTATTAGTGTACTGCAATGAAAACTGCCATATGAATTTATTTTCAGTAGCCCTTTAATTTTATAGAGTAATGTACACTCTAGATGTGCTGTCTTTGGAGAATAGATGATAATATTTTTTCACTATATGCTGCTTAGAACAGTTTCATTTAAAAATAATTTTGACACCTCATTTAATAACAGTTTTAAATGTAAGTTTTTTTTAAGCAGTAGCCATATTTCTCTTTATATTTATGTCTAATAGGTGATAAATATGTTATCAGAAATAAGGAAATAATATTTATTGCTAGGACAGAAAACTAAGATGATTTGTATTGTTTGGCACATTTTTAATGGGGAGTTTTCAATTTGTTATCAATATTTCATTAAAACTTCGTATCATGTTGTTTAAAATGGATTTGTGTTTACTTGCCAGTAGTGTAATATGGCCCTGGGGTAATGACTTTTTGTTAAGTAATGTTAGTTAAAGAAAATCTGGCAATAGTTTTAGATCATTTTAAGACAGCTGTGAAGGGTTTGGATAAAGGTCATTTTCAATGATTGTGCTTAGTTAAATAAATGTGAAGGGTTTCACAATGGGAATCTTGCTTTTCACTATGCTGTCATAAATTTCCCCTTAACACATCTGGGAATAGGAAGTAAAATGTAGTTGTTTCTGCCTTGAAGGCAATGTATTTTATATTTTCCTTGCTTTGTTTGTTTTCCCCTTATAATACTGTTTATTCACATAACTAGAGTTCAAAGGTTTCACTTTGTCATAAATTAAATCTTCTATTCTCTGACAGTTTGTGGGACCCGCTGGATATAATTTTCAAGTGGTTGTAACTCGAAGATTTTTTTGCTGAGATTTAGTCGTTAAAAGTGTTAAATTTTCTGACAACTCGGCCTCTATTGTGACCCTGGTTCATTGCTTGCTCTCTCCCTTGGCCACAGCTGGCCTCTTGCTGTTCACAGCTGAAAAGTGAAATCAATGCTGGGTCTAACAAAATGCAGATGAAAGCCATTCTGATCATATATAGTCATTTCCCGTAATTTTATCAGCCTTCAGTTTCTTAAATGATCTCTGGAAAACATTGTTTGTTCATGTGAATACAATATCGAGTTTTGTGATAAAATGTCCTTTCTTTCTGAAAAGTAATACTTTCTTAAGCATTAGTAGTGATATACAGCTCACATTGCCATAGCACAATCTTTTAAAATACCAGTCTGGTCCTTCCCCCTTTCCCTCCTGAAGGGAAGCCCGTGAAGGAGCTGCTGGCTGAATCCTGCCAGCTTTGAGCCTTTGGAATCTTGCGAATTGAGGTTTTTATGTTCTACAAGGCTCAGAGCTGGAAAGTAAGAACTCTTACCATGTGTCAATCCACATTTCCATTGATCTTGCGTCCTTTTTATTTTTATTTGAGCAAGATTGGTAGGAAAGCTATGTTGCAGTTAGAGGTGGCAGCATATGATGTAGCTTAATGCTCCAAAGGTCACAGAACTACAATGAGTTTGATGGAAAACAGCCTTTCTCCTTATTTTAAGTGGTTCCTGCTTTGATTACAGGCATTTATTATAATTATCAAGAGATTAGTCTGTTGTTATAGAATCCTTGTAATGGAACCATTTAAAAGGAATATAATGGCAGTTTATTGGATTTTGCAAAGGAAAAGAGAACAGATAAAGTGGTGGTTCTTAAATGGATCAACTGCTGCCTTAAGCATACTAATTTTTTCCTTTTGTTTAACTTCACATTTCTTTTTGTTTCACAATTTTCAGTTACATACTAAAGAAGTCACTTTTCAAATTCTGAAAGTATTTTACTTGTAACGTTTTCATTGCAGTCTAATCCCATGGAGTTTAGTTGTTAAAGACATTCCTTCCAAAATGTTCTTACACTATACATATCGTGGAAAGTGTATTGTCTGACACAGCTGCTTTGTAATTTTATTCATATCTCCATTTAAAGAATGGCAACAAAAAGGGGTAATTTTTATCAAAAAAATATGTAAAAGAAATTGTGTATTCTATATTGTATCATTTGAAGTGCAGCTAGGTTGATTTCTTTTTTTACACTAGCAAAATACCATAATATTGATGAAACCTGGTGAATTTCTTTCATGCATATATCAGTTTCCCCTACTTAACAGCATACAGTTGTATTTACTGCACTTACTCAAAAAGAATAAATGTCAAGATTATAAAATAGTCAACTTATTCAAATGTTACAGAATACTACTTGTAACCTGGCTGTGAATGTAAGAACTAGATGACATTGGAAAAAATTAAAAGCTCATAAGCTTAGGGAGTTTTATATTGGAAGATAGTTTATATTTCAAGACCTATGAATATTGTAGTATGTGTAAGTATGTCTTATCCTTTGTATGAAACCTTCTCCTAAAGAATAATTACAGAGCCTAAATCCTGCTGAAAATATTCTGTCCTACGCTTGTTAGCTGAGCAATGGCACGAGTTACTTAGTACTGCAGTAAACCTGGGAAAGAAAGTCAATTGACTCAAACCTAGTTGACATGGGGCTATTTAGTGGCAGTGGGGAATCAGCCCCAAAATGACAGTGAAAAACCATATAACAGCAAACTGCAAGAATAGGATTACAAGTCTGCTACTCCAATATTTGTCAGCTGCCAGCAGAGGAGGCCTGGGGAGGAGTGTAGTATTTCCCCAGGTGACTTTACCATGATACTCCCTCAGCATATCCTCCCAGCTTTCAGCAAATTGTAGCTCAGGGACTTCCTGAGCCAGAGGTGATATCCTTGAGTTTAATAACTTCTGGTGGGTTTTTTCCCATCTGTGAAAGGAAATGTCTTATCCTTTTAGGAACTCATTTAAACTTCTGCTGACCACAATATCACGTAGCATTGAGTACCCTATACCCCATACCCTTGAGTATGTTGTGTGAGAAATCCACACATAGTGCACCATCTTTTGTTTTGAACGTGTTGCTTGATAACTCTATGTTCCCTCCAGGTCTTTTCTTATGAGAAATAGTGAGTCCTTGGTGTCAACTCACCATCTTAGTGACATTTATAATATTAAAGATCACTATCATATCCTTCTCAGTTATGTCTCTGTTCTTTAACTGCGGGGCTCCAAAATGACCTTTTTCACTTTCCTGGAGGCTCCCCTAGCAGGCTGTAGCTTATTCTGGAGCAGGTCTCTGTTAATCCTTCCAGCTGGAGCTATTTTACTTTGTGTAATAGTCAGAGAGAAGAGAATGATACACATATGTACTTGTTTCTGCCTCATTCCCACCCACCCTCCTTCCTGCATCTGTAATGTGCCAGCCAGGTTGTGGCTTTATTGCCAAAAGGAAGCCAACCAGGAATGACTAAACCTTCCACACTGATTCAATATTTTCAAAAGGGGAAAAAAAAAGAATTGGAACAATGTTGTAAGAGATGAGCCTGTGTCTGAGCCAGATTGTAATTCTATGGTTGTAGCCCTTTCATTCCCCATTCCAATTAATGTTTTACTAGTTTAAAATGAGCTAGCATTGTCAGAAAAGGCTGTTTCATTCCACAAAACTTTGGTGATTCATGGAGGAAGCATGCTGTGTCCACCATAGCTTTTCTTGTATGATTGTATTTACTCTCAAATAGAATCAGCTGTAATGGTCTAGGCACAAATATTATTTCAGTGTATGTTTGAGAAAGAAACAATTTGTTGGCAAAGCCTGAAAAAAATAATTTTGATTTGTTGTCACAGGCTTTGAGAGTATCGCCAGATGATTGCAGGCATAATATTGTATAGTGAATGGCATTCTCGTTGGCATTTAGGGTGTGTATGAATTTCACAGTGATGAATTGTGGTTCCTTTATTTTTTGATACCAAATGTGCAAATTAAAAAGTACTTTGCTTGCAAATATTAGTTGAAAATTAGGGAGAGTGAACATGATTCTCCTCTCATGCATATACCTTGAGCACTCTTGGGCAAAAAATTAATCTAGCAAGTAAGACCTCTCAAAGCAAGGATTCCTCCTGATCTTTCTACAAATTTTCATATAGTTCTAGTGCCAAGTCTACTGGTGCTCTAGAAGTGCTAAGACTGTATTACACTAATTTTTTTTTTTTTTTTTTTTTTTTTTGTATGCTGTCAATACTGTCTTAGGGAGCAAAAGTAGAACACAGATTTTATTTTTTTCAAAATTTTTTATCTCACTCAAAGTATTTAATATCAGAAAGACCTGTGATTTGACCTGATTACTTTCTTCCTGCTTAATTTCAAAGGCCTGTTGTAGGCAGGAGATGTTCACTAAACAGTTTTTATGAATGTTTGTAGTGAAAACACTAAGTATTATAAATAAAAGAGCTATTAGCAGCTCAACCAAAAATCCTCCAGAATGTTGCCTTTTCTTTCCTTGTACCCTGAGTTTTCAGTGTTTCTTGTGAATCTGCTCTGAAGGCAGACTCTGAATGGTTTCATGCCATCAGCCATTTGCATGATGGCAGAGTAGGCCCTAAGGGAAGAAATGACTGAGCCTATGCATTTGTGACTATTAACTGGTGACCGATAAAACTCGAGCAAATCAGTGTCTAAGAAGGGTGTATTACTAAGAGTCACTTCTGGACTTCGTGTTTCCTTGAATGTGAGATTTTTAGATTGTTTCTTTTCTTCTACACCAGCCATGCTGAGGCCTGTGCAGATATTTATGTTATCAGCAAAGAGTGTTTTGTTGTGCAACAACAAACACTCCTGCTGCTGGTCATGGGCTGGTCAGAAAGCACCAAGACTCTATCAAGTAAATAAATTTTGTAAAGTGATATGATTACTGATAGCAAAAAAGTTCTGAATCATACTGCCTTCTTGCTCCTTACTAAATCACTACAGTCAGAGACACATTGGAGTTGCTGTTAATGGTGTTTTTTTCCATTATCAATCTGTTGAGCTATACTGCTTGTTTGAGTCCCAGTCAGGAATTAATTCAGAACACAGTTGTAAAAGTGTTGGACAGTAAAGCTAAAGTATTTTCATAGCATTTTACATAGATATCATGGTACAGTGTCACTTTCCAAAGGTCTTCCTGAAGCTAAGTAAAGGAAGTATTACACATATTTTTCAAGGGATAAGATAAATTAAGCAGAATCCTTATTTGCTGTGAATGCGAACGAGTTTTTGTGTGTGCCTTTTTCCCCTCCCAAAACCACACAAGAAACTTTAGACAGATTAAATGTTAAACTATAAAGAGTTGTTGGTTTCTTGGTCCATAATTCAGCTTTACTGCTCCGTGGGAGGATATTGCTGTTAGAATAATAGTAGATATGATATATTTTGTACCTTAATTCGTATGTGCAATTTGGACCCACATCACTAACTGCAGAGCATCTACAGAAAGACAAGGATGCTTCAAGTCAGTGATAATGGGAGTATGACTAAAGCAACTTATTTAGATGGTTTGGAAAAAGAAAGACTCATGGAAGGTCGTGTTCTATAAACATCCATCAGCAAAACAATATAGAGGAAAGAACTGAACTATTTTGTCTTCTGCTGATAGGACAAGGAGCCTTTTGCTAGTTCACTTATGCATTAGAATAAAAATAGCATAGTTATTGAGCAATACAGAGCACAGGCCTGGCATGTGTATTAACCTACCTAGTCACATGTTGCTTTGGTTTCTTGAATAAAGTCTGATATACTAGCCAAAAGCTATTCTAGAACTGTACAAGACTTACTAATTTAATTAAAAGTCCTTTGAGGCAGGATATGAGAATAAACTCTACATTTATTTTCTGTAAAAAAGATTAATAATCTTTCAGAGTGATTTAGCAGCTCTTCACACTGGTGTCAATTCAATCAATTTCTTACTAGGCATCTTGGAAGCTTTTCATTGTTTGTCTTTTGTGTTTGGTGGTTTGCTTCTTAAAGAAAGAGAAGGAAAAAAGTTAACAAAATAATCTCAACTAAAGTCCTATTTTAATGTAATTAACAGCAATTTCTATATATCTTTGCCAATCATTTTTCAATCTGTGCTATAAAAAAAATACATTGATATTCTACCATCAGCATAAAATATTTTTTCAGAGTTTGGTGGAATTAAGCCCTTAGAATGGGTCCTGAAACATATCCCCCTTTAAATATGCTGTTGACTTTAATGGGATTTCATATAGGCATATACTTAACAGACTCGTACTTCTTTTTATAATTGGGCCTAAAAAATTATATTTCTTCCATAAAAATATTTTTAGATTACACTATGGATTCAGACTCTCCCAAATAACAGTCTTGATATTTTATTTTGAATTATACATAATAAACCATATTCTGGTTTTAAGTGTTTAACTGTTAGGCTTTCTCAGTTGCTTTAATAATATAGTCTGATTTTTGAGTGTCAGCTTTTTTTTTTTTTTGATTGTTTGAATTTATATAGCTTTTGTTTCCTGAATTTCTATTATTTATGCTCATTATTTGGTATCAGTTCAAATAAGGCATTTGCACTCTGAATCTGGGGATTTTGAATGCTGACCCTCTGATTCTCCATTCCTGTTTTATACCAATAAAATCATAAACCCAATCTTTAAAAATGGAATTTTGATTTTTTTTTTAAATTAATTTACACAGAGAAGATGATTTCTGTAGCTGTTGCCTATTTTATGTTTCAGGATTCCCTTTATCAGATTAATCAGGTGATGAGATACGTCCCTGTTACTTTTACTTGTAGTAATATAAGACTGGGACAAGTCAGTCGACAACATTCTCCATTTCTCTTATTTAGCAGGACCCATCTAGCCCATAATTCTACATTTTCTGAATCCTGCCTCTTGGATTTCACTCAGTCATGTGAGTTCTCTGACATGATCCTTCCCTCGACAATTCACGCAAGTCTTAGATGGCAGAGTTTTGCGTGAGAAACCCAGGTTTTTATTTTCTGTAGTGTTGAGACCTTGGTTACTTGATACAAGAGCACTAGGATTCCTAGCCTATCACCCAACTTTTCCCAAGGTGAAACCAGTTCTCTCCATTGCCTGCAGAATGGGCCTGGGTTGATTAGTTAAATGTCAATAATGTTAACATCTTAAGTTAGATAAAAGAAACTCAACTCGGCTATCATTTGGCATAATTTGACAACCTTAATCTTCCAGTAAATTACAACTGTTAATTGCTAGTATTAACTTCCCAGTAATTGAACTGTGTCTCCTAGATTGTAAGAAAGGAAAACAAATTCTATGAGGTCACAGGCAATTCGGTCCCTGTAGGAAAAGCAGATTTCAAAGATGAGGTGATCGTCAGCTTCACAGCATCTTCAATCGTGTCTATTGAGCTACACAGGGGAGATCTGGAGCAGCTAAATGAACTGAGAGGTTCCAAAAGAATGAGACTGGTGAAGAACAAAGAGAGCAAACCCTATTTTTCCACAATCTGATCATTAGAATTTGGAGAATCTCTGAGGGTGAAATGACCTGTGCCATGGTTCTTAAGCCGTATGTGACTTTTCAGCACTTCAAGGTCAACTTTTTCGAAGGATATGTGTCACTGGAGCTTTGGCACAAAATATTCTGAATTATCCAGAGTCACAGCTCAGAGAAAGTAAACCTAAAAGTGCCATCACCAAATTATCTTCAAACCCAGGTATAGACTTAGTCCCACTTTTGAACTACTCTTGGAATTTTGTCTTTTCTCAACTCATAGTTTGCATTTCACAGTTGTGTGAAGTTTTCGATTTTTGCTCTTCTGGATCAGGAAATTTGGCTACCCATGCTCTGAAGGGAGAGCAGCACATCCTTCTGTTCTCAGGTATATGGTTCCTCGCCCCACTGATTGTCTAATTCAGTACTGAATCAGTCAGCAAGCTTTCCTTTCTGGTGTAATAATAGATGGGCCTGAACTCCTTTCTCATTTTCATCTTCTATACAAACTACAATAATAAAGTCTCAAAAAAACCCCAAAACCAACAACGTGCAATGAACATATAAAAGGATAAAATCCAGTTAATTAGCAAGGTTGAGGATTGTAATTCCTCATGGTGATTCTACACAGGAAAGTGGGGGAGAGTTGTATAAATTTGTTAAACTGCTGCTGATTATTTTTTTTTAACTGTAGTATTCATTTAAGAACATACACCCAGATATAGCCAAATACATATTCTGTAATATATTTGTAAAGCATATCCCTGTAGGGAGTCATACTTACTATACAATAGCAACTGAACTGTGAACGTGCACGAAAAGTGCAGAAGATACACATGGTCCTGTAAGAGATTTGTGCTACAGACAAAGGAAAAAACATATTTATCTCATGATTGTCACACAGAATTATGTAGCAGATTAAGTAGTTAAAAGGAAGGAAAACTTTAAAAAGTATACCCAGAGTAATAGATTGCCAAATACTTTGTATGCAAAAATTCTTTAGAGTCTATCGTGCTTGTTTTTAAGAACCCACAAAAATAGCTATTTTATTTCAAGACAGAAAACAAGGAAGTTATAATTTGGTGTCATCTTTTTTTTTTTTTCAATGTCACGTCTGCTTCTTCTCATATAATATTTTTCAGAGCCCAAAATAAATCATTAGGTCACGCTGATGTATTTTGGGATGTTTTATAGAAGACTGTTTCTATACTTCTGATGAACCTCTTGACTGTCAAAAATAAAGTATAAATAGAAAAGTTTTGATTTACTTGCCAAGTTGGCTTTTTAGCTATCACAAAAATTCCCATGAAGAAAAAAGATCAAAGTTAAGATTACTTCAGTATTTATTTGCTAGTACTGTAAACATATTCTCTATTTAAAAAAGTCTATAGCATTCATAGCCATGCCCCTTGGCAAATGTTTATTTCATCAATACAAGCTATATTTGGGGGAATAACTATTTACACACTAGACAAGGCATATCCACTAATTAGGCCGTCGTGTCTTTGTTTCAGTTCTTAAGAACAACATTAGGTTAAAGCGAAATATATGCTTTCTCTTAACTTATGCTATGCTTCTGGATGATAGGAGAAAAATACATCTGTACCAAAAAACTTGCAGGAGATGTAAAACTTCAGGCTTCTATAAATTTTGTATTCAAATGCTTCCAATTGCCAAGCTTGAAATGGCATTTTGGAAAAATAATTATTCTTTTAAAACAGTGTATTATTAGACTTGCATTTTAATAAACAGCTCTGCATGATGGAAATTAACACAATTGCCTAGGTAAAACTTTATTATTTATTTATTAGATTTTGATTACTGTTGCTGTTTGTTGTTAGGCCTCAAGGAACCTAATTATTTCATCTCAATGCCAGGTTAATAAGTTAGCTGTCTTTAAACAGTTGCAGCTTGAATAATTTATAAAGGTTTGGAACAGTAATTCATTATGGGTTTTTAAGAAGTAGTATATATTAAAAAAAAATAAATGTGTCTCTTCATTTTAGAATGACATTTTTTAAATATTTAGATAAAACATTTTCTCTTTTCTCTTATTAAAGACTTTGAGAGACTAAATTGCTATTCCTGGATTCCATAACCTTTGAGCCATGACTTACAAACAGGAGTAACTAATGAGATAACAAGTCCTAGCTGTCTATCCCAACCATGCTGTTTCTGTTAAAAGTGCAGCTCTAGATTTTTTGACAAGTCATTGCTGGTTTGTCTTGAAACTGGACTGTAATTTGTATGCTCAGTAGGTTCTTCAGTAGTTCCTTCACAAGAGATTCAGACACCTTAATCTGTGCATCTGGAATGGAGCAGACAGCTGGGACAGCATCCTCATCAGCAGTCACATATGTTATCCCTACTTACAAGTCTGAGCCTTTAGTGTTTGACCTTTAAGCAAGCCAATGAGGCACCAAAGTTTCCAAGAGCTTCAGCAAGCTTTTTTACTTTGGATGCCCACTTGGAAATCTGGGGATTTTTTTTTTTCATTTGTCCAAGCGCACTAATCCTAACTGAACAAAATTTTAGCCACTGGTTAACTATTTTAGAATTGCAGACAAGTCATAAAGGCTCAGAATTTTTTTGATAAGCCAAGACCCTGCTGTCCCTAGGTATATGTTTAATATGATACATGAAATCTAGAAATGGAGAGTAACTTATTTTTCTTGTAAAAAGTCACTGCTTCATTAGTACGTTTGCAAAATCTCAGGGCTTCTGCTTTGTGCTGATGTAGGCTATATGGGGGTGACATCAAAAACAACCTCCAGCTTTGTTTACTGGAGTTTCTTAATGCAGTGGTATTATTGTCATTTAGAATTCAATGGGAAAAGAGATTGTTGTGTTTTAGGATTTTTCTCAATTCCTCTCCAGAGAAGGTAGAAAAAACAACCAAAAGAATTTAGCTGTATTCATTACTCTCAGAGCAAAATATCCTATCATCTACGTAAGTAGCATAGTTGGTACTCATGCAGAAGGCAAAGGAGGAGGGTGTCTCTGTGAGATTTGAATAAATTGTCCTCTCAGTCTTCCCTTTTCAGTGCTACAACTGAACCAAGAAATAATACTGAAAGACGCCAGATAGGCAAGGGTTGTTTTGGGGGGGAGTTGAGATTTGGGGTTTTTTAAACTAATTTCTGTGCAAAAAAGGAGTCAGACAGTAAGAGGCAAAGAATAACTACAAGAAAGAATTCTCTTACTTTTCAGTGGTCATACACCAGTTTATCTGGTTTTTGTGCAACCATTTTTCGCCTTCCCTAGGCAGAATTGAGTCACCATGTATCCTACTCAAAAGCACTTTGATGTTCTTGGCTTAAAAGCTGAACAGAAGTAGTGAGCTGTGTTATCAGATGAATCCTGTCTACATTATTCTTGCTGGAAGAATATTTAATGTTTGAAGCTCAAAGGATAAATTACAATTGAATAAAAGCCCCAAACATAATTCTATAAATATCTTGGGTATCATAAGAAATAAGAACTATCTTAAATATCATTGTATCTATTAAAGATAACCTTGTTTAAAAAACAGCATCTTTATAGCAAAATTGATAGTTATCTTATAACTTTTTCTTTCAATTTAATTTATTAAATCAGTATTTTACTTTGTTAAATTAAGATAAAGAAGTTATTTTCTGAGATATTTATCTGATTTCATATAGATTATAGCTGTAAAATCACACAATACTTTCCAGACAATTTTGACAAAAAGTTGTATTATTTCATGAGGTCTCCAGTTTTTGTATTCAGAGGGTACCCACTTTTTTATTTTAGTTTGACACATAATGTGCTTAACAAGCAAAATAATTTTGCTAACAGTAGGTAATATGCTTGTAAAAACAGTAGAAGAGTTAAATGGAAATTTAGTTTTAAAACCCATTTAAATCAGAAAACAGTATCTTGGTTAAATCTTCTGGTAAAAAAATATGATGGTAAAAGTTCCTGTGAAAATACCTGATTTTTTTCATTTTCATTCTTCTGAGTTAATAACAATCTTCAAATGTTTTTGTTTTCAGATTGTATTTCCTAACAGCAGGAGTGTATGTTAATGTCACAGTGCCTATTTCAGACGTGAAATTATAACAAACATACTAGTCAAAACATAAAACAATTTCTTTTGCTTGAAATTCAATGATCATTTGCTAGATCAAGTTTTGTGTCAACGAAACTTTGAGATATTTCTATACTTTGAATAAGAAAAGCTGCACACTTAGCATGGAATACATTTTACTTAATTTTAGCCACCTATAGTTATACTTCTAGGCTAAGCCATTCTGTCTGTCTCTTTTTTACAGTCACATAAGAAAGACAGAGGTGACCCCCAATTCATTCCATCTTGGAGTTTGTTAAACTGTGGCATGATGGCAGTACTTGTGAAATCTTACTAAGTACTCATTGTACTGAGATAGCATGACATAACAAAATATGCATTAAAAACAAAAATGTCCTAAACCACTCTATGTTCTTTCAAGATATTTTCCAAAAGGGAATTTTACCCAATTTTTCCTTTATCTAAAACTATAAAATGGTTTTTTGGGCTTTGGGTGTTTTGTTTCCTCTTTGTTTGGAGTGGCAGCAAACCACATTCTGAAACAGAATTAAGGTTCCAAGCCAGAAATCTGAGTTAAACCAGAGTATTGTTCCAATCACTTTTCCTTTTTTTTCAAATATAATCTTTTATGTCTTAATTCTAACCCTAAATTTTATTTCATTTTAGTGTTTCTAAGTTTACAATTTATTATCTCAAGAATCTGGTGCAATTGCATTCAGTTGTTACTCGTATTTTGTTAGTCAAAAGCCCTATGTGATTCTGGTGAGTCAAACACTGATAATTTATGTATCCGATTTTTATGTTGTTTCAGTTGTTCGTTCAATGCCAGTGGATTAACTAAAAGGAACCCAGTATATAACTTTAGAAAATTGTATTGTTTCATTTAGCTGTACTACATGTAGCGTCCTACTATTGCCCATTAGCATTTGGATAGATTTGCCAAACTTCTCTCCCATAACTTTAAATTTATATTTTATCTTAAATCAATTCAAGAATTTCAAAATTTCTGCATATCTTTAGATTTACTTTGTAGACATTTGAGTAATTGCCACTTCCATTGCTATTTTTGAGAGGTATGTGGCTTTTTTCTCTTTATCTCTTCCCCTATTTATATCTTTATGCATGGGTAGTCTTATTTCCCTACAACTACTCCTTCTTGGTAGAAGTTTACTACTATTTAATAATATAGCAGCCATTCTAGAGTGAACAACTCATTCTGAAGAACTAAGCTTTATAAAAAATCTAGGCAATCAGTAAATTGTTAGTCCTTGTTTGTTTGTGTATTCATTATGAGTTTGTTCCTTCAGACTCTGTGTAATACACTAAAATCCATAATCCTGGGATTTTACTGCCTTAGAAGTTTGTGGTTTAAGCACTACCATAGCTAAAATTAACATCTCTGTTGTTAACAGCCTCCCTTTCACATCTACTGACATTACTCTCCTTTCTAACATCTCACCTATCTGAAGATTAATTCAAATTGAGAGATTTCTGTTTTCAGCTTTTGATGTGCCCTCAGCTTTTTCACTGAAATTAAGACACAGAAGTTTCAGGAGTTGGAAACCTGCATTAAGAGTGTGTATTAAATACACCTTTTCCCAGTGCCTTAAGAAGAAAATAAAAGCCACATAAATCACTACCTCCTTTCTGACAATGGCGTTACCCTTTAAAACAGTTCTTAGAAAGTTCTTCTCTGTAAATTTTGTGGATCTTTAATCGTTAGTCATCTTCTGATAGTTTTTGCTCTCTTTCATTTGTAGCAAATTCTCGGTTGTCTCAGCTTTGTCCTTCATTATTAATGCAAGACCATTAGTAACATGATCATAGGAGAGAAACTGTTGGAGTTCTCTTTCTGCTTTTCAAAGGTGACTCCTCTGCTTCTATTCTGATCATCAGTACTAGTGTTTGCTGCTAGGTTGAGTTTCTCTGTGCTCTATTTAATCCTTATTTCAAAGCCCAAGTGGAAACCCTTCCCCTCTTTTACCATCTTTCTCAATTTTCATGACATTAGGTGTTTCTCAGATTCTCATCTTTATTCCCTGTGTTTATATTTCCAGCTTTTAATATTATTTACAGTTACTGTATCTATCTGAACCTTATTTGCTCCTCTGTTGTTAAAAAAGACTTCTGCTATTTGGATATTCTGGCAAATAGGTTTATATTTTGGCTTTAACTGTTACAAATATTGCATAAGTATTTTTGTATTTTTTGTATTTCAAGTTTGCTTTTACTTACTTTTTTTTTTAATGTCATTCATTTTATGTCCTTTATGTTACATTGGGGAATGCTTTATACTTTCCAAATATACATTTTTTTTCCTTATTACTCAAAACACAGTCATAATTCCACACTGTGAAAAGAATAATTTTTCTTTTTCAAAATATGTCACATGAAAGCAACCAGGACTAATTCTTGAAATCATAGATCATCAATTCCTTGCCTTTTCTAGTATTTTCCCAGCATTGCAAAGACCATGGATTCTCTGAGATCCTTCCAGTTCTGCGACCCACCTCTTTTTCAAAACAACTTTTTCCCCTTCCCCCATGCCTGCAGGCTTGTTCCTCTTCATTAATATATTCAAACTTAATCTCTTCCATCTGGCAGCCCATCCTTTGGGCTGCAGTCTGAGGATCTTTTTACGGACATGTACTGCTGCTCTCCACTGTTTATGTTTGCCACTAGTTGCTGTAGCTGTAGGTGACATACAGCAAACTGCACCTCGAACACGAACAGGGACTGTGTTTCACAGCCATGCAGCTGCTGCCACAGACGCTGGATGCCCACAGGATGGACAAAGACTTACAGTTTAGGACAGCTAGTATTCATTCGTCCAAGAAAAAACCCTTCCTGTGCACTTCATTGCAGCTATGGCCAAAGGAGTTAACAGAAAATCTTTTCAAAAGTTGTGGTTTAAATGTTCAAGCTATGGAGATATGAAAAGGCAGGCAGGACTTTGCTGTGCAGGCTAACTTGACGTTCCTCTTAATTGTTTTGGTGCAGAGCACTCCACAGTTTCTCCTTCGAGAGGGTAATTGAGCTACCTGAAACACTTCAGTCTGTCTCAATAATCTTTGTCCCCATATATATGGAAGGTGTGTGTGGTATGGCAGTAAAGAATATTATGCAGAATTCTGGGCATATCTGAGTTTTAGAGCAACCTGCACTTGAGAGACTTCAAAGCTGTTTGCTCCAATTTAGCAAAGTCCACCTTGGCTACCTGGGTCAGCATAATACCACTTTGCCTTTCCATCCCATGCTGGCCAAGAAAAATTTATTTGAAGTAGAACATACGTATCGAGCTGTCAAGTAGGCACCAATGATGACAGTGGCAGTGAAACAAAAATTTTAATCCTCCAATATGTAGTACAATAGGTCTTGTTCCATTAAAACGTGTACTTTCTTAGTCTGTATTGTCTGTATGAAATACTGCACATATGAAATTTGGGATTAATTTACAACAAGCACACCATTCCAAATAATTTTTTTCATTGTTAGTGGCCTTGTAGTATTGCTAGTTTCATGCCAGTTCTCGTTATGATGAGAAAGGTTTCTATTGGATTATACTGTAGCTTGTAAGGAAATTACCTTTGACAGTTAAACTCATCATGCAGACTTCTTTGGGTCGTGTGTTTTAGGGTGCATTTTAAATAACTGTTCAGTTGAAGGGATGTAGATATAGTTCTCTTTTCTTAAAAGTCTTTAGAAGTAGCTCATAAATGATGCTATAAACTTTTAGTTCTTAAAAAAAATTCATTACATTGTGCTTAATATGCACTTCTTCATTCAAACAAGCCTGATTCAAAATGTCACTTGACTGGTATAAGATATGGAGGAATGAGAAATTACATGTAATCTAGTTGGCTGTGGAAATAAGGATTATTAATAATATACATTATTAAGAAAAGTAAAGCTTGTTGAAATATTGTACTTGTCACAGAAATAAATTACTAAAATTACTTGATTTAGTCAAGTCACTGCTGGGAAAAATGCATTGTAGCAGAAAGAGATTTGGGCAATTTGCAGACGTGGTCTCTTCTAGGACTGACTTGTGCCTAGTACAGCGTTAGAAAATATAGTTCTGTTTAATTTACAGCCATCATTTAGAACTACCTAACAGCTACCTAAATTCCTGAAAAATCTTAAAGCCTGAGTAAAATTCACAGGATTAGAATATAAGTATTTCTAAAGTGCTTTAATCTATGGGCTAGACTGTTTAACACTGATTCAGTCCATGGTGCTGGACTTCTAAAGCAGGTTAAATTCTTAGTTTTAGACTGGAACTGGTGCCACAGTCTTCTACTTACTACTATTTTTAATCTAATCTAGAGATGTAATAATATAACATTTTAGGAAAATCACACTGGGTTTTTTGCCTGTTATTCAAATGATGAAACTCAATCATTCAAAACTTTCTGTAAGTATAGCCATCATCTTTTGAAGTCTCTGCTTTCTTTCAAACAACAGGGTAGGAAAAGTATCTTGTCTTTTTGTTAATGATGTTGCTCAAAGAGTCAAAAATAAATGTTAGATCAACTAGTTAGGATTCAGAAACCTTTTCTTTAGGGTTGAGATACTGTTTTCCAGTACCTGGAAGTATGTAGTAACATTGGGGGATAGACTTCTGTAGAAAACTGTAGGAAGAAACTTCAGTTCTGTTTTTAAAAGTCATATAATTTGTGATTAGAAATGATGTTTCTGTTCTTTTTTCTCAAAATTTTAATTTTGTGCCATTATTACATATTTCAAGCTTCAGTCCCTGGTGAACTTGTAATGTTTTCTTGGATCTGCAAAATATACTTAATCCTCTGGCAATTTCATCACTTCCATACTTAACACTTCATTAAAATGGTGGCTTTAAAATCTGGTTTACTTTAAACTGAGAATATACGGTATTCTTCAGACTGATTAATCAAAGTCATGAATTACCAGATTAAACACATAACAAAATAAAAATGTGGTTTTTTTAGTCTCTGTATATTTCTTAATTTTATAAAGTTTTTTATTCTTACATAGTTAAATCATTCTTATCAACCTAAGAGTCTTTTTTTTTATTGCTGTCAATACATGTCATTTGAGAGAACTCTTATTTTTAAAAGGCTTTCATTAATATTTTTACTTCTGTCCTATCATGACTTACTCTTCGAGGGAATTAAAAAGGGAAGGTTTCTCGCCTTTCAAAAAACCACTGATGTTGCCTCCTCACTGCTTGTAAATAAGTAAAATGCCTGTTCTGCAAGGCAGCAATAAAAGTAGGACCTTTACGCAGACTTAAGAAACATACACTGAAAATGCCATTCAGAATACAAAAAACACCAGCATTGACTAAAATTTATGGTGTGCTGCTTCTGAAAATTTGTTAGTGGCTAGAAGCTGAGATGCTAGATCCACTCCCCTTGGTGCTCTGCCCTCCGGGACTAATCCAGGTCTCATGACAGCAGTTAGTAAAGTTGGACAATAACTAACGAAAGCATCAAAAAAAGTGCTTAAGTGGACTGTAAAGTAGGAAAATGTCTGTTCTACGCTAGCATATTTCTAAGTTTCCTCTGGAAATGGCTACCAGCACCTAGCTTCTCAAAATGAAGGCAATATAGAAAACAGTGGCTGAAGTAATAACTAGAAAAATCCAGCAGAAATGTAGCCCATACTCATGAGTTGTAAACCTTTTTCTCTCTCTCTCTCTTTTTTTTTTTTTTTTCATTTGCCTTTTGATCACACACCTCCAGGGTATTGCAGATAGATTGAAAATGACTGGTTTAAAGCAGTGGTTCCCTAGTTAGGGTCTGCAAGGTCATGGCCTGCAGAATAATTTGAAGTGCATAGTGTGTCCAATTATGAGTTTGATGGCAAGGATGCATCCACAAACACTTTGGGTTCTTCCTAGTGATCCAAAAAGCTTTTAAAATGTTGGATTAGAGTGCAGCTTTGCCCAAATAATCTTATAAAAAAAGATGTGGGAGGTTTGTGCTGATAAGGTCAAGAAGTTGTCTGAAAGTAGAGCTGGTAAGTTCTTTAGAACCAAAGTTGAATACCAGATGATTATATATGTGTACTTTTTGGCTTTAATATAGATTAACAATGGCTTATATCATTCTATGAGAGTTTAATATTCTTTTGAATGTAAAAAGGCAATGTAACACAAAGATGGCCATGGTTGTTAATGGCTTGTATTAGCTGGGAGCTATAAAATCATCCTAGTACTCTGTTAGTGCTGGAATAATAATTTACCAAGACAATTACCACATGGTGGAACTTTTTTGCTGCTCTAATTCAGTGTTATTAATAATGAATAAAATTGCAATTTTCTCAGGTTGCTAGGGGCAGTGGGGAATTATTTCAATGAATATTTCAGCACATTAGTTTAATCATAGTTCCACAAAATTCAAGTGGGCAATATTTTATACTTTTAAGTTCAGTCTGCTAAGGGACCATAGTCATTAAATTGCAAACTATTTGCACTGAGGTCCAGTCTATGATTTACAAGCCTTGTTAAAAACACTGTAAAAGAAAGCAAGCTGTGCCATTAATACTTGTAATTTGATGCTGCTTTTGTTAATGGGTTCAGTGTGATTAATGTTTTTAGCAGCAGGCAGAACATTTTGAGACAGGCAGTGCTGGGGTTTATAATACATAAATGTATGTAAAGAAATGCTAGAATATTGTAAGTTTTAGTAATACATGTTTTTACAAGATTGTATTCCTGAAATGGGAAAGCAGCAGTGAAATTATACTATAATGTATGTAAATACACTTCAAGCTGTGGTAGGTGCTGATGTGTGTGTTCTTTATTTTCCAGCCAACTGCATGACTTCTGGCGCTTGGATTACTGGGAAGATGATTTGCGCCGACGGAGGCGATTTGTTCGCAATGCTTTTGGGTCTACTCATGCTGATGCTCTCCTAAAAGCTGCTGTGGAATATGGTCAGTATTAACTCAGCTTAAAAATATAGCTCATGATGCTTTCTTGATGTCCATGAATGCCTGAGAATCATGTCCCTTCTTTTTCAAGGACAGTGCTGAGAATCCTAGGACAACATATTCTTAGAACAGGAATTCTTTCAATTCTTACACTTTAATGAACCAGAAGACTTGAGCTTGTGAGCTCTTAAATTCCCTGATCCCCAATGGATTCACATTATACTTCTCTAGCATTCCCAGATGCTAATTTTGAGACACGGGTAAAAGCAACTGAGCTTGTCTCTCTGGAGTGACTGAATGAAATAGGTCATCAAACTAATGTGTCATAATAGTTCCACTGGAGATACTTTGTGAATGAGGAATTAAAAAATATCAGGAATTTTATCCTAGCATGCATAATTTCAGTGAAAATTATTTTTTCCGCAAATCATGACATGCATAGCAACTTGTTAACAATAATAATTTTTAAGGATAACTTGTGATTTGAATAGTAAGCTGAACACATAGAAGCTTCAGTCTTAGAAACTGAAGAATTAGATGATGTTTGATTTTCATGGAGATGTAGCTGCAGTATAAAAGAGGAATGAGGAACATACTTAGGAACTCCTTTATAACATGTAAAAGGTTCATATGTTTGTGACTTTTCTACAGCAGACTGAACCTGAATTCTTTGAAAATCTAAAGCAAATTTATTTCTCGGGTTTAAGCTGGGATACCTTTCTAGCATATCAAAGACAGGAGTTTTTTAAAGAATATTATGGTGGTTTTCTGTTTTGTTTTGTTTTTGTTTTTTTTTTTCCTATCTGTAATGATGAAAAGAAAATACTATGATTCTTTAGCATTTAGGAGGAAAAAATTGAAGTAATCATTCACAAAGGAAGTTGAACCTTTCATCTGATGTTTAGCCAAAGGCTAATGTTGCCAAATGAATATGCTGAATATGATAGATATAAACCAAACTCTGTATGACCTACACTTTTCACCAACTTTGCAGTTGTTGAGGCAAATAGCTGGGATCCAAACAAGGTTAGACATATGAATTAATATCTCTGTGTGCAGTTATACTAGCAAGTGTAACCTAATCCTTACTTAAAGGTGAAGGCTATCATGTGCAAGACTTCAAGTCATAAACTGTCCTTAAGCTGGGTTAAGGAAGCCATTTCCCCAATTAGTATAGAGTATTTCATATTTGACAAAGGATTAGTTTCTCCACATTCTTCCAAAACATCAAGATGGAGATGAGAGTCAGGTACAAAACTGTGCTAATTGCTGTGTTGCATTTGAAAGGCAAATAATCACCAAAACCATGGACTTTACATGTATATAACACCTGTTAGTGCATTCAACATAGAGGAAAATTAAAACTCAGATGTGTACACAGATGGTGCATACCAAACATAGTGATTGCATAAAAATTAACAATAGACTGAAGTTTTCAGAATTAAAAAAAAATTCTAGCTTTTCATATATGTACTAAAATTAACATGGAATTTTAAACGAGTATGCATTAAAGTATTAATGGATTCTATCTAGATGTATTTATTTTTCAGAGGCTTAAGCCTTTGGATTTTAATACTAAAACTTTCAGCTGACCTTTCTCTGTAAGAAAACATCCTTAACACTGATGTTATTTTTATGCCTCTTGGTGTTACTAATGAGTTGAATAATTTATGAGGTTGTCATGTGAAAAGGATTTGGTGCAGTTTGATGTACTTCTAGCCTTTGGTGTTGGAATGTGATTAATAAAGAGCTAGAGGCAGATTTTTTTTTCCAAAGGGCTTAACTTTCATTGTAGTTGGTTTTTTTATTGGCTTTGTTTTGATAATTTTGTTTGGAACAGTTTGATAGTAAAATGCCCTTAGCTTCCAAAACTGAGCATGACATCACACTACAGAAAGAATTTAAAGCATTAAAAAAAAAGTCAGACTGCATAGTTTTCCAACAGATTTTATTTCCTGACCTCAGATACTTTGTTTGTGAGAAATAAAGTATTTATCAAAGTAAAATTTGTTGTACTTTTGTTTCAATTTTTCATCTTGACATCTCTAGCACAAGTAAAGCTGTTGTGAGCATCAGTAAAATAGTGGAAACATCTTACAAGTTTTTGTTATCTACATTGACTGTCTGTTATAATTTAGGTTTCTGTGCATAAATATTGCAATGGAGGAATGTTTAGTCAAAGCCTAAGTCAGCAAGCTCCTCAGTGTCTACGATCAAAGGCATCAACTTAAATAGGTCTGATCAGGCATTGCAGAAGAGGGCAGCCAGTTTCAGCTGAGCAAAAATCACAGAGCAAAGATGACAAAATTAATCAGTCATTTCTTTGGCAGTAAATAACAAGATATGCTGAGGATTGCAGATGAGAGAATTATCAGATTCCTTGGAGATGTGCCTGCTTAACACCTGATTTATCTGAGCTTGTGCAGCCATCAAGATATGACCTTGATAGATAAATAAGTGCTTTACAGTTACTCTGGTATTAAATCATATTTGATGTTGGATGTATGGATACTGTAATTATATTATATTTACAGTCATTAAGGAGGAGTGCTGGAAATGAAAACTATGTCTATGATCTATATATTTGTTTTAGAGAAGTGAGAACAGATGTTAAATTCTACCTTAAAGGCTTAAAAAGAGAAGTGTTAACTTTAGATGACAGTGACTTCTTCCTGTAGGAAACATTCAATGTTATCTGCTACTGGAAAATAATATTCTCTCAAAAAAATTCTGCCACAGTGAAGTTTATATTTAACTACAATCTGTTAGTCAGCTCTTGTATGCATGTTTGGATCTCCATGCTTCATAAAGTATAATATGCATACATATGTATGTGTGTGTGCATGTGTATACATATGAAAATATGTTCAAAGTACCTGACAAGTAAAAAATATTGCAATGAGAAATTATAACATATTTCTATGCCTATATAAAACTGTGAAAAATTATAACATATTCCTATGGCTATATACTTAGTTGTCCTTTGAGATTGTTTGCATCTCAGTCATAGCAGCATTTACAGAAGATTGACTAGAGAATTTTTCCTTTTGGATTACTCTCCTCCTTTTCTAAGATTTTGATATTAGGCACTGTTAAAATTACTTTCATACCCAGATTTAAAATGCCCGCATAATTAGTCCAGTATTGTTATCTTGCTGTGCCCTTTTGTTTAACTTGAATCAAAATATAGATTCGTTTCTCCCTTTTGTGTAGCTGAAAGGATGCGACTTACTGCAGTATCTAAGTGCAAGCTATAATAGATTTTGAATTGCCTGGAACTTTTAGTAGAGTTTTAATTTTATACTGTTGCTAACTTAAACAGTTCTTATGAAAAATTTAGAATGGAATTTCAATGCAAATAAGGAAATGGTAACTGAAAAGAAAGAAAGAAAAAAGAAAAGATCATATAAATGATTATGCACCCTACTTTTCTTCCCCAAATTTTACTATGATAGATATGTGAAATATGCAGATATGACCCAATTCACAGGGATTCTGTACATGTGGTGAAAGAACTGTCTCTTCAAGTTAATCACCTTAACAGTTTACAGTCATTGGAGATTAGCATAGATGAGACACTACTGTACCACCCTGCCAGTGACACAGAATGCTGGTCCACAAAGGTCAACTTTAGAGTAAAACAGTTACTGTATAAAGATTTGGTCCTTCAGCCTTTAAAGATTGTGGTCCACAAACAATTTGTACATAGAGGGAGTACAAGAAAGGCCACATTTTCTAGCCTACACTGGAGTAAATGAGCATGAACTCAGTGCCCACATTCTAAACATACATGTGTAAGCTGGTCAAATATATCTAGGGTATGTGCTCAAGAATATTTAGCCTGTTAAGCTGATTAGCGTGACAGATCCTAAATGCTTAGAATGAAAAAGAAAAGAAAAAAATAAAAATACAATTATAATGTAATACGTTCAGGTTTTGAAACAAAGCCACAGATACGTCTTATATATGCCATATAGCCACATATGGCTTTTGAACTTGCATATGTGTGGATATCTAATTAGCAACCTTGTTTCAAGGGCAGCTCTAGCTGAAGCAGACTGTGTATGGCTCCTTCTGGCACTTGTCCTTAGTGCTCTAAGTTTCACCAAATACTATGTTTGCTCTTCACTAGAAATACAGTTTCATTACACAAACACTATTAAAAAGTATCAGGTTTGGAAATCTGGAATGTTCGAATCTGAAAATTATTTTCATGAGAGCAGAGGAATTTTGATGGACCTTCAAAGAATGGCAGGAAGGATTCCTTCAGGCTGCTGAAGGACCAGAGTACTTAGCTTCAAGCAAGCGCTGACTTAGAAGCAAGGCTGTGTGGGTTCCTGCTATGAAAATGAGGGTCTGAAATCCATGGGAACTCATACTCAAACAAGGGACTGTCTTCAGAAAGGGGCATCTGGGTGTCCCAGAGACCCTACTGGAAAATTCAATTCTTTCAGGGTCCTCCATGTTATAGAAATACCCTAAGATGAAATTTCAGAAACTCCAGCTCTAGAGCAACCCCACAGTGCTGACAAAGCAGTTGATTTCCACAGCTCCTGAGTTCCATCTCACGAGCTGCTGGGCTCCCTGCCTTCTGCAGACAGTGTTAGAACAAGATAGAGGGAGGAGCGTCCAGAGAAACTGGTAAGAAGATATGCACCAAATGTTCTAGAATGATAAGCCAGTGTTCTACAAACAAACTTACCTGACATTTTCAATTGATAAAACATTTGAAGAAATCAGAATGTCCCATGAACTGGAGATGTTCAATTTCATCATCTCTGTCCAGAAGCTTTGCTGTAAAATCAAATGCCTTATTCTAGGAAGTCTGAATGTGCGCCTAAAAGCTAGTCTTCATTTCCATCCTGCATTTCAGGTTCTATACTTTGATATATTAGGTTGTTGACACTAATGACATTGTTAAAAATGTAAAGGTGTCTTTTGTTGGTGAAAATACTATAATTTCTGCAACAAAGTCAAGACTGTCTGGCAAAGGTACTGTATAAATCCTGTATATCTAGAAGAGTTGATTTACTTTTTCTGAGCTTCATAAAGTTCTCAGACGTTATTATCCTTTACCTTATCTTTTTTTCTGTGCATGCTGAAAATGCCCAGAAACATTTCTGTGTATTTCCAGAACAGTTTCAACAACACTGATTTCAGAAGCAACCATAAGAAAACCTGTGTTTTTTCAGTAACTGATTCAAAACTGAAAGCAAGATGAAGACAACTGATAGTGAATCATTACTTATCAGAGTTTTGCTAGCAGGCCAACTAGATGCATAAAACCCAGTTACTTTCCTAGCTGTATCGGCAGTGAGAGCATTGCATATGTACCACGTAAGAGATTAAAGATCAAATTATGCTTTCAGTTTTTTCTATGAAATATTGCTTTCTTATATCTATGTGAAAAGCTTTGTTGTCAGGGTTGAGTTTTATAGATCCTTTTGTTGGGTTCTTTTACATTTACTTTTACTTCTAAAATGATCCAGACATCTTCTGGTTGCCAGTACCAGGATAAAAGGCAACAGGAACAAACTATTTTTTACTGTCGTGGTGGCCAAACAATGGACAGGTTGTCCAGAGATGGTGTGTGGTCTCCATCATTGGAAATACTGAAAACCAAAAAGTATTTATATAAAACTATGTGGCCCCCTTGAGTCTTCTCTCCTCAAGACAAAGAATATCTACAGAATATCTGGATCGATTTAGTAGTAAAAGTAAATATAAAAGAATATCTATGTCTCTCTTGTACTGGGGAGCCCAGAACTGGATGCAGAAATCCAGGTGTGACCTCACCGAGGCTTAGCAGAGGAGAAGGAGTACCTTCCCCAACTGACTGGCAATACTCTGCCTAATGCAGCCCAGGATAACCTTCCCCATTGCTTCAAGGGCACATTGCCAGCTCATGTTCAACCTGGTGTCCCTCAGGACCCCCAGCTCCATTTTCACAGAGCTGCTTTCCAGCTGGGTGACTCCCACCATGTACTGGAGCCTGGACTTGTCCCTCCCCAGATGCAGGACTTAGCACTTTTTGTTGAACTTGGTGAGGTTCCTGTCAGCCCACTTCTCCAGCCTGCTGAGGTCCCTCTGGCATATCAGTCGCTCCTCCCAGTTTCTTGCCATGTGCAAACTTGCTGAGGGAGCTCTCTGCCTCATCATTAATGAAGATGTGAACAGGTATAAAATGCTTCTTATATCAATTTGCTCATGTTCAGTATAATAGTTATTACTACTGAAATTGAGTTTGTTGTGGCTGCATAAACCAAGACGATATTTTTGATTGTCTTTTTTCCCCCCTCAATTAATGCACTATCCTGAAAATTAGTCACACACATCCCCACAATATAATAAAATACACTGCTCTGGGGAAATACAGTGTGACCCTTATCTAAGATAATTTCCCAAAGTGTTATTTATTTATGTAATACCTTAAGTAAGAACACATAAGAGCAACTGAAGAAGGAAAGCACTTTACTAAAAAGAAACCTTGTCCCCTCACCCCATTCATGCCCCCTTAATTTTAGTCTGTAAGTAAACACAAGATGACCATTAATTGTAAGCAGTTTTAAGAAATAGAACGGACTTTATTGGCAGAAAAACACACATACTTGATGTTCAGTGGTGAGCATTTTAAGAATATGAATACAGTCATTAAATTAACCCATACCAATGCTTCCGTGTGCCAAGTAAGTCCTCTTTGCTCTTTAGTCTTAATGGGATCATGCTGCCATGTGAGACAAGCATGTAAACATTTCTGCTTCAGCTGAAGCACCTAAAATAATACTTCTATTACAAAACTTCCTTTCAGTACATGAACTAACTTCCACATTGATTGTGAAATCTCCAGTGTAGTCTGACTGAGTTTATATCTGAATTATGTGCCTGAAGGAGTCATGAAAATCTGTCTTTTTTTTAAGCACAGCAATTTAAGATTTCCATCTATGGCCTTGTAATTGTAGCCCAACAGTGCCATCCACTGCTTCTCCAAATAAACTTCCAAGTATTTCATCCTCACAGGATTTTAGGGAAAATATTACATGATAGTTGTGTCCTCTTAATTTTATACCATATTTTATATGGTAATTGCAAAATACATTTTTGTGTAAAGAAAGTCTAGGAAAAAGCTTATATTATGTACTAATAGAAGGATCTGCAAAGCAGAATCTTAATAGTGATAATAATAAAATCTAAAATACTAGATTTAACTTGGTCTTCTTTATAACATTTCCCACCCCACTCCCCCAATCATAAACATGTTCTCATTAAATATATCTACTATTATGGTGATCCTTTTTCTTATAACCCAGTGTAATGTAATGAAAGGCACCTTCAAGATGTAAATGATAATACAATTTGCTTAGGTACAGTACTGAACACTGCTGTGCTGAATTGTACTGAGAACTCAGTGTTTGAGGTTCTGCTCTCTGACTAGGTCATGGAAATGAGTTGCAATTGCATCCTATCAGTACTTTGCGCTCTAAATATCTTCTTCCTGTTGTATGTTATTTCTAGCATAGGAATTTTTATGGCAGTTTTATAATAAGTTTTAAGTACAGATTCGTTAAACAGTCATTTTTTTCTAATTATTTCCTCAACTCTTGAATGTGAGAATCTCTGTCTTGACTCTAATTCAAGTTCTTCACAGAGCTAAATAGGATATGAACACTTTTCCCTCAAAATCTCTGTGCTGGGTTTCAAATGCTTTTCCTCTGAGATTTTTAGGTTATCTGGCATGACCTAGGTTTTAGCTGCTGTTATAGGTCTGAGCTAATAGATTCACTGCAGAACTTGCTGGCTTTCTACCAGCAGTTAACATAACTACCTCTTTCTTAATCTGAGTATATGACCCCAGAATGTTCTTGAAGTAATGAAACTGGCCTGCAAAACCATTCCTAAGATCTAAAAATTGCAACCATGTCAGTCTTTGAATTCTAGCTGCATTTTTCTCCCTTCCACAGTTAAATTTTCATGTAGAAAGAATGCACAATATCTGTCTGTTCTACCAAATGAAAGTAAATTATTTACCAAACCCAGTAAATTGCTATGATGAGAAATGTTTTCAAACCCACGTGAACAATGTATTTGTTCTGTTTATTCATTTCTATACCTATTTGACAAAGAAATAGAAGTTCTTGACCCATGAATATTCAGTGACTCTCATAGAAACATTTCAGAAGAACATTCTGTCAGTGAAAGTCTAATAATAGTCCTTCAGAGTCCTTCAAAGCTGAGTGAATGTAGGTCTTGGGACTCAGGTTTTAACATGCGCTTTTCTAATCTCCTCTTATCTATGCTTTAAAACTCTGTCTTAAGGAGTAACAGCACTTTAAAAATCTTCTTTGGCTATAGTTAAAACCACAAAATATTCCTTTTCTAAATTTTCTGCACTCTTCTTATTCATGATGTCTTCTTCACTGCAGGAATCCATTCTCCACTTTGTGTGTAAGTGGAAATATATATGATTTTCTGAAGACCTGGCTAGGACAGCATGCCAAGCACATGGCTGGAATGGAGGGACATTGTTTCAACAGTGCCCCAACCTTTGCAGCCTATAATTAGGAGATCATACTGTAGATTTAAAAAGATTTTACTGTCCCACTCCTTCTGACGGTCAGTAGGAGACATGACAGGCTTTCAGACAATGGGCTCAGGTTTTTTGTGAGCCTCTGGGCTACTTGCAAGGGTTAAATCAACAGAAGAAGATTGCAGGAATCTTTTCACTGTAGGTGATTCCTTGTCTTTGCAGAAAAGGAAATTGGTATGTATAGATTTTGAAAATAAAGGAATTCATTTTCAGAGACAATATATATTTTAAGATGCTTTAGTATTTTTACTCATCTTTTTACATTTCAATACTTAACATTTATCACATAAAATCTATTTCTATTATATCACATGAAAATTCTTGGAGATATTTTATGTAAAGAATAAGATTTGTACACAAGAAATGAAGATTTAAGTATATATGCAATGGCTATTCCATATCCTTACAAGCAGAGTGAATTCTTCACTACCACTTATGTTGTGTGTTTCATTATTTTATAGTGTTAACTTAGAAATGCACACAAAAAGTACCAGTGTAATGAAATAAACTGGATTTTCTTGTGAGTTTCAGTGTGATGCAAGTTACAGGCAGGGATGAGGAAGCACCTTGTGAAAGTACTGTATTAGAAACCAAATATATTTTATGGAAAAGTTCTTGAATACACTACTAACCAGCATGATAAGGAAAACCCCTTGTTAAGAATTCTATCAGCCAGTATCTTATGCATGTTTCCAGTTGTTTAATTTTCTTTTTCATATCATGTGTGTTACATCATGACATGACTTTTTTCTTATCCTTACAGTGTGCCTAAAGAGTACATCTCCTGGTGTGTTTGTGTAACACCCTGAACATCATCTACAATAGATGTACTCTCACAGCTGAAAGAACTGTGCATAATACTCAAAAAGTGTTTTATTGGTGTTTCTTTTGCCATATAGCACAAATCATTCAATCCTATGCCCTTAAAAAGCTGATCACATTGTCTAAATAACATCTCAGCTCTCATCTAAATGGAAAATAATCTTGCTAGTGCTTGCAAATTTAACATAAGCATAGAAATTTTGCAAGTATCCCATGCGAGGTCTGTGCTGTCTTGTAATATCTGTGAAGCAGAATGAAAGATGTCACAGACCCCACGTGACAGCTTAATGGAAAGTGAAATAAAATACTGCTCTCCTTTTTTCTTTACTGTTGACAGCTGCTAAGATTTCTGTGAGTTAGCTCTCCTTAATACTCACTCAGGCTTTCTACCTGGGATGATGATTGCCGTTCACCCATTTCAATTATCTCATTGAGCTGTTTTAATGAGAGACCCTCAGAATCTGCTTTTTCTCTGATATCTTGTGTACCACTGCTCTTTCACTTTTCACCTGCTGGTTTGCATGAAACAAAGATGTTCTGTAACTGCAGTTATGTTTGTTTAAAATAGAAACTAAAAAAGAAGTAATAATTTTAAAATCCAAAAAAACCTACAAACAAACTCAAAAAGTGTACAGTAAAATTCTGTTTCAAATCAAGGAAAAAGCAAAACTTCGATTTTAATTTGATAAAAAATTGCTATCTGGGTAGATAACTTTGATAGATAACTGCTATTGCTAGATAATTTCTAGCTTAGAGGAGCTTATGTATTTACAGCAGCCTGGTCCAAACATTAGTGCTGTCTGCTGCTACTGGAGTGTAGTCCCTTAACAGCTCTTGGATTTAAACACAAATATCCCAGTGTTAGAGTCACAACGAAGCCTCACAAATGTGCATATCCTGTGGGTGCTGCCCTTTGTCTGGTGTTGCTATAGGCATCGATCTCTCCTGAAATAGAAGCAATTCTTCCCACCAGTTACTTTAGCTGCTGACAAGAAAATATGTAAAGCAGTTCTGAAGATGTGGTGATCTACATGAGGATAAAATTGGGTTTGTACAGATAAAAACCACAGTGCACACTGAACCACTGGGAATCTAGAAAGTAAATCTAGATGTTCTAATGACATTTTTATATTGACAAATTTATTATTTATATATAAAACATTGACAGCCCTTTAAAGAAACATTATGTTATGTGACATTATGTCATGTTTAGGGGATTTTGTCTGTGTAAAGACTGAATAAGATGGTTCTTCTGTATGTCTCAGAAGAGAAGTTTCACTTGAAAAGATTACCATTCCAGAAAGATAAAGTAATTTCAGATATGTTGACAAATGGGTCTCTCAGAGCACTGATCATGAGCTGTTGAGGCTTTCTTCTGTAAATAAGTAGTCTTAATAGAAATTGAAATGGTACTGGAATTATGATAGCTACTACAAAAGAATTTTAAACTTACTTCCTACACCTTCATTCCCTGCACTAGAAAATGAATTTTTTTGGCTTCCTATTATGTCTCTCTAAAGTGCCTGTTTCCAAAGATGTGATCCTTTGTGGATCTGAGAGCAAAAGTTTAAGTAATGAGGGGCAAAATTGCCTTCTAGCAAAGATATAATCACTCATGGCCACAGAAAAGGAGAATTTAAAAATTGCAGATGTGCAGTATGCATTTTCTTTTTAAAAATAATCAGGTTTGGACCAGTCCCACGGTTTGGAGACCCTAAATTTTTAAATACTAGGTAAGGGTTAGAAGTGTTGGAGTAGAATACCCTGGTTTGGGAGGTAATATCACATTTCAAAGAATCATAGAATGGCTTAAGTAGAAAGGGATCTTAAAGATAATGTAGTTCCAAACCCCTGTCATAGAGAGGGTTGCCACTTTCTTTTTCATGAAATGCCATGCCATTTCTTACATGTCACTGCATTATCAAGTGGTTGTATTTCTAAAGAGCATTTCATTTCTTTCCAAGGCTTTACCATTGCTAGCCTTTTCAATTAGAATTTCTTTTTATGAACAGGAAGCAAAATTAAGGCCAGCACGTGTGGGTGCAATTCCTCAATATGGAGTGTGCCAGTTTAGAAGTCTGACAACATTGATCCTGGCTTTAGGCTCTGCAAGCAGATAGTCAGAACATGTTTTTTCCTGGAGAATGTGTGCTTAGGAACTAATCTAAAACTTTCCAGACATAATCCAGGCCTGAACATTAAGATGTGACATAGACATATTTTTCACTTTTATGTCATCTTAAAAAGGTTTTATCAGATGCTATGTCAAAAGCATAGAATGCCTCGTTTAGCAAATTTATTTCATTATTTCATTATCATGTCATACATATTGAAATTCAATCACCTTTTGTTTCTTGCTGTATTAATTAAATTTTCTATTGGAGTAGTTTGGTTACCCTCTTCAGTGGCCTGTCTTAAGAAACCTGTGCTTACATGTGAATATTTTGAATTAAGGATAAATGAAATTCCTTTTTTGCTGTCAAAACCAAATTGTGAAAACACATTGCATAGCTTTGAAAATCAGTACACTCTATTAGCAGACCTGTCAATATAAAAAGTGCATTCCATTTCCACCTCTTGCTCTAATAACCTTTTCTGTGTTACTCAGAGGCAGTTCACATAATCAGAGTATATTGTCAGCTTACTGGAGTTGGGGAAGCATGAAATGAAAATCGCGTTAATATTGATCCAATTCTCTTACTTGCAAGTGTCCTTGATGTCCTTTCCACTGAGCAATAACTGTTGGTGTGATGTAGATATTTTCCTCTCAGCTATTACTGTACTTTTTTAAAATGGCTAGAAACACACCTAGGAAAATTTTATTGCTCTTAATTATTTTTCTAGTGTATCATCTTTGCCAGTTGAAATGATCCACAGCAGAATTTGGTTTCTTTCTGCGATTTATCAAACTACAGTATATGCCAAAATGCTGCTCTTCAAACTATCAGGGATTTGTAAAGGTTGACAGTCATGAAATATGAATCCATTCCTCTTGTGTACAAGTTACAGTGGCGAACTACCTCTTAACCCAAATATAAACATTTGATTGTTGTTAGCTCCCATTAGAGGGACTTTCTCTAGTTCCAGTCAGAATGGGGACTGCCTTTCAGGAGCCTGAAATGCGTTGGAACATTTGCTGGACTGGGAATATCTGACTCTGTCACCCGCTGGCTGTTTATGGTTGGTGCTGAATCAGGGCAGGATCCCTTCTCGTATGCTCAGAAATCCTGAAATCACAAATACATATTATGACAATCTTGACAACTTCTAAAAAGTAATTTCATGACCGCTCTGAATCTCAGTTTTCCTGTCTGTGAACCAAAAAAATAATGAGTGCGCAACATGGTACTTTCACCTTTATTTTTATGTGGGACCCTTTTAGTTAATATACAATACTTTGACTATAAGTATTATTGTTTAAAAAGCCCTCAGCCTCATCTGGGAGACATGTTTATTTTGGCCTTGCCTGTATTCTCAGTCTCCTCATCGGCATAGTCTGTGCCAGTCTCATTTTACAGTGTAAAACATCTGAGAATATGAAAAAGGAAAACATATAAAACAGTTAAGTATTTACTTACAAATGACTTATATGAAGAAGATCATTTGGTCAGATATTAGGTATAAAAATTGGAGAAAAATGCATGGAATGTCTATGATTAAATTTTTAGGTATTTATCAGTTACAGCAAACAAAAATGTGATTTGGTTTTAGTTTTTGTTGAAGTAATTTCCAATACAAATATATGCAATTTTTAATTTCTATGCAATTTTCGTAGTTTTTCTTCCTCATTTCTTCAAAGATCCTTAATAATGAAAATGTGATTTAGATTTCTCTGTTTTTTATTAAATCTATTAAAACCAGCCTTCCTTTATCCACAGTCACTTCTCGGATTCTCTGGGGAAACTAAATTATATGCCAGTCAAAGCTGCCAGTTCCAGAAACACATTGCAATTTAAATAACAACCCCAGCAGACACAGGTGGGGACGCCTTATTGGAGTTGGCTGTGATATGCCAGCATTGGGCTGCTATGCAAAGCCAAAAATTGAGTCTCTAGAGCAGACCTGGGGGTAGCTGGTGCACGTTTCCCACGGAGTGAGCGCAGCCCGAGGAAGGCTGGCTCTGGAGTCCTCTGCAAAGATACGAGGCTGAGATAGAGTGGTCACCACGTCGATGATTTAATCTTACTGGGTTTTGCAGAGGTCAGTTTACAGACTCCCAGGCAGCTGCTCTCCATAACTGTAACTGCTGCGAGGGTACCAGTGCCTAATCAAGTTACTGAAGATTAGCAATGAAAGCAGGGGTTTACACTGTTAGAAGATATAAAGCAGGAAGATTATCTAGCAAATCTTTTTTCTAAATATTTTCAACTATTATTAATGTTGAATGAACAAAAAATGTAGGTAATAGTGGTATATTTTAATTTTGTCCATAAATAAGCTTGGTTCTTGCTGTAAAAGTTAGTTTGTGCAATAAAGAAAAAGCTGTCTCTCAAGAAAAAGCTTTGTTCTTTCAAACTCCGTTGATAACTTATATTTCACCTGTGATACAATTTCATGGTTCACATCATGAACTGTCAGGTAGCCTCCTGTGAGGTACTAATTCTGAATTCCTTTATTTAATAAAGTAGTGGAAACTACCTTACATGATGAAAATTCAGCAAGAAAATCAGTGTTCTACAGAGCAGTACATACTGTAAGATCTGTAAGGAGTAAAAAGCAAGTTTACCCTTAGAACTTTCTGAGGAGAGCTAAGCTTCACAAAAACTCTACTTTAGCCACTATAAAAGAGAGTTTTTAATTAAATGCAGCATTTTACTGTAAAGAGAACAGACTTTACTTATGTCAAATGCTCCTTTAGAAGCCACATAAAACTGTAAAAGACAGTATATGAAAAAGGTTTCTTATAGAAAAGAAGAACACCATCCCATGAAGCAGATTTCCAGATGTTTGGAAACATTAGAATTTCCTGTCAGTATATTTAGGTAACATTAAAATGAGGTTAACTTTCCATTCTGCCATCTCTCTTCAAAGATCAAAGAGCACTCACTACATAAATTGCCTTATCGGTAATTCGTTGAAGTAAACTATGGAAACAACTTTATAAGAAGCAGTAGTCTCCTTTTGTTGGCTACAGTATTACCAAGCAAACTTTTCTGTAAAATAACCATATTTTTAACTTCATTTTTTACTAAATGAAGAAAGAAAAAAATATAAACCACTATATTTGGATATATAGTATATGGATAGAAGAGAGAACTGGAAACTCCCTTGCTTTGTTTGACTAAATCATAATAATTAGTTCAATGTCTGATGAAATAAGTACATAAACATAAATTTAATCAATAATACACTGTGTTTGTACTGCTAATTTTAAAATTTTATTTAGGGACAGTTTTGGTGGATCTGGACCATTATAATGTCATTGAAATGCTGATTGCATCCCTAGAACCTGTTGTGACCTACAGAACCCAATAGGGAATTCATTGATTTAGTTGAAAATAGAGACTCAAAAATTTGGATAACATAATAAAAACACCCACCCCACCCACCCCTGTTTCATGAAGTATTGCCTATATTAAATACTTCTAGTGGCTGTAGCTGAAAATTAACATGGCATTCTCCTGGTTTTATTAGGGAAATTATTAGGTTTTGAGGGGTTGTGGTAATGGTTTTTGTGGTTCTTTTGGAGTTTGGTTTGGTTGGTTGGTTGGTTGGTTGGTTGGTTGGTTGGTAGGTTGGTTGGTTGGTTGGTTGGTTTTTTGTTGTTGTTGTTGTTTTTTTGACTGCTTAATAGTTTCTGTCTAAAGAAAAGTAATGCTGCTAGAAGAGAGATTAGTACATTCTTGGCAATACCGAACAAATTTACTGGGCAGGTCGTACAATCTTTCAGATATATAAAATATACACCTTCCCATGGATATTGGGGTTTTGTACAGGAGTGGTGGTTGGTTTCTTTAATTTCTTTTAAAGGTGAGCTCTTTTCAGTTATCCTGAAGTTACTGTAAAAAGGCAGTTTGTAACAGGCACATTTACAAAAATAATCAAGATTAAAACAGGTGCAATGAAAGAGGGATTTTTTTAACAGCTTATCTAGTCCTGTACATACATTCTCTTGAAATATGTTTAAGAGAGAGCCTTTAAGTTTCAAGAAAGCAAGTCGCCAACTTCAGCTGGACTTCAGTGCAATCTGAGTGACTTATTTCCTTCAAAATATTTGCAAAATGTAGTTTTAAGAAATACTTAGCAGCTTACTTCAAGGCTCCTTTCCAAATCCCAGTCTATCCCTTAAGTCTATCCCTTAAAATATCCCTTAAGAAGGAACTTGATAAGGACAGGAACTGATAGCATCTGCCAGTTCTAGTTCTGTGCCCTCCAGTGTCACAACATTGCTTTCTTGAAATGACATCTAGTTTTGTTTTATCTTTTTCTTGTTTTAATGGCTTTGAAACATATTCTAATTAGACTTAATACAATTTCATTTTGTGTCTTTAAAACAGAGGCTCCCTGTGTGCTAAAAATTTGGAAATGAAATGTCTGGCCATAGATTTAATTTCATAGTAATTTTTCTGAAGCTTTGAAAAAAAAAAGAGTTTTGATTTTTTTTTCCAACACACTGAAATAGCAAATATTCATTTATTCATTTCTCCTTTTTATATCATTGTTAACAATAATAGACATAGTTTTATGTCATATAATTTTTTATTCAGTTTGTTGTCTAGTTTTAAAGAGACAAGTTGTTTTTCTTCTTACTCTTATTTGGAGAGTTTCTCTTGTTTTAGAACCTTTTTGAAGTCATCTTGAAATATAAAAATAGAACATCTGTGACAGATCTGTTTTGAACATATTTCACATTTCAGGATCCAACGAGATCTGGTGGTCTGTGGTATTAGCTTGTTAATTTCTTGATGAATGGGTAGAAAGGCCACGAAGTGCACTCAGTACAGCACGTCTTCCGAAGATAGATGATCTCAAATAAATTCTATTCCCAATCAGTTTTTGATTTGTTAGGTGTTAAACCATTTCTTTGTAAGGACAGTGTTTACAAGCCTTGTAATGAGACAGCCCTGTGAGACCTTACTCTTCTTGCTGTAATTTTGATAAATAGAACTCTAATTCATAAAGGATATAGTGATTGAAGGGCAACTCCAGGTCCCGTACGCATTCATTTAGATAAATGTTTGGTACAGTACAGCAAAACTAAGGTGCACTCAACAGAGTGATAAATTTTAACAACAGCCAAACCAGAGGGTTTTTTTCATCAAGACAAAGAAGGACTATTTATTATATTTCATATAAATAAATGTATTTTTAATATTATAAATCAGAATGGATTTTATATATATTTGTCTTGTCGCTAAGCTCCAAATTTGCCAAACTAATGTAATGCCTTCTACTCTACCATGTTTCTTACACTTGTGTCTGACAATATTTCTGTAACCTGGTACACTCATCACAAGGGATTTAAAATACCCTAAATTTCAAGTTCTTTGGATGCGGTTTAAATGTTAGGAATAATTTGGAGTTTGGGACTTTCTTCCTGGTAATTCTAAAAGTATTTTTTCCTGCATAAATAATTTTACAGAATTGTCATTAATCACTTGCTACAAAAATGATTGACTCTTACTTCAGATTAGTACTTTTCAATTAGTTAATGTGAAGATTATCACATTTTATAAAGCTCAGAAACTTACACAAAACTCATTAGAGCTACCAAAAAGGAAGAGAACGGTGTTTTGATGCTTTCTTCCCCCACCATGTTCATTCATTTCAGGCCTGGTCTCTAGGGTTACATGCTTCACAACAGGAATTATTACTTGTGTCAAATGATGCTAAACTCCCTTGCTGTAAACACAAGTGTATCAAGATCCTAACCTACTGATTTAATATGCAGAACTATTCTGATATAATGAAACTGAAACTCTGTTACAGCACATTACTTTTTTGTGGGTGTTTCCTAACTCCTACCATTCTTGCTCCTTTTTGTAAAAAAGGAAGCAAAAAAAATACAAGCCAAACAAACAAACTAAAAAGGAAGTCCAAAAGCTTGTACTAATACTGAAAACTTTTCCAACCATTAGTTTGTTGATCTGGTTTTAAATTGGGCAAATAATTACAGTTAGTTGAATTAAGTAATAACCTATGCAAGTGAGGTAATGATCACAGCCTAACAACTGAACAAGCAAAACACAGCATATTAAAATATAGCCGCATTGTCTTATTCACTATCAGTATGGTCCTAGTGGAGACAACAACAAACAAGAAGACTAAATATTCTGTCCCTAATTTTGAGCTTGGTGAAAAAAATGGGGATTTGCTTACTTGTTTCTCTTTACCTTTTCAGGGTTTCAGAACGTAGTTTTAGAAACAGCACTTGAGTTAATAGCAATAGTATACAAAAGATTAATGTTAGGTCATGTAAAACATGAGTTATCTCAGGCTGTGATGAAGTGGCATGTTAAGTGATCTTCAAACAGAGTAAACACACCCACAGAAAGATATGCCTCCAGCATTTTTATTTATATGGTGTGACTCTCCTGTGCACAAACTAATTAAAAGACTCTAGCTAATTATGAGAGTAGGAGGTAAGATCATAACATCTTCCCAACTGCTTGTAATAACAAAACTGCCTCGCGTCTGTTCCATTCCATGTATCTATCTTCACTAACCTGTCTGCTTACTATATTCCTCTTAGTTGTCCTGTATCAATAGGGGGCCATGAGTCTTACTGGACTTTACCTCAGCATTTTGCATCTGCCATAATAGTTTTCATCCTGTTTAAGTTCAGGCATTGTGGAAGACAAACAAAATCCACATGTGCATGGTTTTGCCTATTTTCACACTCATTCTGTAGCTTAGTAGGAAGAAAATTCCAAATTATCCTAGAAAAAAAGAGAGATCGTTTAGGGGGTTTATTTCTTGATTGACAGAAGTGGAGATGCCCAGATCTTGTATGGTCCAAGGGGAAGATGCAGGCTTTTCTGTTTAAGAAAAAAATTAGAAATCTTTTTTTGCCTGAGGCTACTGTGAGTCCACAGTACTGAAAATAAAACTTATGACCTCTTCCCAGCTAAGAAAGAAATACTATGAGGAGGTCACAACAGTAACATGAAAGGTATTTATGATATAAAACCTAATTAGGATTCTGTCATTTGTCCACACTAGGATTTATTTTTTACATCATAAGAATAAAATCTGGCAAGTTCCAGTAAAATATTTCCAAAATGCAATAAGTTAGATCTCCTGCCATAAGGAACCATCAGGCTGAACAGAAAAAGCCAGCTGTAGTCAAGAAGAATGAGTGTTATCCTTGAAAACCTTTGGGTAATTGGCACATATCCATATAGCATCATTTTTATTGTGTTGCTTAAAAACACACACACACAGATGTGCACCAAAGTTCCCTCACCATGCTTGTCTTTTTTTCGGTCTTTTCTGAATCTCTGCACAGCCTACCTTGTTGTTACTATGTATTGAGATAAACCAACTCCTACTTCACCATCCCGTCCCTCCTATCTCAAAAGACAAAGATCCTGAGAGATTTTGGATTCCTGAAAGCAGCTTCTTTGTTTAGAGTAGGTGGCTTGCGCTCTCAGGTCGGTCGGAGTCATGGCACCAGGAACCCCAAAGAAACTCCTGCTGAATTTGTTGCAGGTGGAAAACTAATGGAACAACGTTGAACACAAAGTAAATAGCAATTATTAGAAACAGGAGAGTCTTTGTGGGAAAGTTTGTATTTTATTCGGGACAGGACAGAAAACAGAATAGGTCTGCTCATTTTGTAAACCTTGGTAAAGTTTTAGAAAATGTCCCTTCTTTTTTTGGATAAAGATGATTTATACTGTAATTTTTTTACTACTTGACTGTCATTGTTTTATATTTAAAATATTATTCAGGTAAATTCATAGCATTTGTAACTTTTTTTTTAGGCACTGAAGAGGATGTAGTGAAGTCAAAGAAAACTTTCCGAAGTCAAGCTGTGGTAAATCAGAATGCAGAAACAGAGCTTATGCTGGAAGGAGATGATGATGCTGTTAGCCTGCTCCAAGAGAAAGAGATTGATAACCTTGCAGGTAATTATACTTTTCATTATAACTAAGATATGAGTCAAAAGGCTCTTCTAAACTTGTTAGTTCTTAACCTTTGTGGTTAGTGTCTTAATATTGACAGCTAAGCATACAATTGCAGTATGAACAGATTCTT
Source organism: Pachycephala philippinensis (assembly GCA_013397055.1). Lineage (NCBI taxonomy): Eukaryota > Metazoa > Chordata > Aves > Passeriformes > Pachycephala > Pachycephala philippinensis. Next base: position 1,673,141 of record VWZT01013261.1, read on the forward strand.
TGTATTCCAGATTTTATTACTTCCTCTCTACTTCCTTGGTATGGGCATTGATTACAAAGCATTTGCCCATTGCACAGTCTTTGAGCAGAGATGTGAGAAATAGCAATACCTCAAGTGCTTTTATTAGTGTGGGTGACTTGTTGAAAAGTCTGTAAATGCCAATATGAAACCTCTTTTTTTTTTTTTTCTTTTTTTTTCTTTTTTCTAGTTTGCCAAACTCTCCTGANTTTTTTTGGTGTTAAAATATAAATGTGGACTAATTCCACAAGTGAGGATTTTGCGAGTCAGAGTGTGCTTGTGCCTGATCCCAAGTGCCACGCAGCTTGTGCAGAGACACCTGCCCTCCTGCTGGCACCCAGTTCTCTCAGTGATGGAGTTAAGGGGGATCTGCAGTATCTCAACCCATCTGTCACAGCGAGAGAAAAAGCTGCCTGTTTGAAGCAAGGACTAAGAGAGAATGAAGCTGTAACCAAGCTATGAACTTTGGTAGTTAGCATATGAGCTGGGAACAAACCCTCCGTAAATATGCACGAGAAAGCCCTTCTGGTCCTTTCCTGGGTGAAGGAATGCAGTGAGATCTCAGTTTCATCTGTCTTCTAGCAGGTTCTGTTACAGCTCTGTCTTAGAGGTGATACTACCTTTCCTGGGAAGTAGTCTGGAAAAAAAGGGCATGTTGAAAGTTGAAAATGCACTCTCCTCTCAGATCGGATAAAACTGAGAAATATGAAATGCAATATGAGATTTTTTAAATTAATTTACTTAAGAGTATCTTTATTAAAATACTCCACTAAGGGAAAGTTTTGTGATGTCATGATTTTTTTTCTGCATAACTGAGTAATATAAAATAGCTATCTTTGCTCCTGCACTTTCTTCTGATACCACAGTGAAAATCTGTAGCAAAGATAAGATGATAAATAGATGATTAAAAAAATTAAAATAAAACAAAAGCAAAACACACACAAAAAAAAACCCAAATAAAATGAAAAGGCAAAAAACCCCAACAACCACCTACATGGAAGTTAGTCTCATACTTTAGAACTAGAGCAGAGCAGAGAGGGGGAAATAGATGCTTTTATTTGGGAGCCAGCAGCAGTATATGATTATCACAGCTTATATGTCACTCTGCTTGCTTTCTCAGTCTGCAGCTAACTGCTGCTGTGACACTGTTGTCTAAAGTCAATAAAGTAGTGCATCAAGCAGGACCATGAGTGGGATAATTTGATTAATGTCCCTTTTTATTTTAGAAGGAAAACTCAGTACTGCTTTGGCTAAGTTCTTATATCTAAGAACAGTGCTTCCAACTGCATACAGTAGTTTAAAAGGCTGTTTAGAGGCTGAAATATTTATTTGCATTGAAATACTGATTGAAACTGAAAACTGGACATGAAAAACCCTGCAATACAATTCCTATAGCTTCATCCCTCTGCAAAATCCTAGAATTTCAATGTGTCCTTAATTAATGTGCAATTTATCCTTTTACTCAAGATCACTGCTGGATGACATCCCCTGCTCCTTCAGGACATGGCACAGTTGTTCTAGTTCTTTTTTACTGTTTGTAAAACTGAGAGATATTGTCAGTATTGCAGAAGCAGAAATAATAGAAAGTGAAAAAAAGTAACTTTTGAAATATTGACAGGATGCCCTTGTGTTCCCTATCAATGCTAACAGAGCAAGCAAACTGCTTCCAAGTGTGGTGAGGTGATGTGATGTGATAATGGTGCCGTATGGTACCAAAACCTGTGAGTGTCTCAAAAAGACCCCACATTCCACGATCTCAGTTTTACTATTAGATTAACTGCAGCTTTTGCTACTCAACTCTTGCTCGTCTTTGGAGCTGAAATGATGTTGAGAGTTAATGGTCACACAAAGTATTGTACATGTCTTCTATAAATTTTGCATTGGTAAAAAAACCTGAATCCCACAATACCCTCTCTTTAGCTGATTTTGCATGATTTTGCATACAATTTAGACACTGTTTTTCCCAATTTTCAATATATAGAATGTGGCTCTGAAACTTGAGTCCAATAACTGAAATCAAGAAAAGCAGTAGGCAGAGAAGGTGGGGTTTATGCATAAGAAGGTTTGAACAACCTCTGACGGCTCTGAAGAGCAGGTCCCAATAAAGCCACACTGTCTGTTCTTGTCTAATTCCAAAGAGTTATGTATATTGAGTATACATGATCTGGAAATCTTTGAGATCTATCAAGTTATGGTATAGCACAGCATCATTTATATCTAGTTACTGCTTACAGTGAAATGACACATAGGAATTTCTATATTCAGATATGCCTCCAATTTAACTTTAAAGCTTAAATCAATTCAAAGCTGATTTACAACGATTTGGATTGTCTCAGTAAGAGATAGGAATTAAACAAATTGTTTAATTAAATTAAACAATTTAAATCTTTATAAACCAGGTTTCGATTGATTTAAGATTGTCCACATCTAACTAAAACAATTTAGCATTGTTTGTTCCATGAAACTAAGGCACATTTTAAACAGACGAGACCTTGGGTTTTAGAAAATTTTCAACTAAGGCTATATAAATATTACAATATTTTGATTTGTGAACTTAAAACTGAAAAAAAAGGAAAGTTTGAAACAGATTGAGACTGTTCGTACAAAGTTATCTGTACATACCTTTTGTTCCAGAGACTCTTTATAGTTTTTCATCAACCATGTGGCACAAATCAATGTACAGTTCGCTTTGATAAATTGCATATGGGATGGAGAATTTTTAAATAATTATAGTCTGAATATTTTTATTATATAATCTTAGTATTCCATATGTTGCAGTTGGTCAGATTTCATTATATTAAGTAACATTTTAATAAAATATGAAAATCTGATTCCATGTTATTATGGTCTTGGAATTATGACTTCTAAGTTTGCATCACAATTTTTAACAAAAGCAGTATTGAAACTGTCTTACAGTATGAGTTAGCAAAAGTTCTTGTTTAAGCATATATGTATTAAAATATTTTACATGTTTCTGTTTCAGTTTTAGCTCCTTTTCTTCCCAGACTGTTCACTTCAAGAGGCAAGTCACATCTCTGTTAGAACTAATGATTGAGATAGCCCAGTCAATTTTAACAGTGTCCTAATATATTGTGAATCTCTGGGTAATACAATCAAATCCACTGTAGTGACTTGATATTACTAACTCTAGTCCTTTTCTTTTCCATTTATATTTCCTAATGCTGCAGTAGGGATAATAAATACTTACCTTTTCTCTTAAGATCCTGAGACTGTAAATTTGCTAACAGTTTGTCTCCTGCTTAGTAGATGATTTTTTCAAAATGAAAAATATGCGGGTGTGTTCTAATATTGTAAGCTTGCATTTTCACAGGGAAATACGCTCTAGTAGATAAGCAGTTTTCTTTTAACAAAGTTTGTTGTTTGGGTTGGGGTTTTTTTTAGAGCACTGATCTTGCATTAAAATAGGTCATTTAAAAAAAAAAAGTTGATCTACTCAGGTTTTATATTTTAGGAAGACGTTCTCTTCTCTTTGTTGCGAAGATGCATTTCACTTTCTGAGACTTGTTTGTGTGCCTTTGAGAGCAGAATTTAGCCTTAATGACATTTTTGAAAGATACATGTTCTTAACTGGAGCACGTTTCATCTATTTTGTCATACAGCTGGTGACAGGAACAAATATGCCCCAACCAAGCAAGGAATCCTTGATGGAATCTTTTGCTACTCTCTAAAAGAGTATTTTCTGGAAAGAAAGGAAATAAAAATAGGAGGATATGATGCTTTGAGTTATTTTAGGAAGACAAAGGGATTTGGCAGGCATCTGGTTGCTTGCGTGGGCTCAATCAACTCAGAAGCTGACTTCCTCATCAGCCATGGTGAATTACTGCCTCACAACACTCTTGCAAGAATAAATACATGTTATTTACTTCATTATATGAGCAGATAGAGCAACTCATCCAAATAAACACAAGGAAAGCCACTAAGTGACTTTAATGCATTTTAGTCTTACTGTATCCTAACCTTTACTACAGAATCTCCCCTTCTTCTTGGATATCTCCCTTAACGTGGAAGGAACCTCCCCCCAGTGCAAATGGGCCAGGAATTCTGAGACAGATGCAGATAACTTTTAGCACTGCCATAACTTTTAGCAACTTTGCAATTCAGAGTAGAAATATTTCTAGAAAGCAGCACTATTACTGATTAACAAGAGCTGATCTTCCGTCTGAGCCAGCACGGGCAGTGAGTCCACACGAGGACTAAATGTGAAAAGCCTTTTCTCCAGATTCTTGGGAGTGTGCTGAGTGTATTGACTTACTGCCCTGTGCTAAGGAACACACTAGGTCATGGGGATTTGACAGCTTGTATTATTATTAATGAGATATAAGACCTTTCACTTCCAGGTCATCTGTTTGAAGTCCAGACAAAACTGGAGGTAACCAAACATTATCAACATCTGTTTTGTGGCCCATGCAATATAAGCCTTTTGTCTCATTTCAGACAAACTAACACAAATCATCATAATTTTGACCAATTTCCAAATGGAAAAATATTTGATGCTGTCATTAGAGGAAATTGCCAAAAGTTCTACTACACAGAGTTACAGTTAAAATTGTATAGCAGTTAAAAAAAAAAAAAAAAATTAGCTCATAGGGAAATTTTCTGTTCCAGGTTTTAACAAAGAGCTCATTTACATTTTTGAAATTGTTTTGAAGTCTTGCATAGGACCAGATGCAGCAATAAAAACACTAACACACCATGGAACTGCATCTAAAGCCACAAAAAAACTTGCAAAAAAAGTATTTTTTATGGAAAACTTAAATATTTTTGACTCATCTTTATATGGATAATATGCATTTCATATTTATGTACATACATTTTGAGTTATGGTAACATTTCTTTTGGCCAAAGTCTGACATGGAATTTTCTTTACAAGAGTTGACCAGTGTAGACAATCTCCGGTAAGCAAAGCTGTTTGAAACGTTTTCCTTACCTATTCCTAAGGAGTAATGGAGGAGCATATTTTTTTGAGTTTTCTTCTGTTGCTATTCTCAAAAGGATAATAATATATGTAGTGTTATTTTTATTGGTTTTGTTAACACAAAACAGTAGATTTTTTGTTAGACAAACAGTAGATTTTCGTTATTAAAAAAAAAAAAAAAAGAACAAAATCTTGAGCCTCAACTAAGAAGGCAGATTTTCAAATTATTAGATTTTTCAGGCATATAAAAATAATTTGTTTGAGGCCAGCCAGAGAAATTTTTGATGCATTATCTGCTGTTAGAGTAATAGATCGAAAAAAGGGACCAAATAGCATCACTATTGTCTCCAGCAGTGACACAGCCTACTCAGGAGGTTTAGGAGTAGAGGAAAGGAATCATCTTCATCCTTCTCTCTCCTGGAGAACAAAGCAGAACAGTGGTTCCAAGGGTGATCTCATCTTCCCTCTCCAACCCTTCTCCTTCTGCCCTGGTGTGTCCTCTGTCATGGGGCTGCGAGAACCCTGTCGTCCACCAGGTTCTCTCCTTCTCCTGCAGCAGTTGCCATCCACACACCAGTGGCTCTGATGGTCTGGGGTGGCCCAGAGGGCAGAAGGCAGCAACCGTAAGGGAAACCCAGCAAGGACTGTAGCAAGTACACAGTGATGCTTCCTAGCAAGTACACAGTGATGCTTCCTAGTAATTCTCTCCAGCCTCTAACAGCTTGCACCTCTGATACTTCCAGAGATAGATGTAGTCATTATTAGCTTGCTTGCTTGCTTTCTTGCTTCCTTCCTTCTTTCCTTCTTTCTTTCCTTCCCATTTTATCTCTCTCTTCTCTCTCTTACACTCTCTCTCTCTTTCTTTTTCTGTCTGGAGGTGGCTCTGCCACACTTTACACTTTTTTTTCTTTAAGAAAGTATGTATGTGTATGTGTACACACAAATACAGCAGTTAAGTCACAAATATGAAAGTTTCAATAGAAAATACAAAAAAGTCTTCATATTTCTCCTAGTTTTTCAAGCTTTCCAATGGAAACTTCACTGAATTCAGCATGCACTACTAAGTCATTTTTTTCTTTTCAAACTTCATTATTCTCGCAAATTAGCATTCAAGATAGGAATTTCATTGGGGCAGTTGCTTGTCTGGGAAAGTGACAGGAATGTGGAAGAAGAGTGATTCCGTTTCCCATTCTATGATAGATACGTAACCACATAAGCCTTTTACTTCCAAACATGGAAATTTAATTCAGCCAGATTTCCATAGTTTCTGTTTTTTATGTATTCAGATTTTGATCCTCAAGTCTAAGTATAAAGAAGAAAAACATATTTGTGTGAGTTTAATTTAGAGTATAGATTCAGGCATAAACTGAAAACAATTATACTTTTGATATGTAGCTGGCTTTCATACTGAAAAAGAAAAAGGCCCACAGTTTCTATAACATACTATTTTTAGACAGCTCAGTGTTTATTCTAATCATTTTTTCCATATTACTATCTAAAATAGCTTAATATTTTATAAGGTGGTTGTCAGTCACATATGATAGTGCTGCTAAGCACAGCTTTGAAGAACTCTTCTCTTTGTACCTTTATACACCCACTCTAAGTCTGAGCATCTTCAGCTTTTAAAATGGCAGCCAGATTTCCTGATTTCCAAGCTTTAAAATTAAATCAGTTCAAGCTCTGTTGGTTTGTATTTATGAGTGGCTCTGAGAGTGCTTCATGTGTTACTGTCCACTGATACCAGTCTATTTAATTCTTTTTCCATAACTTGCAAAACTCTTTTTATTTGAAATTTCTAAGGCTGCAAAATTAGACTGCAGTGGAGCCTATGACTTCACAGTTCTGTAGCTTCTCCCTTCTCCTGAGGTGCCACACCCTGGATGGAACTGGTTAACTCATCAAAGGTCAAGCTGATGAGCTACCTGATATATAGGAGACTGCAGAAAGACAGGCCTAGACATAAGGAAACTCCACCATTTTGCATCTTATTTCATCTTCACTATGCAAGTGGTTCTCAGACAAAAATCCATTTATTCTTCATAGGAACGTATTGGGACTGACCCACCATAGATTAGTTGAAGGAATGTGTCCAGAAATGTATTGACAGTATCCATGTTTAAACGAAGCACTTTCATGGACCTTTGGCCAGGACTTATTTTGCCTTTCTTTTTTTTCTTCTGATGTTATAGAAGCAAATTAAAAGATCAGTCAAGAAGACATTTTGGTTAGTCTTGGTTTAATTAATCCGAAATTGTACCAGAGGCAGCCTCATCCCATGCTTTTAACTTGGCTTTCTAAAGGAACAAGGTTTATGCAAGCATCCTCTGTCAGTCTCTGTCTTTGTAACTTCTGAACCTGGAAGCCATTTTGAACAAACTTTTAAACAGGAGAAAACACTTGAGAAGCAATAAAATTCCAACAATGGAATTGGGTTGTTCAAGAAAAAAGCCTGCATGTCAGAGCCTGCCACATCACTTCTCCTTTCAGTAGGTACCAGAGGATCTTTGTGGAAGAGTCTTCTGAATTACCCTAACTGTGGGAATGCAAAACACGCAGTCAACTAGTAGACACAGTTGCACTAGAGAACCTTCTGTGTTGGTTCTGGTGTTGTTTTGAGATTCTCATATTTTCAGAAAATTTTGAAGTTACAACTGTTGCATCTCAGGTGATGTTTCCAAACATACCTGTCAAGTTATATGCTGAACAACACAAGTCTTTGTTCCCACACACATGTAGGAGTTTCTATCCATATAAGTGAACTTTAAAATATCACAAGCTATCTGAACATAATATTTCTGTTAATTATGGTCTCAAGAAACACAAGACTTACAGTTTATCTGAAGAGCTTTTTCAGAATGGAGACTGGAAGAAATGAAAGCTGAAGGGCTTATTTCCTTGAATTTCTAATCAGTTGAGCCCGATGGGCATGACACAGTACACAAACTGGACTGTATAAGATACCTGTCAAGTCTGGTTCACTGAGAACCACTGACATCTGGGATTTGATCCCTTGTGTTCCTGACTTGTTAGCTCAGTTCCTGTTTCAATGGTATACCATTATAGTAGGCTTCTCTCTGCTTTCCCCTTTCTTCTTTAAACATTAAGTATGCTTTTCTAAGGTGTATTTTTTTCTGTTACTTTTTGATTAAATAGCTAGCTATAGTGACTCTCTCGGAGAGAAAAAATGTTCCTTGTATGGGTGTGTTCAACATCACTTAATGTTTTCTAGGTTGAAAAAGTATCTTAAATTTTACCTGAGAATGAAGAGGGAGCTAGTGCAGGTCCTGCTGCATCAGTGTAGAATACTCACATCTGGATGCACTGCTTAACAATCAAGTTCTTAAGTTTCTAAACCATCTTAATTTACTCAGTCCTTCCAAGGTATAGCTTCAGGCAGAGCACACTGTATGAATCTAATTTTGAAGTGGCAAATGTGTGCATTGTAGTAGTGAGGTCTCTATCCCAAATATTTACATTTCTGGCCAGGTGTAAATCATTAAGGGGAGTCTTGACTATTATTAATACCTGATCATCTGGCAGGTTGGAGCTTGGACACGTCCTGGAAAAATGCTAAAGCCATGTAAGCCATTCCAAGCTTCAGCACAGTTCAAAAGTTCTCATGCGTGCCACAGAGTAAATCTGACTTTACCTGCAAAAGGGGTAAAACGTTGCTTTTCTGAGTTACTTTAGGCTGTTAGACACACAGCTAAGTGTTCCATGGGACCTTCAGTGGTTCAGTAAGACTGGCTTTGGTTTCATGTTGAGTTTGTCGTTGCATGTTCTCTAACTGTTCTATTAAGTGGTTGCTTTCTATCACACTTCGAACTATATGAAGAAATAGTTATTCCTAGGAATATTGAGAGGCATATTTTCCCTCAGGAAGACATGCTATTTTATATTTTTCTTTTAATGGAAGGTATGGAATTAAAATAATAATAATAATTTACCTGTGTGAGTGCATATGGCACTTAATTCAAATATATAGGTAAGTATGTATATGTTTGGGATAAAATTACTTTTTTTCTTCTTAAGCAACACTATCTTTAACTATTTTCACAGTCTCATCAAAACTGTGTAATTCTTTCTTACTATTTTATTCACAATTATATGTAAGATTGTTTTTATTTACATTTTCTTTTTAATCAAACACATTTGCTTGCTGTTATGGCAACCACTTAAGAGAATTGAGTTGCTGTAATTGTTTAGTCATTGTTGTTGAAAAAGACCATTTAAGTCGATCTTTGATGTTAGTAGTAGTAGTGCTACATGCTTTATGGAGGAAAGGGGGGAAAAGTGGGGAGAAACTTGAATATAAGGGCCTATCCACACTGGCTATGAAATTTAAACAAACAAACAAAAAAATCAATCCTTCTCTCACAATATGAAACATATGATTGTACAGGAGTAAAAAACCAACAAAATAAGCTTGGATATCTCTGAAAACAGGGGAAATGAATTTGGGATATTATTCAGTGATGGAAGAGAAAACCAAGATTATAGTCATATTTAGACTTAGATTCTGGTTTTTGCATTAAAAAAGTTGTGCAAATTATCTTTAAGGAAGCTGTTGAAAGTGATGTGTAAAGGGAGCTGTATATGTACAGTCTTATATGTAAAGTCTATAAAGGCCTTGGCTTGAGTGAAGTTACTGCCTTCAAGTATTTGCTGTAGCGGAGAACAAATTGGGGGCAGCCATCCTCATGTAAGTTCAACATATTTACTGCAGAAATCTTTTTAAAGGGTAGTTTGAATCAGATTTAGGATGACAATGGGAACAAAAATAGACTAAATTCTGTGAATTGTTTAGGAATCTTACCTTGTTTACTTGTTATTTACTTGGCACTGCATGTATTATATTAGATGTTAATTGGTTGCAATATTTCTCAGACTACAGAGCTTTTCCCAAAGGATTCTAGTACCTATACCTCTTTCTGCTTCCATGCAATGTGACTTCCATTACAAGAAACTGAAGGTTTTTTGTGCTTGTGCATGTGTTACATCTAAGTTGTTTTTTTAAGTGTAAGGATTTGTACACACTTCAAGTACAACTCAGTGTCAGATACACTTGGCTTTACAGTTGAAGTGCTGAGGAAATTTCAGTTGTCTTATTTCAGGTGCCTTGTGAGTGACTTTTAGTCATTATTCTTATTATCTAAAATTCTTGTTTAAGTATCATATCAAATTACAAAGTGTAATTTATGCAAACTATTTTACGTAGTAAAAGTATTGGTTTCAGTTAATCTATGTTGAATATATACATACGAAGAAAGATTGATATGTTTTTTTCTTTTAAGCCAGCATCAGTTAAAAATTAAATATGCCAACATCCACCACTTTTTTTCAGAGTAATTACCAGTAGATTGTAAAATTGAATCGGTTGAGCTGATTGGATATGTATTCAAAGTACTTGTCCCAGCTCATACTTTTTTGTCTGGGGTAATGACCAAAACTTTATTTTAAAAGTTACACTTTTAGGCCTGTGGCAGGTAAATTTCTTTTTTTTTTTTTTGTAATTCAGCATTTTAAAAAAATATACCTTATCCTCCTTAGGAATAATTGTGCCCAAACTTCTTAGCAGATATACCTCCAGTGTAATTTTCAGGCTCATGAATGTAACACATGTTTAGCTCTTAGACCTAAAAATGATAATTTATGAAAATGAAAATATTTGGTCCAAAATTCCACTCTTTAGCAGCTTTCCTTAAGAGGTGTAATTTTACTGATATTTCATTAGCAGATAGTAAACTTTTAAACCTAATAGAACTTCCAGCTTGGCTTGACTTGCTTTACTTGAACTTGAAAAATACAAGAGCTAAGTTACAAGAACTAAATACAGGGACTGAAGTCTCTGTTTAACAAAAATGACGCAGGGGAGCAGGGAAATTACATTCTCCCTTTATTCACTGGGACCTTCTAATTTCACAATCATTTACTTTTGGAAAGAAAATATTATTTTTAAAGGTATATGCATGGTAGAGTTTATTTTAGAAATGTAAATCACATGTGCAGACCACAGGGATCAGGCAAAGGGGAAAATTCACCATTTGAACAGATTGCTAGACCTGTGGGTCTGAAGTGTTTTCTGGTCTCGTTTTAAGGCCAGAACTTCTCTGGTACGTCGCTGCCTTTCTCTTGCGGGCGCCCCGATCGCTTCGGAGAGATGTGGAAGAGGCAACAAACGATCCTTAAAAGAGAGATGCTTTTGCTTAGAGTCCCAACATTTGACGAGCACCCTAGACACAGGTCCCCTCCGCAAACGCCAGCTTGTTGGGCGAATCGGGGCAGCCACAGGTTGGCTTTTCCCCCGGAGCGGGAAGGGAAGAGCCCTCGGTGCCGCAGGCGGCTGCTGCGCTGCGCGGGGAGCGCCCGGCAGCATCCCCGGGTGCCGCTGCTCCGGGTGCCTCTCCCCCGGGCAGCACAACCCCGGCCCCGTGCTTCTCCGGGGCCGCAGCCGCGCTGGAAATGAATATTTACATCCCCTGGAAAAGCACAGCTCGCCACCGCCGAGGGGCCGGGCGGAGGCTGGAGCCGAAGCTCGTTATCCTTCCCGAATGCGAATGAGCCCGTCCCGCGGCTCTTGGCTCAGGTGTGCTCGGCTTTTGTTTCATTAGATTATCAATTGGGTCTGGGAAGGAGACCCAGAGCTTCCCGATAGCTCGGTGCCATATGGAAAATCTGCTCTGTTTTGATTATGCTCTATGTAAACATTTTAATATCGGATCCTTAAAATCCAGAGACTATCCCAAAGGGGATTAAAACATAATCCTCTCTCTCTATAGCTGTAGTGGATTAATTTCGTATTCTCTCAGTGGCTGGCTTGCTCCCTGAAGGCTACAACAAAAAGACTCAGTGCTCCTTAAACATGCTATGGAATTGCAAGTTGTAATTGGAGATTTCCAAAGGACAAGTGTAAAAATGAAACACTGCTAATACCGATTTTTTTTTTTCATTTTGCGCTTTAAGAAGAGAAAAACCTGTAAAGATTTTTTAAACTTAGTTTGAACACCTCCTTTCCCGAAATCCCATAATGTGACAGCTATTTATTTTGCTTTCTGCTTTTTTTTTTAATTTTTTTTTTTTTTTTTTTTTTTTACCGAAACAAAAAACACAAGCAAACCTTTTCTCATCTGGAAAGTACGATAATGCTTATTCCTTGTCGCATTGTGATACCTCTGACATGTTTACCTTACAACAAATCTAGGGTGTCATTTGAGTAGAATGCAGGGCAGATGCCAAGGTACCAGTCTGGGAGGGAGTTCGGAGCCTTTTCTCGGGAGGAGTAGAAAGCCAGAAATCCCTGATTTCCCCTGCCTTCAGTAACGGGCTGAGAAGTGACTGTTCCCTTTCCCTCTACATTCACCCCTGCTTTTGCAGCTCTGCCCTCTGCTCCAGTCCGCGAGGGCACATCACTGGCACAGCCCGCTAACCGGGTGCAGCATTGTCTTCGCCTGAATGGCAGATTATAGGGTTTGGCCTTTTGGCCATTAAATAGCGGTGGCTTTATTTTTATTTTAGCCACACAACACCAGGGAAAAGAGGTAATTGGATTAAATTGATGTTCTTCCTTCTGGGATTCAGCAAAGCCCACAAACGCCTCCTTAAAGTGATAGAATATCGGGTCGTTTCCGCCTTCCGAAGGCGCTTTTCTCCCCGCACAAAGGCCCAGGAGCCCATCACCCTGCGCCGAGCCGAGTGTGCCCGAGAAGGGCGAGAGGAGGGGTAGGACGCTCTGCTTGAGAGGGCAAGTGCTTCTGCAGGGCAGGGAACCGCTGGCTGCCCAGACCCCCCTTCTGTAAACACAAAGAAAGGGGGCCTGGGGAATAGAAACCCAAATCCACTTGTAATCGTACAAGAGAATCGGGCGTAATTACTTGAGCAACCTAGATGAAGATTGATGAGGCTTTAAAGCGGCGTTTCGGATCGATCACCCTGCCCTTTGGAGCCTGCAGCCGGGCTTCCCCGGCTCGGATCGGCTCCTTTCCCACCGCCAAGGGAGGGAGAGAAGATGGAGGCGAGACTTGGAGAGCAGCAAGGCAAGCCCGGCGCATGTGATTCCGATCAGCTGACTGGGGTCAAGAGGCTACCTCGGTTTATTAGGAGATGGAAAACAATAAAATGAAAGAAAATAGAGTTTGTATCAATATTATCCCGTCCGCCACGCTGGGCTGCTGAAAGCTGTCACTGAAACTGTGCGTTTTAGCTTCCCCCTGTACGCACAGTAATCTCTGCCTTCCTCTTTATTTATTTTGCAACTTAAATGACAAAATATTGTGCAATAAGGGCTCAAATTGGGTGTTACAGTAAAGTAAAGCATTAACCACATGACAGTTAGATGCGCCGGTACAGGAGTAATTTGGGCTAAGTGAGTAATTTGAAGTGCTGCTTGCAGGAGCTGGCAGTGAAGTGTGTGGGCAGTGCTGGGGGAGGAGGTGAGGGCGCATCCGTGGCGGTGGCCCCGGTGCGAGCCGCAGCCCCGGGCTCGGCTCGGCCGCTCCAGCGCCCGCACGGCGCTGCTGGAGGGGCGAGCGGCCAGGGAAGGCAGCGGGAGGCTCACGCCTCTCTGCCCCATGAGCAGGGGTCCCCTTATTGCAAGGGAGATTTTTTTTTAGCTGCGTGAAACAACCAAACCCTGTTTAGTACCTCTTGAGATGGTCAGTTTACCAGTTTCGAAAGGGTGCATCAGTCAGGTGTTGTACCCAGCTTCTCAATACCGGAGTTTCATTATTTATACGTCAGACACGTGTTTATATATGCATGTGGCTCTGTGTGTTTATGTATGTGTACACAAATTATCCCACAGGCTTTCGAGGTTAAATCTAGAAGAATATTTTATATATGATATTTTTCTTCGAAGCAAGTGAGCTTCCTAAACACGGCCACTGTCAGCTTTAACAGCAGATTGCATTGATATTGAAGATTGTGAAAAAGCGGTTCTCTTGTCTTTTGGATTAAAGAAGAGTTGTTTTGGGGTTTTTTCCCTGAATTAAAATCTAACAATTTGTTTGGAGAAGGCTGCCTTTTACAATAGGTTTTTCCCATCCCATCTTTTCAATGCCCGTGAAAGCGTCTCGTTAAGGAATATATTTGAGCGAAGCATTGTTGCAGTAATTTGAAAAGGATAAGCGGCAGCGAGTTGAAACAAAAATGATCTTGCCGTAAATATATTTAACGATGCTAGCCTTTTTGTGTGTGGGGTATTGAAGTAGGTGCAAAGAACAAAAACAAAGAAAGAAACCAAACAACTAAACACCCCCCTCCCCCCGCCCCCGATATTTCGCATTACTTTTCCGAGTTGAGGTCTGGATCCGGACTTAAAAATAATGCCCTCAGGCCTCGCAGGGTCGGTGTGGCGGGCAGGGGCTGCGGGCTGCCCTGCCCTGCGCCCCCGGCCCGGCCCGGCCGCCGCGGGGACCCTGGGCTGCCGGATCGAAGCGGTGTGGAACGAGCCGCCGCTTTCGCACATAAACAGTGATAGTGTTAACGAGGAGCAAAAGGGCATGAAAAGAGAGGGGACCTTCTTCTAAGAGGCAGCTATTTTTCACCCTAACCCCTCTGAATTTCGCTGCTGTGATTTATCTCGCAACCCGGGAGCTCACAAACTCGCTTCTGCCCCGGCCGCGGAGTTCAAAGCGCTGGCCGCGGGCAGGAGGGGAATGAACACGGCGTTTACAAACTGGGTTTACGAGGGGGCTCGCCGGGCGCTGGCTCGGCGGAGGGAAGGGCCACCGGGGATGGGCCGGCCGGGCGCCTCCAACCTGACGCCGCTGCCCTTGCCTTGCAGGCCCCGTGGTCCTCAGCACGCCGGCACAGCTCATCGCCCCCGTGGTGGTGGCCAAGGGGACGCTCTCCATCACCACCACAGAGATCTACTTCGAGGTGGATGAGGATGACTCGGCCTTCAAGAAGATCGACCCCAAGGTGAGTGCGGCGGCCGGGCGGGCGCGGTCCCGGTCCCCGGTCCCGGCACACGTGCGCCGGGGCCGCCCCCTCATTCCAAACTCCGCTCCCGTCTGCTGCCTTTCGCTGCATTAAGAAAAAAAAAAAAAAAAAAAAAAAAAAAAAAAAAAGAANGTATTAATGATGTTAAATCCTCTATTACGGCAGCGTGCGCGTTTTCCAGCAGCCTTTCGCGCGGTGCCTTTGTATGAACGTGGTCAGATTTAGTAGTTAAGCCAATTGCGCTGAAATCCCTGGAGGGAGCAGCAGTCCTAGCCCGCAGCCTTCCCGAGACACAGCGGAGGGTTTTACGCCTTCCGAGGTTACCGGAGAATCCCGTTATTTCAAAAACGTTAGTCTCCTTGTATGAAAATACGGCGCATTTTGTAAACACTTTACTGCTGAAATGAAAGTTAATGCTTATTTTCTGGGGGGAAAAAGAAAAGGCGGAGGGGAATAGACGTGTACCGAAGACTTGGTTCCTGGGAAAGCTCTGTTTTTTTCTGAAGTCATTTACTACTACCAATTCCCCAGCGCCGCCCCCCTTCCCCCTCCCCTCCGCGAAAACCTCCAGCCCAGCCGCAAAAGAGCAGGGGTGCGTGACTTGAGCGGAAACCTTTGCGTGGCTTTCTCCCCGCGGGAACGGCGCGGGGGATGCCACGCGGGGGAGGAGGGGACAGACGGAAGGGACGTGTCTAACAGGGCGCTCCTCTCGTCTGCATCTCTTTTTATTCTTATCGCTCTTGCTTTATTTCTTTGCTATTGCCCTGGAAAATGTTGGAAGAGAGGAAATAGGGGAGGTACTTTTACAAAGAACTTGGGGTTTGGAGTTTTTTCATGCAGAAATAGTATAAATAATTTCCAAGAAAACTCCTCGTCTGAATATGTTTGCAATGAAGTGATTTCTCTTTGGCAAATAATTTGTCAAACTCGGAACTTTCTTCGCAGTGCTGGGGTAAAAAGTTTCTGCCAGAATTTCTGGGTATAACAGTTTCGCTAAAGTGCACCCGCGGGAAATAGTTGCTAGTGGGTGTCACACAGGCGATCGGCCTCTTTCAGCACTTGTTGACTGTTAGGATCCTAATCAAAATCCGCGTTGTTAATTTGCGTTTTGATTTAAAAGCCATTTTAAAGAAATGCATCCTGAGAGGGACCAGGCAGTGTGGTACAGACAGGCGGCTTTGGATTGCGTGCAGTTTTGTAAGCACGCACATGTTATTCCCTCTGAGTGCCCTGGGAGCTCAGGGGGTTGATTTCTGGGAGTGCAACTGGCAATCTTATCACATTCGTAACGGATTTGTAGGTCAGAAGTAATATTGTTGTTCACTTTATTGGTGATGGTTTTCACCTATAAATTTTATTTTCCTCTTTATTAGTACCTGCACCAAATTGCTAGTTTTATCAGGATCACTGCTTACTCAAAGCACTGCTTTACAGATACACTGTGTCTCCTCAGCTTTGTTCAAAAGCGAGCAGAAACAAAACAGCACCGTATAATAAACCCTTCAAAAACAGATTTCTTTCCTGACGGCTGAAAAAGTGTATTAATAAGTACGTCGGTGTCTGACAGTTGCTGATGGTCATCTGGAGCTAAATTCCAATATGTTTGTACCACCAATATTTCCATATTCTACAAAACTATTCAAAATGCATAGTCAGGAGGCTGTCCTTAAGTTTTCTGCTTTACAGGATTTAAGCAACTATCCACAGAAAGGCAAAATCCACAAAACATAGCTGCCTCTGTTTTTTCAAGTGGAAAACTTGATCCGATATTGAAACGCTTACCCATATGTATTTTACTTCATTTATTAGCTTGTAATTAAATAAATCAGCAACAGAAATTAAAATCTAAATCACAAAAAGTAATTATCCAGTGTATTTCAAGTGCATTTTCAAATATATAATTCCAATATTCAAGCGTTATTATATAAGCAGAATCCAAATTTCTTTTGAATATATTTAAATAACATTTCAAGTATATTTATGGAATGTTAGAAATAGAACAAGCAATATATATGAAACGAAAAATGTAAACTTGTTAAGTTCAGACACTTCAAAAGACAATTAACAAAAGTACTGTGATAAAATCTACCTTTTTAAATGGTATCTTCTTTTTAGCAGAAAATGTCCTTGAAGTATCCAAAATGGCAATTTAACTTCTGTTCACCAAATCACAAAACACCAACATCCACAATTTCAAAGACAATGTGAGATCACAATATTTGATACAAATTAAAAGGTACATTAGGGTTTGTTCAGGTGGCATATCCAAATAGCTTTTACTCACAGAAGGTTTACATAAAAATACCGGGTTTTGTTATAATCCGTTGGTACCGTTTTTAGGCAGAATGGTCACAATCAAATTACGGCCAATTTTCCTTTCCAGGTAGCACACTTTCCTTTTTTCTTTTTTCTTTTCTTTTTTTTTTTCCTTTTTTTTTTCCCCCACGAGGATCTGCAAAACTGTGACGAAGGGACGATGCTTGCTATTCTCATTTGCTTTTCTTTGTGAAGAGCCTAAGCTATATTCCTTTTTAAAAGAGAATACTATTTGCATTGTCAAGTGGAAATATATGACTTTTCAAACAGGCATCTTAAACTTCACCGGGAAATTAGCAGATTTATCGGTCAGGCCGGTGTTATAGTTACCCTCTAAAGTTTCTCCAAACTTTTCGGGTTGGTAAGTATTTCCCTAGCCAGTCGCCACGTTTGTTTGGCCGCGTTTTCCAGGGCCGAGTGAGGCTTGCCCTGAAAGAGGTCTAAGTTGGGCAAGAAGTAGTGCGGGCACCTCCTGCACTGGAGGCACGAGATGAGCTGCAGTAAAATCCCGTTGAGCCGGTCCCCCAGGCACGACTCGTCCCAGTCCGATTCGCGGGGATGCTTTTCGCATTCGTAGGAAACCAGAGTCTTCATGTGATAATTATTCAGGGGCTGGCCCGGCAGCTCCAGGTGACGGTCCCGTAAGGTTTTGAGGATGGAGAGGCATTTCTTCCTGCAGCCGCCCATCTGCAGTCTGTTCTCAGCTTCCGCGAACTGCAGCACCCAGGCATCGCTCTCGGCCGAGCTCTGCTTGCCGGCCAGAGAGTGGCACTCCTTGGACAAGAGGTTGAAGCCTTCCGCCTTGACCTCCGCCACCCGGTTGGGTCCCGGCCAGGGGATGTGGGGAAGCGGCCAGTGTGCAGCACTCCGCGGCCAGATCCCCGTGCACTTGAACGCTGGAGTGATCTGCACGACGTACCGATCCCTGATCCTCAGCTTCACTTCGCTAGTGTCCGCCACCATCTTTACCACGTCTCTGTAACTGCACTTATCCACGGCTTGAGCCACCAGAGTCTGGAATCTGGACCGGATTTTGCGAGCGGAGAGGTAGCCAGACGCCGTGATGAACTCCACCCAGAGGGACATGCTCCTCTTGCGCCCGTCGCTTAACTTTAACACAGCGCAGCCCGGCAAGGAGCCGTCGTCCACGAAGTTGAAAACCCCCATTTGGTTCAGATACAGCACGACTTCAAACTCCGTGGGGGAGATGACTTCCAGCCCCTCGTAGCGATTGTCCATCTCGTTCAAGGAACTGATGAAGCGAGGCTCCTGCACCTCCCCCTCCTTCAGCACGTCCGACACCACTTTGCAGACTTCTCGGATCGTTTTGGCGATGGCAGCTTTCCTGGCTTGGCATTTCTCATTGTAGTATTTATTTAAATGATACACCAGCTTGGCCTGGGCCGCGATCATGTTGGGGCAGAGATCCGGATTGTATACCGGAGTCTCGCAGTAGGCTGTGGGATCCAATGCGGCTGCTAAGGCTGGAGCCAACTTCAGAGGAGAAACAGGCTGCCGCACTCTGAAATGTAACAAATGTTTTTCAAAATGCGCCGGGGCTGCTGCTCCTCAGATGCTCTCTTCCTGCTTTTTTAGATCAGCCG